>JAYEVD010000812.1:0-166836 GCA_036346405.1 Phyllostachys edulis | reverse complement strand
GAGACGCTCTTAATTTATCTAACTGCCACGCCACAGCAAGGAACGGAAGATTAATCGAGAATGTGAAAACATTCAACGACTAGTGTATACACGTAAGTGAGTTTTGCATGGACCTAAGGAGCAAGTATTCTTTTAGGTCCAAAAGCTTTCTATGCCCTCCTATGTCTTCAAGGAAATCACAGGATTATTTTTAGGCGCACAAAATAATTGCTGCCCTCGAAGTTTCCTTGGGAGGATCCTCCGTGATTAGAGAAGCGCTGAGACGCATGTCTAAATGGTTAGTAGAACTTGGGGAGTTCGACCTCCATTTCGCTTCCTCGAACGCCATTAAATCTCAGATTCAGGCATTTTGTCGTAATGGACAAATCCTAAACATAATCAGATCCCTAGTACGATACCCATGACCAAAGGATTTATGTACTTTGATGGGTCACTTACTTAAGTGGCCTTGGCTAGGTCCCGAATCTCCTAACGAAGAGACCTTAAAGTATGGCATACAATTAAACTTTCGTGCCACTAATAATGTAAGGCAGTATCACAAAGGCTTATTAGCCGACATACGACGGTACGAAGCGCCATGATTCGACGACTACTGCGGAGAGGAGACTCTCAACTAGTCGTGAATCGGTCGGAAAAGAGTACAAAGGTTCTAATCCGACCATGTCTCGCAATTATCGGAGGTTCAAAGCTTAAAAGCATTTTTTCGGTTTTGAGGTATAATTCATCCTCGAAGGATAATTTCCTCGCAGACTTCAAATTTTGCTCGATAGCTTCTTCCCGATCACAAGTACCAAAAGGAGTCTTCTTAGAGCAACTCCGTAAGCCATCTCTAGGCGGACACACCGTAGACATCTCCTATTGAGACAAATTTCTCTAGAATATAAGGATACTTGATGGATCCCATCTACAAGTATCTTCGACATGTTCTCAGACCGATGACGCATCTCAAGCAGATCGCTTATCTCAAAAGGCCAAAATGTATACTTTGGTCGAAGGAGTCCTCTATAAACGAGGCACTCAAGGGGTACTGTATGATGCATACCGCAGCAGAGAAGGACTAAACCTCCTTCACGACATACATAGGGCATCTATGGAACCTTATGTTTCCTATAAAAACGCTATTCTAAAAGCTTTTTCGATAAGGATTTTATCGCCAACACTTTCACGATGCCAAAGAGTTGGTTAAGAAATGTACAATGCTAGTTTTATAGCAGTAAATACACCAACCTCCTGCATTACAAACAATACTTATCTTGGTCTTTATACACTGGGTCTCGATATCCAGGACCGCTCCCAAGGGCTCCAAGAGGCTTCGAATTTTTTGTGGCTATTGACACGCTCACAAAATGGATTGAAGCCAAATCAGGATCGATAACAACGGAAGCAAAGAAACGGTTCATGATGAGAAGAGTGATTACTTGATTTGGAGTCCCAAGTCAATAATCATAGATAATGGTAAACAATTTTCGAGCACAAAATTTCGTGAATTTTGTGCAAGTTGGGTACCAAGCTCTATTACACCTCTCACGCCCATCCCCAAAGCAATGGGCGTTTTAACGAGCTTAATGGCCAAATAATGAGGGAATTAAAACTCGAAGTCTTCACCAGCTTTGTTAAGCCGGGGCTTGAGTACAAGAATTACCCTTAGTATTATGGGCGTCAGACGACCGCTAGTCCGCAAATGTAAGAAACACCTTTTTCCTAGTTTTCGTGCCGGCCATGCTTCCGCCTAACTAAAGATCAGGTCTATAAAGGTCGAGAGTTTCAATGACTCAAATTTCAAGAACAACTTCGAGCGGATGACATTAACTCGTCTCAAAGAGAAGAGAAATCAAGCCTTAATCCATTCAAATAGCCTACCAACAAGCCCTCACAAAATACTACGGTCAGAAGATCCAACCTCACAGCCTTGTCAGAGGGTGACTTGGTATTGAGGAAAATTCAATCCCATCTAATCGAACAAACTTTCCCCATGTGAGAAGGTCCTTACACAAAGGTCGGGTTATGCGTCTAGGCTCCCAGACGACCGGCAATGGAAGACGGCCGGTTCTCTCTAATTCTTGAATATCGATCAGCCATAATAAATTCTACGATAAACGATCAACCATTCAATAAAGCATCAGTTCTTTCTATCTTTATTATCTTACTTTGAGTAGTGCTTTGACAATTTTTTCCACCATACCTCGTCGAAGGTCCACCTTCGACTAGTTCCTAGTCGTGAGCTTTTCCATGACAATACGTGTCATAAGACATCCTACGTACCGCTTGCCAGCCCATCTTTACACCGGTCGAAAGGATGGTAACATCACCTAGTCAAAGCCTCTCCTCTCGCATGGTCCCGCCCACTAGAAGGAACTTCCTAGTGTCGACTCGCTCCTCTATTTTTGCTACTAACACAAAGAGCTTGGGTACAAAACATGGTTGAAATAATGTCAAGTTTAATTTTAGTACCTTAGTTTATTTCTTCATTCATCTTTTGAAAAATAAATTAAGCGAGTATAATTTTCTAATTTGCTCGACTACTTTCGATAAACTCGGTTTGTTTTAACTGGCTCAAGAAGTTGCAACACCTAGTCGAAGACTTCCTCTCTCGCACGTGGTCCTCGCCCACTAGAAGGAACATCGAAGGCCGCTCTGCTTTCTAACTCTTGCTACCAGAGCTTAACCTACCGGGTGCATTGAAATAAGTTGAACAAAATTTTAAGGAACTCCAAATGTTTATCTAACTCAAGTTGACCGTTCTTGATTTGATTAATCTGTCGAGATGGTAACATCACCTAGTCGAAGCCTTTTCTCTCGCGACGTGGTCCCGCCCACTAGAAGGAACTTCCTAGTGTCGACTCGTTCCTACTCTTTCATTAAAGGCATGATAATCGTGATCGAAAAACTACAAGTTAGCTAAACCTCTCTTTTAAGAAAAGCATTTAACACTATTTATTCGGTTTATCTAGATAAACCAAGCAAATAGTCGAGGGTTAGGATAAAGTTATTAACTTGACTTCAATTCTTAGTCTTGCTCTTTTTTCTATTCATTATCTTATGAGTTACTAACTACTCGACAAGATGATTTTCAAGAAGAAGGAAGGATTATATATCAACATCAACAAAAACTTATCTTTACAAGACTCAAATGCATGACTACTTTGGCGAAGGGGATCTTACTTGCATACCTCCTCCGTGATCGCTTTCACGATCGATCGCATTGTTGTTGTCACCTACTCACTCTACCTCTACTTGTGTGAAGTTGTCTATGACAGTTGCGATTAAGGTTGGGATCATGAGCTTTAAGTTTTGCCAAGACAAATCTTATTCCTCTTTCGATCAGATGCTTTATCGAATCGAATTGGTCAACCTTCGTGGTAGTCACCAACTCTTGTAAAGTTTCGACTTGTTCTCCAATGGCACTGAAAGTGGGCAGACAACAGGTCATCATGAGGAGTATTCAGAGGACCCCTGGCTTATTTGGCTTGTAATGCTTAGTCATCCATTGACCCTAACATCACAAACAAAATAACCCGGTCTTTGAGATATATATACTTCTCGTAAAATGCAGATATACACCCCTTTACAAAATTATGCATCAATCTCATACAAGACATAGAACCAAAGCACTAACTAGATTAAACAAAAGACATACATAATAGTGAGTTATTATAAAAGGGCCGACCAAATAACAATTAGGAAGATAAATAATAATGAAGCAAAAGCCATAAGATGGCGATAAACAAAAGCCATACGGTTTACCTAAAGCCCATAAGGCAACCGAACGCCACCAAGCTAGTTGTCCCATCCACAAAGACATCTCACAAAAGTAGGGCCCTTGGGGCTCCACCTCCTCTCGCAAGCAACAAAGTTATTAAGAAGCAAATGAGTACAAAATGTACTCTAAGATCGACGTAGAGTAAATGCATCCTATACATATGCTACATGCAAGCTCTTTTAAGTTGAGGTCAGAGGTTGTTTTCAAAGATAAAGTAAGTTTTCATTTGCAATATTTAAATAGATTCAAAGCGCTTTGGTAATTCATTTTTAATTTGCAAATGACAATGAGACAACAACATAATAACAATAGATAGATGACAACAACAATCCTAGAAGTGACTAACCCAATAGCCACCACAACAATAGCATGAATTACCCATCCATACCACCCATGTCAAGTTTTAATTAAAGGTTATAGTCTAACTCTCAAAGACTTCCCAAGCTGTCCATAACCTAGACGCAGGCTTATTCAATAGTTTGAACCCGCAGGGTGTACCAATGTACCCACACGCCGATCGCTTTTCGCCAAGCTATTAGCACACTTCCTTTGGTATGCCGGCATAGCTAAGTCCAACGAAACCTTTCAAATATTGTGTATCAACAATGAGCTACCCATATGGGGATACAACCTCCCCATACGCTGATGTGGAGTCATCAAAGATGCTCACCCCTTATACTGTATCGGTGCTCCTTGTAGTGGATAAACCCCACTATCGCCACCCAATAGCCCACCATGCAACTCAAAGCCAACACACGCCCAAAGTACTTAGTCAAGAGAGGTCCCATAACCCCTCATGTGTTAGCACGCAAAAATGCTTGGTTTAGTGTAACAAGATGTTCGGTCCTTGTTGACTTAGGCACCATTCCACCACCCAACAAATCACACCATCATCCATTGTGCCCAAGTCCAAATAGTTTCCATTTTCAGTTTTGTTTTGACTTTACAAATTAACAAAGCACAAGTGCCGACATAATAGAATAATAATTTTTTTGTGTGATCAAGGTCATCAACATAATGTCGACAACCGCCCATTTCTACATGCTATTCAAGCATTTCTAAGCAATACCAACACGTGATCTACTAAGTGATGAGAGCTCATCCAACTAACTCTACATCACAGCAAGGTAGTCCTAGGCTTAGTAGTAGAGCATGAACATTTACCTATACAATATGCATCTATAGGATCACTAATCGATATCCTTTAACAACAAAATAGCAATGCATACATACAAGTTAAACAAAGTATTAGACTTTGAAAGTAATGGGATTAGACATGATCAAACCGCTTGCCTTCATCGGACTGTTCACTATGCTGCAAAGGATCACTCACGGATCAACGACTCGCTTCAAGATTCATCGAAAAAGCGAAAAGAACCGATAAGAACGAGGAAAACCAAAAGGACTCTACAGAAAAAATTTCTCCAAATGCTTTGAAATTTTTACAACAGCAAGAGCCTGAATTTTAAGGAATTTAACAACAAAACCAATTGATTTGGATTCTTAATGCAAAAGTTATGGCCAAAACAAATCTACTCACTGAAATTACTGGACAATTCAAATTGGTTACTTGTTCATCCGAATTAAATTGCTAAGCACAATTTTCCACAGAGGTGCTGCACTTTGGGATTTTCTATGGTAAGTCAAACACCTCATGAAATGAATAACACAATTGAGTTCACCTCATTTGGAGCTATGATGCATGTTTTTGAAAGACATGCAAAAGAGCACAAGAAACATGCACTCACAATCCTTTTGAAAATAGTGACATGCCTAAATCCTATTCTACCATTTAGTGCACTAACAGAGGAAGCCAACACAATTGGATTCACTCAAAAGGATCTATAGAGAATTACTTATGCATTTTATAAGTTAAATGCCATTTTGGAGCAACATTTAAAGTTAATTTTGAGACCAATTTGTAAAACCATTTTCTGAGCCGAACTGAGCTCACAACCATTTTTAGATTAAAGCTCAGTTCAAAGCAGAGCTACCAAAATTTGAATCAACTCAAAAGGAGCTAAGATGAAATAGTTATGCATTTTCAAAGTTCATTACCTTTTTCAGCTTTGCAAATAAATCCACCGGAAAATTCTAAAAGGAACGACGTGGACGACCTGGGCCGCTGATCCTAGATCGACGGCCAAGTCCTCCCGCAACGCGCCATCCGCGGCGAGATCGATGAACGCGGGCGTGGATCTTGGATCCAACGGCTCAAGTCTCATGGCATCGCGGTGCATGCGTTTGGAAACCCCGCGGAAGCGTGCAGAGGTTGTGACATTGATCGCGAGATGGACGGCTCGCCGGCTTCAACGGCGTCTTTATGTCGACCTAAGGCACGGGCGGCGCCCATCCAAAGTTAGCCACGGGTGCGAATAGCTTAATCACCCACTGGTACTCACCCACACCGCGGTGGTGGAACCAAGGGCAAGTCGAGAGGGTAATGCATGGTAGCACACGGCCAAACGACAACAAGCAAAAGGAGCTCAAGAATGCCATACAAGTGGGTGCCCAGCTCTAAGGGACTACTTAGAAGGTTACCTACGTGTAGGAGGACCCGAGGAGGACAGGGAGCTCCCATGACGAGGACCTTGCCGCCAAGCAGACAACGAGGAGTGGAGGACTGGGCAATTTTAATAGCACCGGTCATCATGATGTAATCCATAGAGTTAGGAGGTGCTCCCTGAGCACCAATTGAAAGGGAAGGTCCTCACCTGGCTAGGGGAAGATGGTGCCCACGGTCAGAAGGGGAAAACTCCAATTTAGGTCACCTCTGAAAATGTCCAAACCACTTAAGTTAGGGTTTTGATCACAGAGGGGAGATGCTCAAATTGAAGCAAAGAGAGGGAGAGGATAGCCACTAGGGCACCGCCCACCGAGAGCCCAAAGTGCAACAATGGCGCTAAGGGGCTTGGCGATTTGAGCTCCACAGTAACCGAGAGCAGTGGAGGAGGTGTTTAAAGGCAACCAAGGAGGTGTGCTGGGGACCTTTAAAGTCTGAGGCGACGCCATGAGCTAGGTTAAGCTCCATGGTGATCTTAGCCCATGGCTCGGGTCCATGGCGCCACAAGGACGTGGAGGTGATGAAAGGTGTCTTGTGCGACTTAGGGGGCGGAAGACCGACCAAGATTTCTTGGCGCAGCAAAAGAGCTGCTGGAGGTGACAGGCCTGCCCTCCTCTGCCATGGCACACGCCTTGCGAGCCTCGAGGAAGGAGAAGAACAGGATGAGAGATCAACCGCTGGATAAGCGAAGGGAGGTCGTGACCCTGATCTCGACTTGGGGTGGTCTGAAAAGAACGGGGAGGTCGCGAAGGGTTCTCGATTGGGGAGGTCGCAGCCGCAGGATTTATATTGGACGATTGCGATCATAAAAGGGGAGGTCACACGCTGAAGGAGACAGGCGGTCGTGACCATTGGATCTGCATCCAATGGCGCGAACCGAGGAAGGGGAGGTCTTGCATTGCCACAAGTGACGCGACAAGCGAGGGGAGGTCATGGCGGTTGGATTTTAATCCAACGGCGCACAACATAGAAGGGAGGTCGTGGTCGTTGGATTCAAATCCAAGGGCGCACAACATTGAGGGGAGGTCGTGGGCTTTGCTCACGACGCAAAGGGAGGTCGTGGCATTTGGATTTTAATCCAAAGGCGACAACAGAGGAGAGGTCGTGACCATTGATTTACATCCAAAGGCGCCAACAGAGGAGGGAGGTCATGGGTGCTATTGCGTGCGGCGCGATGGGAGGTCACGCATTGGATTGCGATCCAAGGGCACACAACTTTGAAGGAGGTCGTGGGTCGTTGGATTTACATCGAAGGCGCATAACGGTGAAGGGAGGTCGGGCGGTTGCGCACGCGACACCGAGGAGGTCGTGGCCGTGAGATCTTGATCGGCGCTGACGCAAGGAGAGGTCAATGTGGCCATTGGATCTCGATCCAATGGCGCATTTAACCGAGTGCTTGAGGTCCGCCGTGTGACACTACAAAAGGGAGGGAGGTCTGGCAGTGAGATCTCCATCCGACGGCGACAATGGAGTGAGGTCGGGCGTTGGATGCGGATCCAACGACACGACCTCGCTGGGAGGGGCCGGCTGTTGGTTGTGGCGGAGGTCGTGGCTATTAGATTTTGATCCAACGGCTACGACCCGTGCATGGAAGGCATGGCTTAGCTGGGAAGTGGGTTGGGTTCACCCTCTTGGAAAGCGGCCTGACCTCCAAGGAACAAAGGCTGCATTTGAATTTAAATTTGAAGGTTGAGGTTGGAGGAATTTTTAGAGGTAGCAAATTAACTCCAAAAATTCCAAAATTTTAACCTGACATAAAATTTCTAGAGGTTTTTATGCACTGCATTTTTTTCCAGAAATTCATCAAGGCTGTTTTAGGGTTTCACTTACTTCCAAAATTTATCAAATAATTTCTAAAATTATGAAATAATTCAGAGGGTCACATAGCATCTCTAGAACCTAGGAAAAATATTTCCAAAGGTTGGCACAAGATTTGTGACAAGTGGAATAAGGGTTTGACTTTAGTGAACAGGAGGTTTAGGTTTTTGAACTCCACAACTCTTGACAAGAATTATGGAAATGTTCAAGAGTTTCAAGATGTGAGAAAAGTTTTAATTTCTACACATTTTCTTACATTTGAAACACACACCCATTTGTACATTTGGGATGTTATAGTAATCCCCTCAACATGAAGCCCACCGAGTACATTGTTCGAAGTGAAACATTATCTTGAAGATTGATCTTCAAAGCTTTCATTTTTCCCCGACAGAAGTCGAAGCCTCATGAGTCGCTTTTATTTGTACTACTTGTTCTCGAAAAGAATAAGACCATCCGATAAAATGACCTCGAGAGGAAAATACAACCAATCATGGAGTAAAGATTTGCTTACCAACTAGTGAGAGTCTAACTTCTTGACTTCTTCAACAGGAGAGACAAAGGTCCTTGAGGTAGTGTTGCTCCCACTCGGACCTCTTGGTCTTTGTCGAAAGGGAATGAGGTTCGGAAAAAGAAAAGAAGGTCGAAGGCGCTCTTAAGTTCAGCACTTACATCATTAGTTGTCCCTCGCAACTTTTGGTTTGCGTAGTTTGCCTCAAGTTTCTTCTCGAGGTCTTCATCTTCTCCCTTAGCTTCTTCGCCTCGACTTTCTCATAGTCGAGAGAATCAGCCTAAGACCTTCTTGTCACTCTTGAACCTCGCAAAGGGAAGAGTAGACGTTAGCATAGAACCCAGTCAGAAGTTCTTCTACGACCAGCCTTTGTCGTAAGTCTTTCTCACGGCAATACCCTCGTCGTAAGTCCTCCTATGACTAGTGACTAGTCGTAAGATCTTCTCGACAAACCCCGCAAGCATCTTGGTAAGTGGTCGAAACATAAAAGGCTATGAAAGCGAGCTATTTACCACTTCTCTACCCGTCAGAGTTCCGCTTTTTCTTGTTGCAATTGGACAAGTTGTTCTTTGATTCAACAACAATGAATAATTTGCTCCAATGCTCTCTACATAAAGAAAGACTTAGAAGCGAGAAAAGATATGAGTGCAAATACCGAACAGCAGGTACTTTCATTCATTGCCCTCCGTGCAATCAAGACCACACTCACGAGAATG
This sequence comes from Phyllostachys edulis, assembly GCA_036346405.1. Classification (NCBI taxonomy): domain Eukaryota; kingdom Viridiplantae; phylum Streptophyta; class Magnoliopsida; order Poales; family Poaceae; genus Phyllostachys; species Phyllostachys edulis. Next base: position 157,471 of record JAYEVD010000812.1, on the reverse strand, counting down.
CCCGAAGACGGGATTTGCCCAATCACCCCGACGACCAATGTTGCTCCAATGTTTCAATCCACTTCACAAATTCCTCCTTCGGGATCTTCTTGGAGTCCACCAAAGCTCGATTTTAGCCAGATCCATCTCCGATTCGACCCATCGGGAAGCGGTTTCGCCATTTCTCCCAAAAGCCAAGGTTTGGATTTGAAAAGATTGGGGAGGAAGGCTCGATTTGGTCGGTGACGGAGAACTCGAAAGCTTGAATAGCAAGAGCGATTTGGGAGAAGGTAAAAGACCTTATCCTCACCCGCGGTGAATATTTATAACCGCACGCTTGAAGTTAAAAAGACATAGCTACCCAATGGTTGCCAACGCTTGAGAACCGCCTCAGCAGCATGTAAATAAGGAGTCGATTGGGTTTCTTAAATTTGTGCCGCCGAGGAAAGCAGTGCCGTCTTTACACCTCAAGCTTAAATTACCTTCTTGACCAAGTCTTTTCTGGTCAAATGTAATAGTGATTGGAAAGATTTGGCTTCCAACCACGGTCGCTGCGACCACTTGGTGTTCGAAAATTTCTTTACGCACCACCTTGTAAGTCGAAGATTATTCCACAACTTTCTTGACCAAGTAAATTTATGGTCAAATGAAACACTAGTCGAAGAGTCCGTCCCTTCGACCATCTCTCACGACCATCTCTCGGTCGAAGACCATCTATTGCTCCTTCTCCATGTAAGTTATTTTCGCTTTTCGGGGCTGATGACGAGGATATAATAATCCTCATTTTATCATTTATCTATAATTCATATTATGGATAATAATGACATCATATAACTCTTGAGTATACCCCTTAATAGCCATAAGGGAGAAGCTAGAGGTTGTAAGTTCTTCTACGACCACCTAGTAGTCGTAAGTCCTCTTACAACTACCCCATAGCCGTAAGTCCTTTTACGACTATCCTATGATCATAAGTTCTTCTACGATCAGTCCGTGGTCGTAAGATCTTCTACGACCACCACCTGGTCGTAAGCTCTCCTACAACCAGTCCCTAATCGACATGGCTTACAAACATGTGGGTCTAGTCGATCAGGGAATCTTCTGCATCATATTCAAGATACGGGCAGTAAACTACGCTGTTATTCCCTAGGGTAATGGCACGATTTTAACTCCTTTGTTATGGTGATAACTGCCTAGCAGCATGTGAACATTACTACTCCCATAGTAACCTCCAGTAACGGCTCAATAATCTGGACATTAAAGCAGCCTTTACACTGGAGACGCGACGATACACCTTGGGGACTATATAAAAGGCAGAATCATCAAGACAATTGGGGCGATCCAAAGATCATTAGAAGCACAATACTCTAGTCTTTGGTTCCATCTTGTAATCCAGTATACTCAATACATACACATAGGAGTAGGGTTGTTATTCTCTAGGAAAGGTCAGAACACCAGATAAAAATCCCTCATGTCTCCATCTCGTGTGATTTTGAGCCTAGAGGAACCCGAATCAAACAATCTTTACGTAAGTTCACCCCAAAACACCGGCTGCACGAATAATTAACTCCAACCCATCTACTAAGGTGTCGGTGTTTTAGAACCTAACTTACGTGAAAGATTGTTTGATCGGGGTCTCCTAGAATGGAATCACGCAGAGATTGACACAGTGGATTTTTATATGTGTTCAGCCTTCTCGAGAGAATAAGAACCCTACTCCTGTTTAGTATGGTATTGAGTATATTCTCAACAATTAGGGGAAAACTAAGACTATTACAGATAGTGCTTGTATTCCTCGATGGTCTAATCATCCGCCTCTTCCTTTCTCGATTGTCGCCTTTATATAGTATGAAGGAGCGAGCTTACTCCAGTGAAGCGGTGCCTCATCACATCCCGTAATGGGTGCACGTTGGTAATAATCATCGGTGTATTAACTCCTCCACGTCGCTCAACAGCTATATACCAGAGATAATGGGGTATTACGTGCCATTACTCCACAGAATAACAAACAGATGATGATCGCTTGAATCCCTTGATCAATAAGGCAAACTTGTCTCAGAGGTTTATTTGATCATAAGGTGGTCGAGATGACCTAGTCGTAGAGGAGCCTACGACTATGAGGTAGTCGTAGCAAGACTTACGATTATGGAGGTGGTCAGAGAAGAACTTACGACCACCCATTAGGCTCTTCCCTCATAATATTATAGGTACACTCGGGGTCCACATGACGTCATATTTACCTATAATAAGAATTATAGATAAAGGATAAAATGAGGATTATTATATCCTCGCCATCTAGCCCCCAAACCTTCAAGTGAAAGCAACTTACTTGGTAAAGGAGTTATAGATGGCCTTACGACCACGAGGATCATAAAAAGATAGTCGAAGGAAAAACTCTTCGATATCATTGTATATTACTTTGACCAGAAATATGCTTGATCAAGAAGATCACCTACGACTATCAAGTAGTCGTAAAGGCATTCTTACGATCACGAGGTGGTCGTAGTATAATGATCGGAAGAAATAACTTTCCGATTATCGTTTCCTTTGGTTCAAAAGATCTAACCAAGGAAGTAATTTCACTTGAGGTGTAAAAGCAAACCTGATTTTCTCGAACAGACACATGAGGGAACCTCAAGCGACGCTCCGTTAGCCTTTATCATCGAAGCGGTTCCTGAGACGGTGGCGACCCTTGGAATGTCACGCCTCCGGCTCAAGGTACGCGGTTATAAATACCTACCGGGGTGTAAAACCTAATATATTACTTTTCCCCCAAATTGCTCCTCTTTACGTTCTTCAAGCTCTTGCCTTCTTCGTCACGCTTGAGTCGTTTTTGCCTTTTCCGCCGCCACCGAATTGAAAATCTCTTTTACGAGAAAAATGGTCGTGAGAGTCTCGAATGGGCAATCGGAGATGGATACAAATAAGATGGAAGCCCTTGTCAAAGCCGGAAGATTCTCGAGAGCATTCTTGTGGAGTGGTTACAAGACAAGCAAAGAATGGCAGTTGTGAGGAAGGACAAATCCCCATCTTCCAAAGCGACAGAGTGTGGTCTCGATTACTGCCACCTTTTTTCACACTCATACTCGAGCATTTTGGAGTGGAATTGGTGAATCTTGGTCCTAATTCCATCACAACACCGAGCATATTTGTGTATCTGTAGGAGGCATACTGAATTCCAAATGATCTTGAGCTTTTTCAAGATTTCTACGAATGGCTCGACAACCGGATAGCTGAAGTTGTGGTTTGAAGCTCCATGACGGAAGTCAAAGGAGTATATTCAGATGTTCACTCGGTCCTCATGGTCATGTGGAGGAAGAGGTGGTTTTATCGAAAGTCACCTCCGACGCCTTACCTTCAAGGAAGGTCATTGCGAAAAGAAAGCTTCCCAGGATTCGACTTCAGATATCATTCGATTGCTCCCTATATTCAAGCCATCAAGGACTTGAAAGCGGAGGGTTAACCGATGGCATGTGGTGAAGGATTTCATCACACACTTAATTAGCCCTTTGAAGAAACGAAAGTCTCCTATGTGGAGGTACACGGGCCATGAACAGACCCACCAGGGACTATAAGGAAAGTAAGTAGTTTTTTCGACTTAACTCTCAGTTTGGTCTTCTTCAAAATTGTCTAATAAATATCTTTATCTATTTTATACAGATCTTTCACAGACAGAGATTGACGTTCGAGTCAAACTTGTTTGTGAGAAGCCCCCGCCACCCAGTGTGGCGGTTCCTCAAATTCTTGCGGTTTTATCTGCAGAGTAAAAGGTTGAGCGCCTAATGGTAATCAAAAGTTGATTTCATCCTTAGGACTTTATAGTCGTAGAAAAAACTTACGACTAGGAAATGATCGTAGAAAATCTTACGATCGGGGATTTGTCGTAGAAGAGCTTACGACTAGGTACTGGTCGTAGAAAAACATACGACTGGTCATTGATTCTTCTTTTTCTGTTTTTCTTTACAGAAAGTAGGCATGGAAAACCGCCAGGATGACGAAGAGATCGAACTGGTGACCATCGGCGCAGGGACGCCAAAGGAATAAGGGCTTATCTCCTCCCGACGAAAAGCGCCGACTTACAAGAGTCAGTCGATAAGGAGGATCAAGCTCAGTTCTTTTGTTTCGACCGGGTCCTCGGCAAAGTCTGCGGCACACACATCTGCAACAATAGCCGAGGCCTAAACATCCTAAATTGAGGAGGATGAAGAACCTCTTGCGCAAGGCCCATAAGAGCAAGGGCACATCTTCGCCGAAACCGAGACCAAGCGGCTTGCTGAGGAGACCGAGGAGGTTGAAGAACCTCCCAGCGAAGTCCACAAGGCCAAGGTACTTTTTATTATGACAAGAAAGCTTTCACGTTTACGCCACTTCTAGATTTGTCAAGCAACCAGAAAAGGAGAACTGAAGGAGTTTATGTCTTTTGTGAAGGATAATGCCGCCCCGGCAGAGCCTATGGCCGAGGGCAATACTGCTTCTTGGAGTGGTCGAGACCGATCTCGCCATCCGTAAAATCGACCGAGAGATGGTCCTCGTTCAAAATCCACGACCAGACGTGGTCGTATTGATCCCATTCTTCAACTCGAACTCCACCGGACGTGGTCGAGAGAAGAAGAAATCTTCCATTGGGAAAGTGACTCCCAAATTCTCGCTTATATCCAAGGTGCAGAGGTATGTGAAATATACTAAAGTGTAAGAACAGCATTTACCTTTTTCCTTTTCACAATCCTGACTTGCTTTTCTTTTGTTGATTTTAGCCCGACTCCTTTAGCCCCCGGGGATGCTTCAATTGAGAAGCCCATCGCCACCTCTTCAGTTGCTGGAGAGATAGCAATGGACGTGGTTGAATGTTCATCCTCAGCCCAGGTGGTGAAGAGAGTCGTGGCGCCTGAAGTGGTTATTACGACCGCTGAAGTTGTAGCTATGGCCAATGAGGCAGCGGCCATAGTTACCGAGGTGGCGCTCTACAAACACTCGAGTAGCTGCCATGACCATCGAGGTTGCAAATACTACTCTTGAGGTAGAGGCTACAACCATCGAGGTAGCGGCTACAACAACCGAGATAGCCACTATGACCATCGATGTGGTCAGAGACCAAAGAGAGGCAATCGAGAAGCTTCATCCCAAAGTGGTGATGTGCACCACCGTCGCGGGGAAGGAAATCAAGCAGGCACCTCCTTCCGGTACCCAAAGAGAATTTATAATTTCAATCAAGATGAGGAATACTTCAACTTCGCTCGATTTCTTTGGCCCCGCTTCCATAGTGGGGTCTTCCGCCTTTAGATCTCACCACCGAGTCCCCACCCCAAATACATTCCCAATAGAGGGAACACTTTTGATAATGAGCGCTTTGAGAAGGTTTGGTGGGACCAAGTTGAGAGAGTGGACGAATGAAGCACCCAGAGTCGGTTTACTCGACATTTGCTCGATCAACCATGAGTGTAAGTATTTGATGATACTTATACCTACAGTATAATCTTCTCTTGTTTCTCACCGTCTTTTCTTTTGCAGTAGCCATAGAGCAAATCGCCATTGTCGGTGAATATCATCGACAACTTCTAGAGCTACTGACAGAAAAAGGAACTCGCAAACGAGCGGAGAGAGGTGGTAAGCTACTATTTTTCATAGTCGTTTCCACTTGACTACTTATATAGTGCTTACGAGGTTTGTCGTGGAAAAACTCACGACTATGTGTTAATCGTAAAAGACTTACACGATCGGATGTTTAGTCAGAGGAGAACTTCACGACTAGATCCATAGTCGAGAAGAACTTCTGATGGATCAATGGTTGTAGGAAAGCTTACAACCGACTTAATAATGTTCATGTCCACTTTTAACCTTTACAGGTTAAACAGCGATGAAAAGACTCTGGCCGACTCACTCAATTAGATCATGGGAGAAGAAGCATCTTTGAGATCATACCTCCCATGATGAAGAAATCAAGAAATTGGATTCTCGACTTGCGTAAGGAAATCTTTTACCTGTAATTATTTTTGTTTTCTTCTCTAGAAGTTTTTTTTTGCTTGACCGGTCTTATTCTTTTGAGCAAAGCGGTCGAAAACAAACAACTCATGAGGCTTCGACTCGTACTAACAGAGATGGAAGCAATGAAGATTAAACTTCAAGGCAACATCACGCTCTGAACAATGTGCTTAGTGAGCTACATAGTGAGAAAGACTCCTCAAGATGATACGATATATGCTCCACGCAAGTACCATTGGGGATCAAGTCGGGACTTTGCAAGATCTGGTGACCACTCAAAGGCCAACCAAAATCAATCGATAAAGGAAGCGGTCGAAGCTGCGATAAGTTATGCATTAGCAAAACTTAAAGCTCATGACCCCAACCTTAATGTGCAACCACTGCCGAAACCGACGATTGCTTGCGCGGAAGGAAGACGTCTGATGGAGGAGATGCAAACAGTTGGCCAAAAAGTTTCAGAGGAGATGCAGTTGGGCTCTCCCTCTTCAGAGTAGTCTGTAATGAACCTATGAAAAACAATCTTTTGTTGATGTAATATATAATCCATCTTGTTTCCTGCAAATTATCTTGTCGAGTAGTTAGTAACTCAAAAGATAATTAACGAATTTAAAGACTAAAAATTGAAGTCAAATTAATGACTTTTATCCTAGCCCCCGACTATTTGCTTAGTTTGTTGAAACTAAGTAAATAGTCTTGTCTCCTGCAAATCATCTTGTCGAGTAGTTAGTAACTCAAAAGATAATTAACGAAATAAAGACTAAGAATTGAAATCAAATTATCCTAGCCCCCGACTACTTGCTGAGTTTGTTTAGACAAACTAAGTAAATAGCCTTTAGAATGGGTTTCTGAAAACAGAGAGGTTTGTTTAACTTGTAATTTTTGGCCTCAATTGTCATGCACTGGTCGAAAGAGTGGTAACGAATTGACACTAGGAAGTTCCTTCTAGTGGGTAGGACCACGTGCAGAGAGGAGAGGCTTCAACTAGGTAATGTTAACATCTCCGACTAGTTTAATCAAATCGAGAACGGCAACTTGAGTTAAGCAAACGCCTAGAGGACTTTAAAATATTTACTCGTCCTTCTCCTGTGGGACTCGATAAGTCCGTCTCCGGTAGCAAGAGTAGGAAATCAACAAAGCTAGGAAGTTCCTTCTAGTGGGCAGACCACGCAGAGAGAGAGAGACTTCGACTAGATGTGTCTCTTCCTCCCACCGGCTGAGAGACGAAACGAGTACACCCAAGGCGGTTAATAAATGAGAAAGTGCACTCTTCTTAGAGTATTTTTGAAATAACTAAAGAAATAAACTAAGGTGATAAGAGTTGGCTTAAAAAACATTTCACCAAGTAGAACCCGAGCTCTTGTATTGGCAAAGAAAAGTGAGTAACAAGTCGACACCAGAAGCTCCTTCTAGTGGGGCAGGACCACGTCAGAGAGGAGAGGCTTCGACTAGGTGGTGTTACCGTCTTTCACCAGAAGAAAAAAAACCGTGTTTGGAATATAGTCGAAAGGTTATGAAAGCACTACTAAAAAATTAAGACAATAGAGGTAGAAAGAACTCGAGTCTTTATTGTCCTAATGGTTGGTTACACATAAAACTTGTGTAACTCGGGTCGATGTTCCAAGAATTGAGAGAACCGGCCATCCTCCATTGTTAGTCAGATCGACCGCCGAGTAACTTCGACCATCGTAAGGACCTTCCCACTTGGGAGAAAGTTTATTCCGATTAGACTTGGATTGGCGAGCCTCAATACTAAGTCCCTACTGAAGAACGTCTGCGAGGTTGGACCTTCGATCGTAGTATCTGCGCAGGCTTGTTGGTAGACTACCGAACGGTTAAGGCCTCGGTTTCTCCTTTCTTCGAGTAGGTTGATGTCATCTCGTCAAGGTGTTCCCCGTTGAGTCATCGAAAGTTTCACTCGTGTCGACCGCATTTCGTTCCCGAGGAAGCATGGCTTCGGCTCAAGACTAGAAAAAGGGTGTTTCAATTGCCACGACTAGTGGTCATAATGAACTACCCATAATACGAGGGTAATTTTGTACCCAAGCCCCGAGCGCTTAATGAGCCGGTCGAGACTCGAGTTTTAATTCCTCGCATTAGTTAGCCGCTTATGCTGTTCAACTGCCCCATTGCTCGGGGATGCAATAGAAGCATAACAAAGCTTGGTATCCAACTCGTCAGAAAATTCCTGAAATTTTGCGCCAAAAATTGTTTACCATTATCTGTAATTATTCGACTTGCGGTACTCCAAATCGAGTAATTACGATCTCATCATAAACCGCTTTGCCGCTCGTTGTTATCCTCATCCACAGTGTTCGGCTTCAATCCATTTTGTGAACGATCAATAGCCACAAAAGGAACTCGAAACCTCCCGGAGCTTTGGGGAACGGTCCTAGGATATCGAGACCCTGTGCAAAAAAGGCCAAGATAGAGGTATTGTTTGTAATGCCCGAGCTGGTTGGTGTATTTGCTCGCTATGAAACTGCATCGACACACTTTTTAACCAACTCTTTAGCATCGTATAGGGTCATTGGCGATAGAAAACCTTGTCAAAAGCCTTGCCGACCAACGCTCTATAGGAAGCATGATTTCCACAGATGCCACCATGTATGTCGTGAAGGAGTGTTAATCCTTTGCTCTGCGAATGCATCGCATGAGTACCCTTGAGTACCTCGCTTATAGAGAACTTCTTCACCAAAGTATACATTTTGGCTTTTCGGGATAAGCGATCCGCCTCGAGATCGCCTTTCGCACTGTAACCCTTTGAAGATAATCATAGATGGGCGCCATCCATGTATCCTCGCATTCTAGAGAGGCCGTCTCAATAGGAGGTGTCTTCGGTTCATCGACTGCAGAAGGCTTCGAGTTGTTCCAAAAGACTCCTTTTGGTACTACAGATCGGGAAGAAGCTATTCGAGTAAGCCGGTCTCATGAGGAAATTATCCTTCGAGGATGAATTGTGCCTCAAACCTAAAAATGCTTTTCTAGCTTTCGACTTCGATAAATACCGAGACATTGTCGGGTTAGAGCACCGTACTTTTGCCGACTTGATTCACGACTAGTTGAGAGTCTCCTCTCACGAGTAGTCGGCGAATCGAGAGCGCCACGCTCAGATACCGCCTAGCAAACCTTCAGATTCTACCACATTATTAGTGGCCCGAAAGTTTAATTGTATGGCATACTTTAAGGTCTCTCCTAGAGGAGATACCAGACCACCCCAATTTTTCGAGCCACTTAAAGTAAGCGACATTCGTCAGTACATCGCCCATCGGTCGTGGAATCAGATCGGGATCCCGAACAGTTCAGATTTGTCCATTCGGCGACAAAGTCCGCCAAGATCTCGATTTAACGGCCGCTCGACACGAATGGATGTCGAACTCCCCAAGTTCGATCGACCATTTTGCCATGCTCATTGCTTCCTATTCTCGAGGATCGCCCCCAAGGGAAACTCGACAAGACAAACTAGTTTGTGCGCTGAAAAATAATGCCGCAGCTTCTCAAGACATGAGGAGGGCATATAGAAGCTTTTGGACCCGAGGTAACGCCTCCTTAGGTCCGTGTAAAACTTCACTTACGAGTAGACGGTCGTTGTATATTTTCACGTTCTACGACCACTATCGCGCTTCATCGCCTGTGGCGCGGCAAAATAGGTAAACCAAGAGCGCTTTCTTCCGCCTCGAGAGACCGTAATAGGAGCACTGTGAAGGTACCTCTTGACATCCTCAAAGGCAGCGTTTGCTTCTTCGACCACTCAAAACCTTCGTGTTTCTTAGAAGTTTAAAGAAAGGTAGTCCTTTTCTCCCGATCGTGCGATGAAACGACTTAAAGCCGCCATGCACCCAAAGGAGTTTCTCGGACTTCTTTCCGTAGTAGTTGAGGGCGATTTGTAAATGGTTTTTATCTTTTGGATTTTCTTGATTCCTCGTATTGATACTAGGAATCCAAGCAATTTCAAGAGATTCCAAATACACACTTCTTAGGATTAAGTTTTAAGCGATGTTTTCGAGATTGTCGATGTTTTTGTTGGTCAAGAATATGATTAAGTCTCTTGATGCTTTTGACAATTAGATCATCAACATAGGCTTCTAGATTTCGCCTAATTGAGATGAAAAAGTTGTCTGCATCAAGCGCTGAAAAGAAGCTACCGCATTTTTAGACTAAATGGCATTTTGACATAGCAAAATATACTAAATGGTGTAATAAATGCGGTCTTTTCTTCATCGCCTAGACACATATTGATCTCGTGGTATCCGAATATGCATCTAAAAACTTAACATTTCACAACCCGCGAGAGAGTCAACCAACCGATCGACACGAGGTAAAGGAAAATCGCCTTTTGGACAAGCTTTATTGAGATCAAGAAGTCTACGCACATACGCCATTTGCCGTTTGACTTTCTAACCATTACAGGGTTAGCCAACCATTCTGGGTGGTTGACCTCTCTTATAAAGCCTACTTGAAGTAGCTTATCCAATTCCGATTTAATAGCATCTCATCGATCAGGGGCAAATCTCCATAATTTTTGTTTTACTGGTACTTTGTTAGGTCCGTAGCTAGCTCGCGGCTCAATCACCTCCCGGGACTCCGGGCATGTCGGATGCTTGCCACGCTAAGACATCCGTTAGCTCGGAGGAAGGCAATGAGGGCGCCTTCCTATTTGGGGTCGGAAGTATCCCCGATGCGCGATCCTTCGAGGGCTCCCTGCGTCCCGAGGAACCTCTTTGACTTTGTCGCTCGCTTTGGTGCAGCTTTTAGGCTTCACTTTGCTAGTCGGCTGGCTTACTTTCTTCTCGAGTTGGTATTTGTCCAACCATCTCGAGGGATCGACGGTCGCAGGTATGCGCCATCTTCTTGTCACAATGAATTGTGATTACTCCTTTGGGACCTGGCATCTTAATACATTGATATCCATAATGAGTAGCCATTAGGAATTTTGCCAAAGTTGGTCGTCCGAGTATGGCGTTATATGCCGGTCGAAATCGACTCACATCAAAGGAGATTTTCTCGTCTCAAATTACTTGGTAACCAAATGTTAAAGGAAGAGAAATCGACCAATTGGTTTGGCTAAAGATTCTGTACGATCCCATGGAAAGAGTATCGTACCGGTCTTACTTTGGTCCTGGGTACTTGCATGTCATCCAGGGCACTCGTAAATAAAATATTTAACGAGCTACCACCATCAACCAAAACTCGATTGACCCGACAATTGTTGATGGTGGGTTCGACCACGATTGATATCGACCTAGTCGAGTCGAAGGAATCGGGCAACACCCTTCTCGAAGAGATGGTGACTTCCTCACCACTTCGCAATTTATTGACGAGAGGAGGATATATGGAGTTTACCTCACGTTCAATGAGCCTTAAGTCGCCGCTTTGATTCATATGCCGATGATCCCCGTGAGATGTGTTCGACGGCAGGTTATGCGGATCCTGAACGCATCTCCTCTTCGCTATCCGAAGATTTATGGCCACTCGCTTGACCTACCCGTTCGAGAGGTGGGAAGTGAAGGACCGGAAAGGCGACTAGAGGGGGTGAATAGGAGCACATAAACTTTTTCGCAAAGAATGGATTCAACTTGTAAATCACTCCAATAGCTATGAGAGCTATGAAGATCAAAGATTGCCACAGAGGAAGTCTTATGTTGAATCCACCTCACCCCACAAATTTCAAGAAACAAAATCAGAAGTTCAAGAAACTCAGGAAATCGAACAACCGCAGTAAACGGGCGGCCGTTGTTCCAAGCAGCGGACAAACCGTAGTGTTACGCCGGTCGCTCCGATTGTCCCGGAGCAGTAAAACAGCTCGGTTTCAAAACGAAAATCGATCAAACTTTTGATCTACGCGCCAAACTTGACCAAAATTGAACCACACCTTCCTCAAGATATTAGGAACCTATTCCAAGCAACGATTTCAGAGATCCATGCCAAGGTTCCTATCCTTTGCATTTGAACGAAGGTGGGTTCAAAACCGGGCAAAAATCAAAACTTGATCTAACGACTTGCTCGTGGGTGGATGATGATCTAGATGACCTTAGATAGGTTCCCACATGTCCCAGCAAGCAAGATCAAGAGGAAGAACCAAGCAAAAACTCCCGGATTGAAGAAAGCCCCAAAAATCACAAAAAGAAGAACGAAGAACAGAGAGCACGAAAGAAGAAAACTTCAGATTTCCATTCATTGAATCAAGAGCGAAATACAAAGAGATACATCCCCATACGCATGGACATTAGAACCAAGAGGATGATTACATGTAAGCTCAATCCATCTCCTCACTCTCACAACTCAAGAACAAACACTCATCCATTCTTGAGGGGAGATGAACACAAAACCAAGAAGGGCACAAGCAGGAGCACACCTCGCCTACACCTCCACTCTCAACAACTAAAGAGCAAAAGAGAAACACCCACAAAGCCTCTTTTGACTCTAAAACCCTAATTCCACCTAAGTGCTCAAGAGGGCATGCAGCCCTCCAATCCTTTAAATAGCCTTGGCTAACGGTCTCCTCCCGTTACGCCCGCTAAGTCCAACGGAGCTCTCGCCCCGCTTATGCAATTTTGCGACTTCCGATTCGCCCTTCGCACCTTCCCGAAGCTTCAAGGCCCTTGTCTCAAGACGCCGCAACCACCTCGAGTCCACGCTGCCTTCGACACATCCCGACTGTTCGACCTCAGCGCCACTGCGCTTAGTCCATCCACCGTGTCTCGCCACGACTCGCCGACGCCCCGCAGCCACACAGATAAGAAACACGAAACCGGAACAAGTTCTTCACAACTTGACCTAACGTTAGCTCAAACATGCAATATGCAACACATATGCATGAACACACTTGGATATGACCTATCCCAAAACTCAAATCACCAAAATGGCCGAAACTCACAATACAATCCAGATAACCGCTTATGTTACCAATGGATCAACCGCACCGGGCCGTATCGCCTAATACTCGCGGTCGTTCGATTTCCAATGAAGACCGTAACACGAAAAACAACTTCTCCGAATTCTTCAACCGCCATTTACCAATCGGTACAACCGCCTCATGGCCGTATCGCCCATAACACGCCGTCGTTCCGATTTTCCGACAAATTTCGATTGACTTCACGAAAACGCGGAACGCAAGAACGACATGGTCCGACCACACAAACCAAACTCGATCGACCTAAAACCTTTGTCAATTACCCATCACTCACACGGACGACCTCCACATGGTCTCTCAATCTCCCCTTGATGAGTATATTGACAAACTCCAAAAAGAGCAAAGTTGAGTTTGAGTTTGAAGAAACCAACATGGTCCAAAGAAGAAGAGTGAAACAAATGACCATGTCGATGTATGAACACTAGAGCAACAACTGAAAGAGCAAATTGATCTCCAAAGCTCTAAACTGCTCCCAACAGACTTTTTCCTCTTTATTCTCCCCTTTATAATAAACGCATCAAGATGCAAGAGAGAATATGACATGTTAATGGATGAAAATGGTCAAGTTTGTTTATTTAAGCATTTTGAGCCATGAGAATTATCCATAATGACCAACATGTAATACACCAAGCCATAACTTAATAAAAGGCTATCTAGATCATGACAAGATATGTATAAGCTAGCTAGAACACATAGATGACAATCTGAAAATGAGGTACATTATGTGAGCAAGTCAAGTCATCAATGAGCAAAGTCTCGCTAGAGATATCCAAGGATGATGCAGCCATGTCAATAAGCTAAGCGAACTAAGAAGCTTAAATTGAGACCAAAAGAGTGCTATAAGCTCAAGATTGAAACATTGGTTAAGTACTTGATTCTTTTGATAGCTTTAAGCAAATTTGAGCACAAATGATATATTATCTTTGAAATTCAAGGTTGTTGACAACCAGATTTTTGTTTTATCATGTGCTAGACCTCAAGCCTTATGCGACTACTTCAAGCGAGAAGCTTAAGAAGATAGTCTAGGTCATCCAAAACTCCCCTAAGTTCATGTCAAGTGCAATGACAAGCCGCCTCATAGGGAAGAATTGGTGAGATCGGTTTTTTCAAGACAAAAGAGATCTTTTGCCTTTTAACAAGTTGTACTAACTCATGCATCATCAAGAGACTAAAACAAATTTCAATCTAAGGCTCAATATAGATTCATCACTCTACCCAAATTTATTTGACATGGCATGAATCATAAAAGGATAGCTCAAGAAAGACTAATCTCGAAAAGCTAACATGACAAGTTTTAGTTTAAGTTGAGCAATTTTAATTAACTTATCATGGCAAAAGCTAGGCTACACATATGAAGTCATGATAAATCTAGCAAATAAGCACAAGTCATGGCAAGGTGTAAAGCATTGTAAACATGTCACAGCAGGATAATAATCAAGGCTCAATGTAGTTATATTACAATGCAGAATGCTAGAAATGCAGAAGATCCAGCTCCCCCTCAACATTAGATGCAACTTTTAGTTCAAGTTGAGTTAAGTCAATATTAAGCTCCAGAAGCTCCCAAATGAACTCCCCTTGAACCAAAACAATAAATCGAGAAGCTGGCAAAGAAAACATAAAACAAAATTCCTTAAAGCATAGATAAGATATAGAGAATACTATGGCTCAGACTGACTCTTATCTACCCCATATGACTCTAGGACTATCAACTGCCCACTTAACACACCTAGGAGCAAACACGTACCCTGTCTACCCGAGGGTGGCCCAACCCTCGCTAGAACCTACAAGAAGTGAGTGAGCTCAACCTAGTGAGATAAGAAACAACTAATAAGCAAAGATCCTAGAATCACAAGATAAGAGCAGTAAATCTAAACAACTAGACAAAAGAAGCACTCTAATCTATGCTAGGAGGACTAATCCCAAATGCACCCAAAATGCAATGCAACAAAGAAGGAGCAAGAGCATAAATAATATAGAAGAGCAAGAAACCCAAAGCTCCCTCACTACAAGTCCATAAGGACAAACCACCCCAAGCTCTCCCAGAGCTAAAAACCTCGAACTATCCAATGGCTTGGTGAAAATGTCACCAACCGGTGGTCACTTCCACAAACCGAGCACTATATCGCCCTTCTCTACATGGTCTCTAAGGAAGTGGAAACGATATCGATGTGCTTGGTCCGAATGCCGACCGGGTTCTTGGCAATGTTAATCGCAGAAGTGTTATCACAAAAGAGTGGAACACTGCCGATAACTAACCCAAAGTCCTTGCAGGTCGAAGTCATCCAGAGCACTTGACTACAAAGAATCGGCCGCAAAGAACGCATTTCGCCTCTGCGGTGGATCAGGTAACACGGATCGCTTCCTGAAGACCAGAAACAAGAGAAGTGCCAAGAAATTGGCAGTGCTGAAGTGCTCTTCCTATCTATCCTCTACCAAATAAGTCTCAGATCCGAGAAGGCTCTCAAGGAAAGACAGATGAGGAAGAGTACCAGATACCATAGTCAATGGTAGCTCGCAGTACGAAGATGCGCTTCATCGCCGGCGTGAGAAACGCGAGGAGAAGCTCGAAACGAGCGCACAAACACACGTAAAAATGTATGTCCGGTCTCGAGGCGTTGAGGTACAAGAGGGAGCCAATCATGCCGCGAACTCCTTTTGATCAATCGCTCGCCATCCTCATCTGGTCAAGATAGGTCAGAGAAGCCATGGGAGTCGACACGAGCTTACCATCACTCATGTCGGTTGCTCAGAGATCACGAGTGTACTTTCCTTGATGAAGAAAAGTACCTCCCGAGTCTCGCTTGATTTGGAAGCCAAGAAAGAATGTCAACTCACCCATCATACTCATCTCAAACTCGGTGCTCATGACATCCGAGAACCGGGAAACCAGTATGGGAAGAGCCGCCAAAGATAATGTCATCGACATAGATCCGACGAGCGGAAGGTCGCTATGCCCATGATGAACAAGGTCTTGTCAACTTTACCCATCTCAAAACCATGACTTATCAAGTAGGACTTAAGCCTCTCATACCAAGCTCGGGAGCCTGCTAAGTCCATACAACATGGAAAGCTTGAAGACATGGTTAGGTATTTGGGGTTCTCAAACACGGAGGTCAGTTGGACGAGACTTCCTCCTCAATAAGGCCATTGAGGAAGGCACTCTTCACGCCCATCTCTGTAAAGCTTGAAACCCTTAGAAGTCGCAAAGGCAAGCAGATTCTAATGGCTTCAAGTCGAGCTCTGAGGGCAAAGGTCTCCTCAAAGTCTAGACCTCAACACAGGAAAACCCACGAGCTACTAATCTCGCCTTGTTTGGGATGATTACCCCATCCTCACTCTGCTTGTTCTTGAACACCCACTTGGTTCCAATGATATTGTGGCCTCGTGGGGGCTCAACAAGCTTACTGCACCTTGTTCCTCTCAAATTTTCTAGCTCTTCATGCATGGCATTGACCCATGACTCATCGATAAAGCATGAGAAACATCTTTGGGCTCAAAAGAGGCAATGAAGGCGAATGGAGACAGAATGAGATAAGCTGATTTTGAGCGGGTAACACGCTCAAAAGATCTCCAATGATCTCGCTCAAGGATGAACTTTCTGGATGTGTCTAGGAGGTCCCGGAGAGATGAAGAAGTGGCCTCTACCTCATGAGCCGACGAGGTAGGAACAGAGCCACTAGCTCCAGAGGAAGCGAAGGCAGGGTCGATCACCTCGAGGTGCGGTGGAAGACGGCACCTCAAGGAGTGGATGAGGGACAGATCGTAGACAACCGTCATCTCCATCGCCCTCATCATCCACAAAGATGGTCTCGGACTTCTAAAGAACTCGAGATATCTGGCCTAGTCCCTGACCGCCTCGTCAAGGTCACCTCATGAGTGTCTCTACCATTTTGCTAGACTCGCAGCCTGCACTTATAAGTTCGCCAAGAAGTCGAGTAGCCTAGAAAGATACCGCCACAGAACGTGACTCGAACTTGTCTAGGTTCCCAGACTTCAAGATAAAGCACTTGCAACCAAACACACGAAAATGAGAGACGCTGGCTTTAGCAGTATCTCACTCATAAGAAGTGCGTGCAAGAGTGCCCAAGAAAACTCGATTCAAACATGGCACGCGTCGCAATGGCCTCACCCAAAACTTCCTCGGTGTAGAGTACTCATCAAGCATCGCCTCCGCCATCTCGACTAAGGTACGGTTCTTCCTTCCACAACGCCATTTTGCCGAGGGACGATGGAGAAGAGAACTCGTGCTCTACACTGCCTCACCACGTAAACTCTCAAAGTAGGAATTCTTGAACTCCGTACCATTGTCATCGCGGATCGCTCGAAGGCACCCGGAGCTCAACAGATACCTACTAAAAGACCTCGAAAAGTGAAAACGCCTCATCCTTCGAGGCTAAGAAAACACCCAAGAATACCTCGAGAAGTCATCGACCACAACAAGAACATACCACTTCCTCCTATTTGATCAAGACTCGAAATGGTCCAATCAGGTCCATGTGGAGCAAATGTGTCTTGCATCGGTCATAGTAATCGTGGACCGAGGATGAGAAGCGGCAACCATCTTGCCGTCGTTAAGCATGGAGTGCAAACAAGATCTTTGACCATCTTGAGTTTCGCAGCACCACTTAATGAGATCATGGTCGCTAACTCGGGTCAAATGGTCAAATCCAATATGACCAAGTCTCCTATGCCGTAAAGAGAGATCGCGGGACTCGTAGCAACCAAACACCGAGAGGATCACCAAGAATCGAAAAATCAGCACGAAAGATCCTCCCATAACGAGAAATCCCGCAAACCGACTACCCAAGAGTCAAGAATTTTGCAAGCGTTTTCTTGAAGCTCACCTCGAAACCGCTATCAGAAGTCGAGAAACGGAAAGCAAATTGTACCGCAGCTTACTAACCAAGGCAACATCCTTAAGAATAAAAGAAGCATTAATACGCGACAAGACCTTTGGCGATGACGCTCCAGACAAGCGCTCCGAAGGTGATCGACTCATCACCGAGCGCGGGCTAGGAGGAGAACCAACGGAGTCTCCTAATATATGACGAGAACAACCGAGTCTACAAGCCAAACCTTCTCCTTCCCTACCCGGCGAACTCGAGTCAAACAGAGAGTAAAGTCTCAAGATCGATAAATCAACAATGATTTTGGCACTAATATCGAGTAACACGCCGAAAGCGATGAAGTAGTCAAGCACGATCGACCTCTATCTACCCTCGCCTCAGAACTCAAAGCGTAAGGTCTAAGAGTAGACCCGGTCGTTGCCGGGTTCGATCACTTTCGAAGGAGCGAGTCGAGCACCGCAACATATGTCGAACACGCCATGGGTAGCTATCTCGATGGGGAAAACGAGATCTACCTCGGATTGGCGAAGTCACGATCGAAAGCAAAGATGAGGACGAAAACCGTAAAACTCGAAAACCAAGTCCTCGATCTCGCACAAACCCATCGAAGAACCAAGCCTAGACCTCGTGTTGGTCTTAGGTGCACTCAAGGTCCGGGGCCGACCACGAATGCGCCTAAGAGACTCAACATGGTCTCTATCTGCGATCTTGGCGCGCTCAAGCATCGATCGATCGTGTGTCCATCTTCCGGCGTAAGGTGCGTGTGATACTTCACCTTCGAGAGGTAGAAGCAAGATGTGAAATTACCTTCTCACGAAATCCTCGACATAGCCCGCCGACTTGAAATGGACTTTCTCGGTCCCTGGCTCGGCCTCGATCACACTTGGTGCTATGGGTCCGAGCACGGCAGTGGATGCTTCCTCATGTCCTCAAAGAGGTCATATCCTAGACCCCGATTAAATCTGCAAATCTTAGATTGGTCTAGAATAAGATTGAGCTTCTTCTTGCTCTCCTACAAATCTCTCGAGAGTGTTCATAAGGTAATCGACACTCTTGAAAGAGAGAGGTGCAAGAAGAGCAGGGGAAGAAGAGACAAAGCAGAAGGTAAGGGAGCAAAAGAAGAACCAAAGAAATAGAGGGAAGAATGGCTTGTGCAAGCACAAACCGACTCAAGGGACAAATTCCCATCGCTAGCCGCTTGGTTCACGCTGCTAAGCGCCTTATCCTTACCCCGAGGCTTCTCCCCTTCTCCACAATCATATTGCAAGCACAATGTGGCTTCTCTAGAAGGTCCTTAGTTAGCTTCACACATTTCTCATCCAAAGCAATCAAGTCGATTTTAGTTTGTTACACTTAATGCATGGTGAGCTAACAGGTCCTTAGAAGCAAACCGAGCCAACTTCCTTTCATGATCAATCATATCTTGAAACTGTTTGGAGACAAATCAAGTTCAGCTAGCTAACTTAGGACAGCTTCAAGCATGAAACAATCGGCTCAAGTAAAGAAGCTTGTAGTTCAAAGAATTTTATGATCCGCCTGCTTTTAAGTTCATCTTCAAGTTATTGCAATTTTCACAAGACTCAGGCAGATCAAGGAGCATGGCATAAGATCCTCTAGCAACAATGTCCTTACCCTCACATGAGGTGGGAGAAGTAGTCTCATCAAGAATAAGTAGGGTAATGTACCATCCTACTCAACTCTAACTCAGAAGCGACTAACATTCTCCACCTTAACACTATCAAGTTTGGAGGACATACTATCATGTGAGGTCCTTAACTTCTCCATATCAACCAAAGAAAGCGAGCATGTATCACAATCATCACTAGAAGGAGCAGATGTAAGAGCAATAATCTCTAGTGACAAACTATCTATTTCCTTCTCTAACTCAAAGACACCTAGCCTTAGCTTTAGCATGAAAACCTCCTAGCTTAAGAAAAGCATGATTGAGCTGTTCAGAGGTGGGATCTACCTCGTCCGAAGTCGGAGTACAGCCATCGTCTTGTCACGAAGTTCGCCTCGAGGGCCATGAAGCACATGCCGGAGAAGTCGCCGCCGCTATGCTTGGGCTCTTGGTCACCCGTCCCGTCATCGCCGCTTCCATCCCTCCACCTCGCCGAGGTCGAGGTCGCCGAAGGCGGTGAGGACGCGGAAGAGCTTCTTGGCTTTGCCGGTTGCGGAACTTCTTCTTGTCGGGCGCCCGAGCTGGAGGCTTCTTGTTGCGTTCTTGTCGGTGTAGTCGTTTTGCCCGAACCGCGCAGAGTCGTTTTGCCCTTCTCCGCTTAGGGGGGCGCTTGTTCAATGTGGTTGGGGCCACCACACTCGAAGCAAATCACGGGTCCTCCTCTCTTCTGCCCCTCCTCCCTTTGTAAGCGTGGGAGAATCTACGAGCAAGGAGGGCAAGTCGCTCATCCGCGAAGTCGCTCTAACCGATCATCGCTTATGTCACGAGAGAGCGAGAAGGAGAAATTGCAAGAGGACTCGGAAGTTTAATCGATCGGTGACCAAGGCCATCGATCGTGACTTCGACTCTACGAGACAACGCTAATCTCGTGAGTCTTGAGGCGTGAGTACAGTGCATCAAGAGTCAAGGTCGAGAGGTCTGTCGTGTCTTTGATGGTGGTCACTTTCATCTCCCAAACACGCAGACGAGTGCCGTGAGCATCCGACGAGCATTGTCCGAGTCGGGTATGTGAGACCGACCGCCGGAGGTTGCTCAAGATCTTGTGAAACGCATGAAGCACTCATCTAGGGACTCACCAAAGAAGCATCTCAAATTTGTTGTATTCTCGTTTGAACCGGTCCTGCCGAACCGTCTTGATCTGGGTGGTGCCCTCATGGTATGCGCCGAGGGTCACCCAGATATCGAGGGCGACGACGGTGAGATATGCGATCAAACTCACTACGACTCAAACCCGGATGATGATGTTCCTTGCCTTTGCATTCGCCTCAACATCAACCATGTTCCCGGCATTGATGTTCTCATCGGCGAGGAAATAATCGAACCTTGACCTTTCGCCAGATGGCATACCCACGGCCTGGATGTATGTCTCCATTCGGCTCTTCCGTAAGGGTAATCGATGCCATCAAAAACAAAGCGGCTTGGTCGAGTACTTGTCCATCGCCACGGCTCTTGAGACCGTTAAGATCTATTGAAAAGAGCTAACCGGCTCGATACCAATTGAAGGACCGGAAGGCGACTAGAGGGGGGTGAATAGGAGCACATAAACTTTTTCGCAAAGAATGGATTCAACTTGTAAATCACTCCAATAGCTATGAGAGCTATGAAGATCAAAGATTAAGCACGAGGAAGTCTTATGTTGAATCCACCTCACCCCCACCAAAGAAACAAAATCAGAAGTTCGAAGAAACTCAGTGAAATCGGAACAACCGCGGTAAACGTCGGCGATCGTTCAAGATCGGTACAACCGTAGTGTTACTACCGGTCGTTCCGATTGTCCCGAAGCAGTAAAAACAGCTCGGTTTCAAAACGAAAATCGATCAAACTTTTGATCTACGGCCAAACTTGACCAAAATTGAACCACACCTTCCGAAGATATTAGGAACCTATTCCAAGCAACGATTTCGAGATCCATGCCAAGGTTCCTATCCTTTGCATTTGAACGAAGGTGGGTTCAAAACCGCAAAAATCAAAACTTGATCTAACGACTTGCTCGTGGGTGGATGATGATCTAGATGACCTTAGATAGGTTCCCACATGTCCCAAAAAGCAAGATCAAGAGGAAGAACCAAGCAAAAACTCCCGGATTGAAGAAAGCCCCAAAAATCACAAAAGAAGAACGAAGAACAGAGAGCACGAAAGAAGAAAACTTCAGATTTCCATTCATTGAATCAAGAGCGAAATACAAAGAGATACATCCCCATACGCATGGACATTAGAACCAGAGGGATGATTACATGTAAGCTCAATCCATCTCCTCACTCTCACAACTCAAGAACAAACACTCATCCATTCTTGAGGGGAGATGAACACAAAACCAAGAAGGGCACAAGCAGGGAGCACACCTCTGCCTACTCCTCCACTCTCAACAACTAAAGAGCAAAAGAGAAACACCCACAAAGCCTCTTTTGACTCTAAAACCCTAATTCCACCCAAGTGCTCAAGAGGGCATGCAGCCCCTCCAATCCTTTAAATAGCCTTGGCTAACGGGTCTCCTCCCCGTTACACCCGCTAAGTCCAACGGAGCCCGCCCCCGCTTGTGCAGCCTTGCGAATTTCCCGATTCGCCCCTTCGCACCTTCCGAAGCTTCAGCGCCTTGTCTCAAGACGCCGCAACCACCTCGAGTCCACGCTGCCTTCGACACATCCCGACTGTTCGACCTCGGCGCCACTGCGCTTAGTCCATCCACCGTGTCTCGCCACGACTCCGCCGACGCCCCGCAGCCACACGCATAAGAAACACGAAACCGGAACAAGTTCTTCACAACTTGACCTAACGTTAGCTCAAACATGCAATATGCAACACATATGCATGAACACACACTGGATATGACCTATCCCAAAACTCAAATCACCAAAATGGCGAAACTCACAATACAATCGGTACAACCGCCATGTTACCAATGCGGATCAACCGCGACCGGTCGTATCTGCTCCAATACTGCGGTCGTTCCGATTTCCAATGAAGACCGAACACGAAAAACAACTTCTCCGAATTCTTCAACCGCCATTTACCAATCGGTACAACCGCCTCATGGTCGCATCACCATATACACGCCGGTCGTTCAGATTTTCCCGACAAATTTCGAAAGACTTCACGAAACGCGCGTGAACGGCAGAACGACATGGTCCGACCACACAAACCAAACTCGACCGACCTAAAACCTTTGTCAATTACCCATCACTCACACGGACGACCTCCACATGGTCTCTCGTGAAGTGGTCCTTTGCCATTGTAGTAGTCTTCAAGCTTTCGTTGAAGACCCGAGCTTGAAGGTCATGCCCTTCCTTTTTATGGAAAGGACACCACCTAGGCTTATCATTTTTTTTCGATCGTATGCTTACCTTTGCCTCTGTCGGAATGCGGCTTGGATGTACGTGGCTCTTTATCATTCACAGCCAATACCTCCTTGGAACCGCTGGGTTTTTGACCCTTCGTCTTATTCTTGGACTTTTTTGCTTTCTTATCCTTCTTCTTACCAACTTCGCCTAGCTCTCGAGATGGATTGTCTTCGCGATCGATTGTGTTGTTCCACTCGACCGCCTCGAAGCAGTCGCATATCGATCGGCCATTTCGAAGAGTTCGGCGACAGAAGTGGGAGGATTTAAAGCAATATCCTCTGTTATCCTTCTACTACGGACTCCCTGCTTGAAAGCCCTGATGACAGATGAATCAGAAACTTCCGGAATTGAATTACGAACCTGACTGAAATGTTTGATGAACTGGCGCAGGGTTTCGTGGTCGTTCTGTCTCATCCGGTGCAAGTCGTCCTCCTTTCCAGGGCGATTGTATGTGCCTTGAAAATTCGCCAGTAGAAGGTCGCAGAGATGTTGCCAAGAATAGATCGACTCGAGTGGTTGGTTAAGTAACCACGATCGAGCAGACCCTTCGAGCACAGTTGGAAGGTAATTCGCCATTACAAGCTCTCCTCCTCCTCCTGCTCGAACAGCTGTTGTGTAGATTTGAAGGAATTCGATGGGATTTTGAGAACCATCAAACTTCTCCATGTTCACTGGTCGAAATCGAGGTGGCGAATGAACAGCTCTGAGATCCGCGAGAATGCCCGACATCCAAGAATGACTTCTTGACGCCTCCTTTGCGGGAAAGAAGGGTTGACATCACCAGTGGTCGTTCTCGACGATACCCAATGGATGTGTTGACCCGACCAGTAGTAGGTCTCGCCCCACGAGGGAATACTCCTCGTAATCTATCTGCTTCTTGATTTCCATGTCGGCGTGGTGGCGATCACCTCTCCGAGGAGCTTGTTGATCATCACCATTCGGAGATATTTCTCCGAGTAGGAGATCGACGCGACTTCATCGTTGCGTCGATTCCTTCGTGGTGATATGTTTGATCGACTGGTAGCTGAAGAAGTCGTATGGCTACGACTACATGAATGATGTCGGCGAGGAGCTTCCAGCTTTTTCATCGTACTCCAAAGCCTTTGTACGATCTCTTCAACGAAGAGGTCGTAGCCTGGCGCTCAGGTTAGCTCTTGAGTTGGATTCTCGAGCAAGTCATTGATGTCTTTGGAGCTCTCGAGCTTCCTCGATTGATATTGAATCGCCCGAGCAAATTCTTCCGAGCTTCAATCTTCTTCCTTGAATTGCCTCAAGATTTTCCATGTCAGACTCTTGAGATTGCCTTAATGAAGCGCAAGAATGTCGAGGATTTCCCTGGCGTTCATGAAGGTGTTGGTCATGTCCGCCAGTGGTGGTGTCCTGGCCATTGCCACGAGAGGGCGCAGTGTGTGATCTTCTTGGAGAGTCTCCATCTCGGTCTCTAGGAGAGTGACCTTGATCCGAGGGAAGGACAAAGACCTCCTGTTGATGATTCTCACTTGCGCTCGAGGTCTCCCCGCTTGAGGAGTCGTCGAGAGACACCATCTGGCGACTTGGAGTAATCCCCTCCATGTAGGGGAAGTCCGGGTTATAACCATCTCCGTCGGCAGGTGTGACCTGCGGAGAGATGGTCGAATTTGCAGGAAAAGCATGTTTGATCCCGCTGTCTCTAATATCATCCGGAGAGATGATCACCGATGATCTTGGTGAAGTTCGAGACCAGGCTTCCAAAGCTTGCCTCACCAAGTCCGGACCGTCTCGGGGACTCGGACACTTCGAGGAAAAACTCTCGTTGTGTTGTGAGTCCTCTGATTGATATTGAATGCGCCCAGGCAAATTCTTCTGAGCTTCAATCTTCTTCCTTCGAATTGCCTCAAGATTTTCCATGTCAGACTCTTGAGATTGCCTTAATGAAGCGCGAGAATATCGAGGATTTCCCTGGCGTTCATGAAGGTGTTGGTCGTGTCCGCCAGTGGTGGTGTCTTGGCCATTGCCACGAGGGGGCGCAGTGTGTGATCTTCTGGGAGAGTCTCCATCTCGGTCTCTAGGAGAGTGACCTTGATCCGAGGGAAGGACAAAGACCTCCCGTTGATGATTCTCACTTGCGCCGAGGCCTCCCCACTTGAGGAGTCGCCGAGACACCATCTGGCGACTTGGAGTAATCCCTCCATGTAGGGAAGTCCGGTTATAACTGCTCTCGCGTCGGCAGTGTGACTCTGCGGAGAGATGGTCGAATTTGCGTGAAAAGCATGTTTGATCCCATTGTCTCGATATCATCCGGAGAGAGATGATCACCAGATCTTTGGTGAAGTTCCGAGACTGTGGCTTCCAAAGCTTGCCTCACTGTCGGACCGTCTCGGGGGACTCGGACACTTCGAGGAAAAACTCTCGTTGTGTTGTGAGTCCACCTGGATGTGGTCCTGGTCAAATTGACCCTTGTCCTTTGAGAGGGTAGATTCCTCTCTCGGACGTACTGTTGTGGGGGATAAGGATCCCTCCTCAACTCCATCAGTGGTATTGTCTCCTGGATCTGTGGGAAGATCACCGGAGGCAGCAGTACCATCGGATGAGTCATCACTTGGCTCATAATCGAAACCGGCATCCATGTCGACGTCTGCATAATCTGCCAAGTCGAACCAGTTCTCCTCGTTCCATTCTCCTGCCATGAGTGCATGAGATTTGGAAAACAGAGAGAATGTTGACAAGATATTACCGGAAGATCCCCACGGTCGGCACCAACTGTCGGTGTTTTAGAACCGAACTTACGTAAAGATTGTTTGATTCGGGGGGTCTCCTAGAATGGAATCACACAGAGAGATTGACACGGGGATTTTTATATAGGTTCAGGCCTTCTCCGGAGAGAATAAGAACCCTACTCCTGTTTGTGTATGGTATTGAGTATATTCTGAACAATCAGGGGAAAAACTAAGACTATTACAAATAGTGCTTGTATTCCTGATGGCCCGAATCATCCACCCTTCCTTTCTCTGATTGTCGCCTTTATATAGTATGTGAAGGAGCGGCAGTTACTCCAGGTGAAGCGGCGCCTCATCACATCCCGTAACGGGTGCACGTTGGTAATAATCACCGGTGTATTAACTCCTCCACGTCGCTCAACAGCTATATACCAGAGATAATGGGGCATTACGTGCCATTACTCCAGAATAACAACAGATGATGATCAAGTTTGAATCCCTTGATCAATAAGGCCCACTTGTCTCAGAGGTTTATTTGATCATAAGGTGGTCGATGACCTAGTCGTAGAGGAGCCTACGATTATGAGGTAGTCGTAGCAAGACTTACGACTATGGGATAGTCGTAGCATAACTTACGACTATGGAGGTTGTCACATCCTCAAGTTAATAAAGAGAATTATTATGCATCTCATTAGCATGCATCATGACTTCTAGCATTTACATTATATATTGCACTAGGAAAATCAGGAAAGAGATTAAAACATATGTTGTAAATGGAACTCCAAAAAGGAAACAAGAACAAAATCTCATGAACACCTCCTGGAAGTAATTTATTCTAATACTATGGTAATTATAATGAATTAATATAATTTTTTCCAAATTTTTGGGACAGGTTTCAACCCTATTAAAATTCAAAACACAATTATATGACCTAGCTTAAGTTTGAATTTGTAAAATACAAATTATGTCATGAACAGTATGATATTATAATTTTTGTGGACACTAGACCTTCCCAGGAACCTCTGTGATTTATTTCACAATTTTAGGAAATTTATTTCTATTTTTAGCACCTTGGTCAAAGTGGAGAAAATAAACTAATTTCTGGTCAAACCCTATAACTCAAACCCGACCGACACTGTTCCGTGGGCTCAAGTCCGACCGGGGCGAACTGACTCGATCGAGTCAACTAAACTCACCCCCACATGCACGCGTTGGATCAAAGACCGACGGCCCAGATCTCACCGCCTTCAACCAGTTCAAATCTTCCCTTCGGATCTGAGCCCTCCATTCTCGATCCAACCGTCCACTCCATCCACTTGAATCACCCGCCTTGAGACGCTGCCATACCGGGCCCACCCGTCAGGCCTTTCTTCCACCTCGGGCAGGCCCACGCAGGCTTCCTGCCACGCATGCACGCCGAGCCCTCACACTCCACCGCGTCCGTTAGCCTATCCCCGAGCCTCTCCTCTGCACACCGCCCCCACTCCAGCGTCTCTCTGGCCATAATACCTTCTCCACGCCTCTCAACTCCTCACTTCTCCTCTGTTGACTGAGGGGAGGGAAGCTTGCTCCGGCTCTTTCCTTCGGTAAGATCCGGGCTTCAGGGATTCTTTGGCCCCTACTTTCGTTCCCGTCTCCCTTTTTGCTAATCTTGGCTCATGTCCTTACTTGTAGCCCCCGGACCACCGAGGTGCCCTTGCGAGCTCTGGAGCGTGCACCAGGCGACCCCTTCTTGTCATTTTCGTCTCCGGTGAGCTCCTCTCATTTTCTTTCGCGTCACGGTGTGTCTTAGGGTCCAATTAAGTTTTCCCCTCAATCAATTGCTTGATTGCTTCGCAGGAGCATTTGTATTTTGGGTTAGCCCCATTGTCGGCCGAAAGCACTGTTCTTCGTCCCATTGCCATATTGGTAAGCTAATCCTCGATTGCTTTCATCTACACCATCTACACCACTCTCTGAAGTCACCCCTACCTCTATTTTTCGGTGTTGTTACTCAGGGAGTTTCCTCCTCGTGGAGCTTGCCGCCGCCGTCGCCATTACTGTAGCCAACCCAACCGCGAGCTCCTCTGGCCTCTCCTAAGCCTTGGTAAGCTTCAGTGCGCCTCACTTTAGCTAATGCGTGCGCTTGTTTGTACACCGCGGAGCTCAATTAGCACATGCACGCGACACTGTGGGGCGCCGCGCCTAGCTCGAGTAGCCCGCCTGACCCACAGGGGACTCCGCCATGCAAGCACCTTATGTTCAAGAAGGAGCCGAGGAACCCATTACGCTTTTAGATGGCGCCGCCATGGACCCTAGCTCCAGCGAGGCTCCGGGCAAGGTCGCGGGCAGGGAGCTC
Organism: Phyllostachys edulis; assembly: GCA_036346405.1. Classification (NCBI taxonomy): domain Eukaryota; kingdom Viridiplantae; phylum Streptophyta; class Magnoliopsida; order Poales; family Poaceae; genus Phyllostachys; species Phyllostachys edulis. The sequence continues at coordinate 129,706 of JAYEVD010000812.1, read as the reverse complement.
CCCTGTGTCGGAACCTCCGACCAGCGCCGTCGCTCGAAAAGTGAACCAAATCGCGGTCGTTTAAGGTTAATCAGAGTTTAAATGCGCTAATGATTGAACTTTAATTAGCCTTGAGTGTATGACATGTGGGTCCATGCACAGAAACTGAGGAAATAAATGCACCGGGTTTAGCTTCTAGTGTATGACTTGTGGGTCCCCGACAATTTAGAGTTAGGGTAAAGTGTTGGGATACGCTTTCCTTTAGAGAAAACGTATTTCTTCTCGGCTTAATTAGAAGATACGTTTTGAAATTAAGAAAACGTATTTAGCAGAGTACGCTTTCTGTAGTAACTCGGTTGGTCATTTTGACCGAGTCAACCTTTGACCGAGGGCCCCATTGTCGTGACCATGCTAACAAGCCACTCGGTAAGAAAAGTAATAAATAGATTAGAAAATTCGAAATCTGTTTATTGATACACTAAAAATATGTATAACTTCAAAAATACATAACTAAATCATTTTAATTCCAAAAAGCAAGGAAACTAATTTTGTTAATCTTGATTTTAATTAAAATTTATTATAAAATTGGTTTCACACACATCGCTGTTCCAGAGAAAGTATTTGGTGGAGGATAACCCCAACACCCAAATTATTGGTATACTAGAAAATGTTATTAACTTTAAAAATACATAACAAATACACCTTTACTCCAAAATGGATGAAACCACTTCTGGTAATTTTCATTTTTATTGAACCTTATATTAAAATTGGTTTCAAACATGTCTCTGTAGCAGAGAGTATTATTATGGAAAATGATCCATAAACTTATTATTTTGCAATAGAAAAAGGTCGATAACTTTAAAAATGGATAACTAAATCATGGAAATTCCAAATGAGGCAAACTCAACTGATTTAGTCTTGTAATAATATTCCCTATTTATCCACATAATCCTTATACCCTCCACTGCTATACAAATTTTGGCCCCATAATTAAATTAATTAAAGAGGGCATATTGAAAGCTGAAATTCAAATCGTTATAACTCTCACATGCTAAACCCAAATGGAAAAATTCTTTCACCTAAATTCATCTAAAATAATGTTTTACCTACTGTAGAAAAATCATGCATTTTTGAGTATTTTGAATTTTTTGGGTTTTTCTCGATGTTTATTCGGTATTGTATTTATATAGATACCGAGCCTATTGATATTGACTTATACGCTACTGAGGAAGAGCAACTGAATTACCAGCAAGGCAAGCATCATTTGAACTTTCTTTTGCATCATATTTGATCCCAGTTTTATTAAGTTAGTGCAATGATAATTGCTTGCATGCTAATTTTGATAATGTCGCTATTTTTGTGATGAATAGTTAGATACATCCTATTATCTTGTCATTGTGGCTGTCCATGAATTATTTCAGTACTGAGATGCTAAGATAAGTTGTGTGATTTACGTGGTATGTGTTTGCTTAGCCATGCAAGTCTAGAACGGTAGCCGATTGTCGGGAATAACCCGACAATTATGGGATAAACACAACTATCATTATATACTTTTGTTTCAGATCTTCGTATCTATTTTGTGAGTCAAATTTTATCATTTTAAATAAGCTTTTGGTCTGGACAAGTGATGGTTAGTGATGGTGCCTTTGTGCACGAGACTTGGGTAAGTGGTTGACTTGTCCGGACAATTAAGGACCGGACTTTGGTAACATCTTTGATTCAAGTAAAATTGTGCTATCACACGCGTGTATGGGCGCCGTATGGTTAAGTAGGGAAGCTTTTTGTGTTAGGTCCCTCGGTTGTGGAAATTATAAAGGCATGGGATCGTGAAATCCCATGTTTTCCTTATGGGCGATAGGGCATATAGACCGTGACGTCTTATGTTGCCTAGGAGCCCAGGGTTTTGCGGGACTTAGCCCAATAGGATCTTCTTGCTAAAAATGATCATATCTTGTTTTACCCGGCCGGCATACCATAGGAAGTATGCTATATTCGGAGGCATCTGGAGGCTTACGGGCTAATCAAGTCGTGTGGGTAAAGTAGTACACCCCTGCAGGGTATAAATCTATTCGAATAGCCGTGTCCGCGGTTATGGACGACCACTTGAGTTACATGGTTGCTATTGTTAGACTTGGAATTAAAATTGTGGTTATAACTTGGTATTGTCATGAATGGGATGTTCATGCTTGTTGTTGTATCAAAGTGGAAAGCCACTTTGGTATTTGTATGAGTCATTTGTCATTCAATTGATTACTTATTCACATGCTTTACTTCTACTTCAAATCTGATTTCTAAATGGCACTTGAAAAACTAGTATGTGTAGGTGGTTACTTGTTGCGTCTCTTTTGCAAAACTAAGCCAATATGAGCCATCCTTTGGAATAACCTCTAGCATGACTAATTTTTATTTGTGTAAGACTTGCGAGTACCTTTGTACTCAACCCGGTTGCTACAATTTCAGGTGAGGAAGTGTATGAGCCCGTTGAGCTTGTTAGCGCCGATTTTGGCGACGCTAATGAGTAATGCTAGCATTTAACTCTCGATCGGTTGTCGATGGGTTATGGGGCATACCATGCTGGACCTTTTGGTTTATTTACTTGCTTCCGCTGCTACTTAAGACTTTTATTTGAATTTGGCCGGTCGGCCGCTTGTAATAGATGTAAACTTTAACTATTACGTTGTATGTCTTTTGAACTATCTATGTATGTTGTTGTATGGATGTGATCAACGTTGTATGAGAGTATGAGCATATTGGTCGCTGATCTTGGGAGCCAATATGATTGCATACTCATTGTTCGTGGCTTCCTATTTAACTCACTAAGTGTAGCGCTTGACTTGTTGGAGAACCGACAATCATGTAGTGTTTGCACAAGGAATACAAGATGATCGCCGGGGCTCTAGTTTGTAGTTAAGCCTTCCACTAAGATCGAGTTAAGTTGGAATCCATTTACTTGAGGCCCTAGAGTTATGTCCTTAAGACCATGTTTAATCTCGGTCTTACGGAGATAACCCGGGGGTCCTCACAGAGGTGGTCGCAGAAGAACTTACGACCACCCATTAGGCTCTTCCCTCATAATATTAAGGGGTACACTCAGGGTCCACATGACGTCATATTTACCTATAATAAGAATTATAGATAAAGGATAAAATGAGGATTATTATATCCTCGTCATAAGGCTTAGCAATAATATCAAGTCCTAATTATAAATCATCATGCTAATAAAGTGTCTCATGGCCAATGTTTCATGTAATTGAATGTATGACGTGGTTCTAAGTGTGCTAGCCCTTCCTATGAGCAACGTCATCAACGATCACTTAAAAACAATAATAGGGTATGGGTGAGTCCACGATCACCTTCTTCTTATGCAATGATGCTTATGAACGCACAAGTTAACACAAGTTCACCAATAATGCCATCTTTGAACATTCTTGAATTCATCAATGCAATTAATATCATAACCATTCATATTGTTTGCAATTAAATAAGATGAAGGCATAAACAATATAATGGTAATGAGTGATAAAGAATACGGTGATCCACCAGCGATCACTGTATACCATGCACTTGCCTCTTTATCCCCGTGAAGCTGGATAGCGAAGCGGCGACAAGGCATTAGAGGAAACACTCCCTGTACAAACATTGCAAGACACTACTCAAAATCATAACATTACAAAGACTCACACTTTACACTTATCATCATCACACGCTTCGCCAAACCAACCCAATATCGACTCACTACCCGTTGTCCTAGTAGTAAAACGGCTTTAACTTATACATCTGAACTCTAAATCTTGACATCCACTACTTTCTTGAATCCTCATGAATAAGACTACAAATTTCTAGTTACGACAAACTTTTGATTCCACCATTCACTGCCCTGTTTCTTTCCCCGAAGATCGTCCCAGAATCTATAAGGACAGTCCGCTTGACAATTTTGTATCTTTAATTCTAAAACCTGAAAATATATGAACAATACCAGTTCAAAAACTAAACAAAATTTCCTAAATTATTCAAGTTTTCACTATATTTTAATTTTTCCATCTACTATATGAAACTAACTCATCTTCATGATGTCTCGCCACTACATCTAGATTACGACAGCGACCTTCCCGAGGTCGTAACGTTTACGCCGCTACTTGATTCTAATGATACATATCTTCTTGGAAAGCTAACGAGATTATATAACTTTTGTATAATTGTACTAACCTCTGAGTCTGAGCCTAAATACCCCGAATCGCCCCCGTAAGGTTCTGCATCTAACCTTGACGAACTAGGGCACGCTGAAAACTAGCCTTCCCCTAATCAAAACGATCTACAAATTTAACATCGACTAATCAATGGCAAATTCTAGGGATTAATAGGGTTTACCCTTGATGAATACGATGGATCACAAAAACTCCCGAAGAGCCTCCTTTTTCCTACCTTTTCTTCTCCTCTCCATCTCCTTGCTTCTCCTCTCCTCTTGCTGGCCTCCTTCTCCCTTCTCTAAGAGCCACCCTGCTGGCAAGGTATGGCATGGCACGACAGTAAGGGAGGTGCTGCCGCCCTAGGGCAGGGACAGGGCATAGGGGGAGGTGGCGGCAGGAGGGGTTGGCGGCTAGGGTTTGGGGAGCATAGTGGGGCACTCCTAGGGTCCTATTTAAAGGCTAAGGAGTTGGAGGGTCGTAGCTTGGACATAATAGGGTTGAAAACAATTAGCATTGAATTTGATTCGGAATACACTTTGAATTTGAGTCGGTTTTTCACTTTGCTTTTGTGCAACGAACCTTTCGGAGGTCATAACTTTCTCTCCCGAACGTGTAATGGTGTGATTCTTTTTTCTGTTTAGCTAATTTATAGTTCCTCAACTTTCTATTTGTGGACAATTTCTGAAAACACCATCTTCATTGCAAAATTTGCTTTGAAAGTTGACTCGATTCTTGACTGCTTACGTGTGCGACTGCTGGCGGACCCTATATTTGACACGTCGGAACTTCAAATTAGGTCAATGAGGGCTCTAAATTGGATTTGAAAAGAGATATATAACCCCATATCTCACACGTCGGAACTTCAAATTAGGTCAATGAGGGCTCTAAATTGGATTATGAAAAGAGATATATAACTTTGTAGTTATGATATTTTCCATTTGAAATCATTTCAGTCGCTAAAATCATACTCTCTCTGTTCGTAATACAAGACGGCAGCCGAGCCAATTTGTTACTACACGGCATCATGTATTTAAGTTCGAAGGGAGTATTACAAGATGATTATAGATTATGTCTCGTTTGTTAGCGAGATAAATAAGGCGGTTGTATTCTCTTTAAATAAACGGCACATTACAGTGCACAAGAGAGTCCCGCGTCCGCCCCAGCTTGCTTCCGCCCAAAGCAAACGCGCCTCCCTTCCACCGCACGCCATCGCAATTCGCTTCCGGCCGGCCGGCTTCCGATGTCTCAGCCCGGCGGCGGCGGCCCGTGGCTGGCGGACGTCCGCCCCCGCGTGCTCAACAAGATGTACGTGCCCCCGAACTCCTACGTCCATCCATTCGTCGTATCCACCGACGCGCGCGCACATCCCCCCTCTCTCCCCCTCGGTTCTGCTCATGATCGATTTTGGGGGATGTTTTTGTGGGGGGTTTAATTTTGGTCCGGATCTAGAGCGCGGGGCGCGTCCATCCGCTAGCTTGTCGCGTAGGATCGATGTGGTTAAGGCTTTAGGCGCCGCTGCCGCCCTGGGGGTGCTCTAGCTAGGCCTGTTGCTTGTGCGGGAGGGAGGGTTTGGTCCGGGTCGGCGGCGGCGGCGTGCAATGCAACCACGCTGATCGATTGCTTTGCTTCAATTCTTGTTAAGCTTCTTGTTGTTGCGACTGGGGTTTCCGATTGCTTGGTTCGGTTGATCATCACTCCGTTCCCTAGCTGGCTATTGTAGGGTTCATACATATTGATTGATTTGCTTCCCTTTGATTCTCCAGAATTGACAAATCAATCAATCAGTCGGGTGTGCTCATGACGCATTTTGTCTGCAAGTAGCTAGCTAGATGGGTTTATCATTACTACTAGTGGTTGGTTTTTATCCTGAGGGAGGAGAGGATTACTGAATTGCTGATTTTAAATACTGCCGTGATATCTTAACATGCTTAATGTGCTTAAGTTCTTCAAAGTTGGAAATTACTCCAGCTGCCAAGTGCAGTGATCACATATTCTGTGTGCAACGTGATGGATGAGTTTGTTTTAATAGTAAGTAGGCTTAATCGGTCTCTTGGGGGATTAATTTAATTTACTTTTCATCATCAGCGGGTATGTAGGGATATCCTGCGTTGCAGGGGCCGGATTCTGGCATACTTACAAGCTCAGAATGAGCAAATTTCTTAGTTGCTTACAGATAGTTCTGGCATGTTGTTATGATGACCTCTAGCTAGCTTTCATATATCTGAATCCCATTTCTTTCCAACTGTGTTCAGAATGAGCGGTTTGGCTCGAATTTATCAGGGTCAGCTCACCCCTTGTCCCCAGGAGCTCCACACCCTTGCTGTCAAATTTGAGGAGAGTGTATTCCGTGAGGCCACCAGTAAGGTGCGTTGCTAATCTGTTCCTTCCTTTCTCCCTTCCTTCCACTGGTCGATTAGTATCATTTGCGACCAATGCAATCCATTTCAGTTTCAGATCAGGGGAAGCTAGCAGTTTCCAGCTATGTGTTTATTTATATGTTTCTGCTATTAATTGGTCAATGCAAGGAAGCAATGCTATGCAATCGCAAATTCTTGATTATTTGTTTTCTTTCTCTGGTTCACATTAGATCGATTCTATCTCATGCCATCTGGATTTAATTTAGTTTTGGCCCTTTCCAGGAAGACTACATGAGGAATATAGCTAACATGCTGATAAATGAGGAGAAAAAACAACGACAAGAGCAACAACGACAACAATTACTGCAGGTTACTCAAGGTCTTCAGGAACAGATACATATGGGAGGCCAAATGCTGCTGGCTAATGCAGTTCAAGCTATCCAAGGAGGCAATTCTTCAGTTACTGTGATGCCACAGGTGACGCCGATGGCTGGTCCAGGGAGGCCATCTTCTCAGCTGCAAAGCCTGCCTATGACACAGCAAAATTCAGGCCTAGTCCCAAACCAGCACATGGCTTACCCTTCTGCGGCAGACATGCAGATTAAGGTTAAGCAAGAACAGCCTGGAATGATGGCAGTTCTGGATCATATTCTTAACTTTCAACCACCGAAAGTCGCTCCAATGGCACTGGGTGTCCAGCCCAGTCAGCGGCCGATGCAATCAGTAGAAGCTCAGAGTCAGAACCAACACCTGCCCACAAACTTTGCTGGGTGCAACCCAACAAGCATGACACAGCTTCAAGGGCAGCCAATTGTTCGACCAAGTGTCCAGCAGAATCACTTACTCAGGAAGAATGCCAGTGGCATTGCTACGCAGCAGCTGCAGCAGCAGGAGCAGGAGCTGCAGTTGATGAGGATGAATCAGCAAAATTTGAGGGACAACCAACAACAGATGGACAGGCAAAGGTACCAAATGATTGGATCACAACAGACCAATGTCACCAAGATGCAGATTGGTCATCCTGGAGGACAGAACAATCAGCAGAATGCTCGGCGGACTGATGTATTACAGTCGCCGTTCAAGGCATATGAACATGACGCACTTAGGAAGCAGATCAACATGAAACCTGAGCCTAGGACTCCGCCCCAGCGACATATTGCAGGTGGTCAGCAAAGCAGTTTGCTTTGTCAGAGCCCTCAAACTTCAGGTACTTTCCTTTCTGACAGCTGCTTTATGAACAATATGTTGGTCATGCCATGATACCTGGCACAATGCTTTCCTTGGCTTTGTTTTTAGATAAGGGAAGAGAAATCATTGGCTTTGTTTATTCATCGCAAATGTTCATATCTTCTTTGTCGTTTTCAGCAACGATGGAAAGTGCTGGAGAAGCTGATTGGAGGGAGGAAATGCTTCAGAAGGTGAGAATTCTCTATTTACGTATCATCTTTAAGTGTTTTTATTTCTGTCCCTTATTATGTGTTTGTTATGCTCATTTGCTTGTATAAACACAATGTAGAAATTTAAGGTTCTTCTTTGTTGGTCTTATTGCTCACATATCAGATCTATATATATATATATATATTTGGTGTTACTTTTGTGCCCTTCTGTTCAACGCATAAGCATTAATAGCTGAATCACAGTGATGGGTTGTTCTTCCTATTCAGTTAAATTTGAACGGCACCCAGCTAATCATATTGCTGCAATTCTTTTCTTCAATTGCAGATCAAGTCACTGAAGGATGCTTGCTTTTCAGAGCTTATGGAATTTGATCAAACAGTCAATGTTCCAAAAATAACAAAGGTCTTCTGCCCTTTTCCTTTTATTTGCTCCTATCTTTGAATCTTCTTCATCCATTGATATTCCTAGTGCATCTCTATCTATTACGTTCATTTGTTCCATCACTGTACAGGAACATTTCTATTCATTACCCAGAGAGAAAGCTGACCGAATAAAAAATATAGCAAAGGTGAAGGATACGATCAGAAACGTGCTGAACTTGTTACAGCTCCCGAAAAGCAACATTCCCGAGGGCTTGAAGGGCAGTTCCACAGATCCAAACCCTCGTTCGGAATTTGGTGCATTTACACAGGAAAAGAAAAGTTCAAAATGCAGACCTGAAAACAGGACGACAGGTGCAGAATTGTCGTGAGCAGCCTCAAATAATCAATCTTAGTCGCGATTCAGCCCCGTTCACTGGTGGTATGAGGTTGGTAAAAACTATACCGTAGGATTTTCAGGACATGCTAAAATGGACTGTTATGTGTTAATACAGTTCAGTACATCCCTTTTAATATAGTTTTAAAAAGCCGTTGAGAAACATTGGATAGCTGAAATTGTGACCCTGAGTCTGAATCAACATGATTTTTCATCCTGAATAAAATGAAGTACTACTGACAAAGTGTTGGACTTCTTTCTAAAGTAGCTTTTCATTAAAAGAAAAATTAGCAACATCGTTAATGATTGTGTTAACTCATATTCTCTATTTTTCAGAAGGGATTAAGAGAAATGTGTGTACTTCCATTTATGCATTCTTTTTTGCAGTAGACAGCAAAACCAGCAAGAACAACCTGCAGATGCAAGCATTTCCCTGCTGAGGCAAACCATTGGCACTAGAACACCACCAGCTCTCCAACAAAACCATAGAAACCACTTGCTAGGATTATCAAGCCCTTGTTTCCCAATTAAATCACCAGGAGCATTGCAGTCTTTGCCGACCAATAAGCTTGAGGAGTGCTGCACCCCGTCACCCATTGCCAAGACAGGGGCTGTACAAGCTGCTACACCCCGTGCTTCGGTGAAGCCCACATCGTCATCACCCATTGTCAAACCAGGGGTTGTACAAGTGGCTTCACCCCATGCTTCGGTGAAGTCCACATCGCCATCACCCATTGCCAAGCCAGCGGTTGTATCAGTTGCTTCACCCTGTGCTTTAGTGAAGTCCACATTGCCATCACCCATTGCCAAGCCTGTGGTTGTACAAGTTGCTTCACCTTGTGCTTCGGTGAAGTCGACATTGTCAGAGGACTGTGACAGCGTTTCTGCCTTCTTGCTGCACGACAACGGAGCAGCAGCACCAAATGGTTCTAACCAGGTCACTCCCACTAAAGTGATGATGTCAGCCTCACCACTTCAGGCAGAGACACTGGCTGGTCAAGCAGGGGATCAGGTGTGTGGTGGAGCTGAAACACCGGTGGCTAAGAAGCCCATCGACCGCCTAGTTGATGCAGTAAGTCTGCAAGGCTATGTTGTTCATCTCAATCGCAATTCCATGTAATGTTGCAAACTCTCGCACTGAAGGTTTCGTGCTTTATCTCTTATCTATCTTCAGGTGCTGTCTTCATCACCGGCAGCGCTTCGCAGCTCAGCTAATTCCATCTGGTCAGTCCTTAGCATGAGCGATTGTGTACCACACGGGGAAGTCGGCACATTTCAAGATTGGACATTCTCGCAGCAGCGAGGTGGATCTAGTACTCTGAACAAAATGAAGCGCGTTTTCGACCATACAACGTCACGTTCTGAGTCACCACCATTGGGGAGCATGGATGGCAGTTGCGTGACAGCTGAGTGCGATGCCTCGGACTCTGAATCCAGCGGGGAACGCATCGTTAAGAGGCAGAAAACACAGGTAACACTGTTGATCATTACTTTCTGAAGTTGCCAATCCACTGTCATCTGTTGGAACATAGTTTTCTGTTTAGCACCACATAACAGTAACATTCTTTGAACTTTCCCTTGCAGAATGCTAACAATGTTCTTTGGGAAGAGATCAAAGCTATCAACAGCACACTGATCGATACGGTGATCAGCATCATTGGTGACAACGGAACGGATGGGATCTCCTCCTGCAACGGCGGGACAACGATCGAACTCTCGTACACTGCCGTGTCGCTTGCACCAAGCCTGAAATCACTCTTGGCAACATCTGAAATGGTATTTTTACCTTGAGATACTTGCTGCACGTTGCGCCACATTGCGTAAGTGTCGCGATGTACTGACTGATTCTCTGACCAATGCAGCCTCTCGTCATGCCCGCAAAGCTATTCGTTCCCTCTGATTACCCGAGAAGCTCTCCAGTGCTTCTCAATTATCAAGGAGAAGACCAGCTAAGGTAAGTTCAGTTAGTTTATGCTTGTTTACCACTACTGATCATCAGAAAGTTTCAACCTGTTCTTGCATTACCGAGCTGTGGCTATAAATCGATCACCCGCAGGAAGCTCACTGACATTTCAGACGCGGTGGGTGTGGCGTTCCGGCGCACCGTCAGCGACCTCCCGGAGCCCCGGTCGATCAAGGGGACGGCCAGGGCGTGGGACGCCTGCGTGCGGAGGGCCGTCACGGAGTTTGCGGACCGGCTCGGCGGAGGGACGTTCAGCTGGAGGCTCAGCCGGTGGGAGAGCTGAGTCGGCGCATGAGTAGTGGAGACAGCATGCGTGTGGCTTGTTTCATGTTTGTTGTAGAGCAGAACATACAGTGGTGAATCCATAATCGATAGACAGATACACATACAGATATAGATATAGAGAATCATACATACTACTAGCACAGTACCTAAGTATACCAAAACGAATCATACATACTACTAGCACAGTACCTAAGTATACCAAAACGTTTTACTACGTGTGTGTGTGTCGCGAGTACTTCTCGCATGAAGTGACTTTTGTTGGAATTCTCGCCTAGTGGATTAAGGACTCAACTTTAGTGTCGTTGACATAAGTACAACTCGTACAACCTGTATAATCACGACCGGGTGAATGAGAGCCGATATTTTTTCCTTGCAAAATATTAAAAGATGAGAAAAGTGCACCGTAGGTTTCTGAATTTATGAGGCGGTGCTATTTATCTCTCTGAATTTTTATTTTACTTTCTTAACCCATGAACTTGTGAGGTTATGTCACTTAACCCTCTGAACTTATATTTTTACTTTCTCAACCCCTGAACTTGCGAGGTTGTGTTACTTAGCTCCTTGAACTTGTGGTGACGCGAAATTTGTCGGATACGATGCTAGCGACTTTGTCCTCTCCGAATCTAGTGGACTCGTTGCTGCCTTTATTCTGGTCGTGTTCATCATTCCCATCACCACTACCTCACGCTGACAAAAACGGATTCGTTGGATCTAGGATCGTACCGTGCTCGCGTCTTCACCAGAGCTTCACCGTCACAGCTTGCCGCCACCTTCGCCCTTACCTCTTCTAAGTCAGTCGTGAGAGAGAGAGAAGCGCCAAATGGACTTTGTGCAGGGTGAGTAGCTTCTGCTCTAGCACAGGGAATGTATTTCTCTCTCTTTCTCACAACCGACTTAGAGGAGGTAAGGACGAGGGCGGCAGCAAGCTACGAAGGTGGAGCTTTGGCGAAGACGCGAGCACGATGCGTTCCTAGGTCCGAAGAATCCGTTTTTTGTCGTTGTGAGGTGACGGAGACGATGAATACGGCCGGAACGGGACGGCGATGAGTCCATCAGACTCGGAGGGGACGAAGTCGCCAGTATTGCATCAGAAGAACTTCGCTTCAATACAAGTTCAGGGAGCTAAGTAGCACAACTTCGCAAGTTCAGGGGACTGAGAATGTAAACTACAAGTTCGGAGAGCTAAGTGGCACAACCTCGTAAGTTCAGGGGATGAGAAAGTAGAATACATGTTTATAAAGCTAAATGGCATAACCTCACAAGTTCAGATACCTGTAGCACAATTTTCTCTTAAAAGATTCTTTCACTCCGGTGACTCTTTCACTCCGGTGACTACGAGAAGATCAGAATCTAGACACAACACAACGAAAGCAAAACAAGGCAAGCTCAAAAATCCCTGGTCGGTCTCACCCAGATGCACCAGCCGGTCTGACCAATCTGTCCGCGCCCTTTTGAAGTGGCATATTTACAATTTTGAGTTTCGCAGTGGCATTTTGTATCTAACCAGCAGCATAGATATACAAGCTTCTCAATGAAGGAGATGAGAGGAAAGGTCAGACGGATTTTCCCCGGTAATTCAGAAAGGAATCAAGTGTGGACCAAACAGGTGGTTTAGTGCCTTTACAGCACTGCTGGTTCCCATACAAATACAACAATTGAAAGGTCAAAGGGACACTTGTTCGTTAGGGCCAGGCCAGGCAACAATTGGTATCAGATCTCCAGGTTCAAAGCCCTAGCTGCTGCTTTGGGAGGGGTGATCTCGACTTTCGGGGTGGCATATACGGCGGCTCGGTAGTTGAGCAGCACGGCGGGCGTGCAGGCGACCGATGGAGTGGCGGCGCGGGCGCTGCTACGGCGTGAGCATGGCGTAGCACGGCAGAGAGGTGGGTTCCCGTAGCACACGGTGGCTCCTGGCGACATGTCGACACGAGACGTAGCCGGCGTGGCTGGCGGCTTAGCACGAGATGCAGCTGACGCGACTGGCGGCTTTGCGCGGGCCAGTCTCGACGGGTTGGCAGCGACGCTGGGCATAGAGGAGCTAGCATTGACTGCGCAACGCAATCTCATCAGCAAGCGCATGCATGTAGTTGAGTCTATGCATGTAGGAGTAGTAGTGTCGAGTCGTGTGTGTGCATGTTAACACATTGAGTTACTTGTTTGCATGTATGCGTGCATGTGGAATAGATAGTGGTGCACGTCGGTGGAACGCAAGATGAGTTGTGCGTTGCCAAGGTGAAAGCGTTGTGTTGGTACTATGTGGTTGCGGTGCCGTATTTGTGTGTGTGACCGTGGAGTTGAGTCCGGGACGTTGAGGAGATGTGTTCGCCGTCCTGAGTCGAGTCCGTAGAGTTGAGCCTGGGACGTTGAGGAGATGTGGTCGTCATCCTGTATTGAGTAACAGTTGGGCAAGTCGTAGTTGAGACCGACTGTCTCAATAAGTAAGTGCACAAAGATTAGGGAGTGATTTGTTAGTAATCTTTGTGTACATTGTATATCTAGATTTTAGGAAGAGTTTGTTTTGTGTAGTCCTACAGTATTTTGGCAGTATTCATTATGGATCCTAGAATTTGTGTGGTATCCCTTCAGGATACATAGAATCCTTTCTGGATATGAATAGTTGTTTGCTATTAATAAAAGGGCACTCCTATAATTAGATTTTATGAACAAGAGCAATAGAGAAGGAGAGAAAACAGAAAAGCTATAGTTATTCCGGCGGCACAAAAAAATTTCTTGTGTTCTTACGTTCGTGTTCTAGAGTTTCATTGTGTTTGCGTGTGTTCGTCTTCGGTTTAGACTAACACGGCGCTTCATGAGCTCCCACGCATGCCACTCCTAGAGCACTACCTGGAGTACCCCACCTGCCAGCAGTTCATTGACTACCTCGAGAATTACGCCTCAAAATTTGACATCAAGCTGGAGTTCAACCAGACCATCCTGTCCACGCCATTTGACGAGGTCCCTGACATCCCGCATCGCGGCCGGGAATTTTTTGTCAGATTGCACGCTTTCGCTTTGTATTTACAAAAATGGCCATCCGATTTTTTTTTTTTTGCAAAATTAGCCCTTATCCATACGGCCACCATGCGGTGGCGCTTCTTCGGCCGCCACATGCCCCTATCTGCATGGCCACCGTGCGGTAGCACCCACGGCCCGCCACATGTCCCCTCCATTAGGGTTAGGATTCGGCTGTTCGTAGGAATTTTAAAATATAGCAGACGACTTCAAAAAATTATGAAATTTTACATGGAGCCTCCTGACACAGTGTAGTTTCTTTTGTAAATTTTTCATAATTTTATTCATTGAAGATTTTTCTTGCAATTTCATAAACATGTACTGTGTTGTGCAGGCAAACACTCCTCCCTCCAACTGCTTTTGTCTTCCACTGAAAGCAAGATTATTGTCATCTGTCTCATCAATCTATTCGCTGTCTCCCCCGTCTTGTCATCCTATCTCATCAATCTATTCACTGTAATCCTTGTCTACCGCATGCAAGTTAAAACCGATCGCGCACGGGGGGAAATATTCACTCCCAGCTATAAATTAGCGAGCGAACGAGCGCGATTTCATTTCACAGTCGCTCGCTCACTTGCTCTTTTGCTCGCACACTCGCTCTGTCAATTATATTTTTGGGGACATTTCAGCGCTATTGACCGCCGTCATTCGCAGGTAATTTGTATCTCCGTTGTTTAATTCTTGAGGGCTCGTTAATTAGTTACCAAACAATTAGTAGTAATTTTATGGTGGATGCGTACTTAAGTAGTTGTAATTTTGCAGACATTGACTTAGTTTAACGTTGTTAGTCCAATGTAATTAGCGTTCTGAGATTTTCATGGGAAAATATTTTTGACTTTAGGAGTCCTATGTAATTGTCAGTACGTATGCTATCAATGTAATTAGCGTTCTGATATTATCATACATTGTATATGTTGTAGGCTATCAATGCATGGACAAAGTAATGCATATAAGACCATAGGTAAAGGAACTTAAGAACACCTCCACTAATACTGCTATACATGGATAATAAAGTTAGATCCCATGAGTGGATTCGTACTTACAAATTAGTGCACATAAAGTTAGACCCCATTAATTTTTGGTGTTCATTTAGTCGTAATTTTTAATTTACACTATTTTATCGTCATTAAATAGTTGTATTTAATTTTGTACCTACAAATTAGTGCACATTAATTTGTAGTGTTAGTTTCATCGTAATATTTAATTTGCAAGATTCTATGGTTAATTAGTTACTTAAATAATTAGTTTGTCTTAATTAATTAATTTTAAACAATTAGAAAATAGAAAAATAATGACAACATGCACTACTAGTTATTCATGCAACTAATTATTTCGTGCTAGTTATTTCATGGTCATTATCATTCTTCTACCTAATATTCCGTCTATTTCATGTGTTGCAAGCCATGTCTCTATCGGCGCTTCTGGAACACTTCTACGATAAGGACTACCAGTACAAGCTGTGGATCGCCGGTGACGCTGATGGCCCTGCGCCCCTACTGCTTCGGGTGGGGAGGGATTCCTAGGAGCTGGACGGTCGCTACGTCCTGATCCTCCGGGACACGGACTTGTTGCCCCTTATGAGGCTGGTGTCCCTCAAACGCCGGTTCATCATAGACGCCAGCCTGCTGTCAGCACTTGTCGATAGGTGGAGGCCTGAGACGCACACCTTCCACTTTCAGTGGGGTGAGATGACAGTCACCCTGGAGGACGTCTCACTCTTGACCGGTCTCCTGATCCGGGGTGAGCCAGTTGTTCCGGGCCCTTCGCCGGCGCATTGGAAGGCCAAACTAGAGCAGCGATTCGGCCAACCTCTCCTAGAGGTTGCACATGGTATCCCCCAGACTTGGCTGAGGCAGATCAGTGATTGCCCTCAGGGTGCACCTAACGAGGTCGTTAGGACGCATCTCGTTACTTACCTTCTTTAGCTCTTTGGTTGGGTCCTATTTCCAACCACACAGGGCAATTGGTACTGCCCTAGCTACGCCCGCCTCGCCGAGTCATTGGTTGACGTGGAGGCTGGGTCGATGCCTTAGTATAGCTGGGGATCAGCCGTCCTTTACACCACATACCGAGGGTTGTGTGATGCTTCATGGCGTGGCACCGGTGGTACCCTCAGCTTGGTCGTCTACTACGTGCTCCTGTAGCTGTGGAGTTGGGAACACTTCTCACTACTACAGAAAAGGTTTTCACAGACGGTTCAAAAACGTCATTACGCATGCTTCTAGAGCCGTATGAGTTTATGGGTCGAGGATGACATGAGGTCATCACAGACGGTTTTGGAACCGTCTGTGATAAATGCCTATCACAAACGGTTCATGTTTAGAATCGTTTATCACTGACGGTTCTAAAATAAACCGTCTGTAATATATAAATAAAACCTCCGTGCAATGGTCGCTTGTGCCTTTAAAAGGCTTCATATATATATATATATATATATATATATATATATATATATATATATATATATATATATATATATATATATATATCAAGGGTCTTGGAGACACTTTCGAGCAGCGCGTCGTAGTGGGCGCATTTCAAGCTTCGTTTGATCACGAACCGTCCGAAGCCGATGCCGCTACCAACGAAGTATTGAAGGCGGAGATAGTAGCCTACCTCCGCCACTAGAAAAACTTTGTTTATTTATAGGTTTCTACTTTTTTAATCTTGGTAAGCGGTAGCCATATGAAAATTCGAATGAAAAAAAAATCTAGTTTGGAGGTGAAGTTACTATATTAATTATATGTTGAATTATTACTATATATATATATATCGAGACGGCGGTTTAGTGGAACAAATTAATTAATTATATATATCCTTGATCTGATATATGTATGTATGTATGTATGTATGTATGTATGAAGCCACTCTGATTGTTATCATTCGATCACATGAAGCCACTTCTGATGACAGAAGTGCTTCATGTATCAATGATCAACCATTCCTTGATGTCAAGTCCAATTACCTATCGACGACATCCGTGTAATTGTATGTCCACGACTTTCTTGCAATTGCATTTTGAACTTATGGCTCGATGAGAGGTTGCCTGTGGCAGCTATCTCATCCTCCTCATGACCCACCGAAAGGGCTGGGGACTACAAACAATATATATATAATATATATGAAGCCGGTTTTAAAGGCACAAGCAGCCACTGCTTGGATGTTTTATAGAGAAGAGATCAGGAATAGAATGGTAGGATGTATACGTACCTAGGACACAAGGGAGGAGAACTTGACCTGGGACACAAATATGAAAAGTTAATTGCAGCCAAGCCCCATCCAAACCACATCAATCCCATGTAAGCTAACCAAGCACAAAGAACTGGCATCAATAACCCTCAATACCCATCAAAGAGTATTAACCAAACCCACCATTTTGCCCCATTCATTTTTGTCAATATGAACCCACAACATGAACTAAGCAAGATGCACATAATGCACATACACCAATAGCCCTCAGTTACATCATAGAGCAAGGGGACTATTAATATAAAGTAACTATCAATTTAATTTCAGCAAAGCTATTAACATCATTACATCACACAGCAAGGGGACTATTAATATGAACTAATTATCAATTCAATTTCAGCATAAGACTATTAACATCATTGAACAGCTACAACAAAGAAGACAAAGAAGACCAAAGGTGTCCAAACCCACCACACCAAGAGTAGCCCCATCCATTGTAGAGCACTAGCCATTTTCATCACAGAGCAAGAGGGTAGAGACAGAGAGAGAGTATAAGGTAGGGTGATACTCAAGATAAATAAGAATCCACTCTGCATGAATTCTAATTATCAAGACAACCTCATCCATCTCCTTCACCTTGCATAAATCACACAAACATCAAGACACAACTTAAGGCTCAAGCATAAAAATCAAACTCAACGAAAAGACATTAAGCTAATGATCTAGAGGAGAATAGAAGAAGGATGGGAAAGCAGTCAGGGGCCAGGTCCCGAGCGCAGGAGGCCGAAAGGAGAACCAGTGCCATGGCAACAGAGGGCTACACGCTGGCCAAGCCCAAAGGCTTTGGTGGCGCAGACATCAGAAGTTGTGGCATCGACTCAAACTACACATGACACTACTATCGACGGTGTCTTGTGTAGTACAGAGTGGTGTCACAACCGAGGCGATAACGACGGGCCTGGGCGGCGGTGCCGAGGTGGGGAGGGGAATGACGAGAGTAAGCGCGCTTAGGAGTGACGGTTAGGTGGCGCAAAACCCTAGTGGCCGGGCCCTACTAATAAAGAGATTTATAAATGCACGGTTCCATAATAGAACCGTCCGTGATATGTTCCATATCACATATGGTTCCATTATGGAACCGTCTATGAAATGGTTTTTCTCAAGTATATTATCTTGTATATACACTTACATGACATGAAGAAATTACATGTTTATATGTCAATTTTGTCATTTAGATATCTGCTTGAAAATTTTCTTTTAACTACATACATACATACATACATACATACATACATACATACATACATACATACATACATACATACATACATATATCACAGATCGGATATATATAATTAATTAATTTGTTCCACTAAACCGTCTCTCGATATATATATATAGTAATAATTCAACATATAATTAATATAGTAACTTCACCTCCAAACTAGATTTTTTTTTCATTCGAATTTTCATATGGCCACGCTTCTTACCAAGATTAAAAAAGAAGAAACCTATAAATAAACAAAGTTTTTCTAGTGGCGGAGGTAGGCTACTATCTCCGCCTTCAATACTTCAACAGACGGCATCGGCTGACGGTTCGTGATCAAACGAAGCTTGAAATGCGCCCACTCACGACGCCGCTGCTCGAAAGTGTCTCCCGAAGACCCTTGGAGTGTTGAACCAAGAAGAATTGAGCCCATAGGCTCTCTTCCCTTGCTTGAGGGGTCTCGGCCTGGTCGACTCGGTCACCCGCCGCCTTGATTAAGCAGTCCAAGTGATGGCAAGCCTCCTGGAGACATGCAACATCGTTGTGGAGGACCTCGTCGATGACACGATAAACTCGCCGAAAGTGGGAGATCACTGTAACATCCCAAATGTTTAATCAGGGTTTATTCAAATGTGATTAAATGTGTAGAAATTAAAACTTTTTCTCACATCTTGAAAACCCCTAAACTCTCATGTAATTCTTGTCCAAGAGTTGTGTAATCCAAAAACACAAAGTCCTTGTTGAACAAAAGTCAAGTTCCTTTTTCCTTTTGTCACCACTCTTGTGCCAAACTTTTGGAAATACTTCTCCTTGGTCCTAGAAATGCTGGGGAACCTCTCTGAAAAATATCATAAGTTGTAAGACTTGTTTGATAATTTTGGGGATAAATCAAACTCTTGAACAGCCTTAATGAATTTCCTGAGAAAAATACCTTGCATAATAACCTTTGGAAATTTTATGTAAGGTTAATCTTATTGTCAGCAAGCTCCAGTTAAATTTTCATCAAATTTGGAGTTCATTTGCTATCTCAAATAAATCCTCATATGTCTCAGCTTGTCAATTAATTTAAATAAACTGGTTTGACTTGGGCTTGAACCGCTTTGCAAAACAGGTCCAACCCAGCCGCCTCCCTTAGCGCGTCAGACCTCCTCTCCACCCACTTGAGGTCGCAACCGTTGGATCAAGATCCAACAGTCACGACCTCGTCCACAGCTAGCGCACCTCGCTGACCTCCTTTTCCACCTTGATGAGGTCGTAGCCGTTGGATTCAAATCCAACAGCCACGACCTCCTCCTAAGTCATCACCGCGAGGTCCTCCCCACCCACTTGAGGTCATAGCCGTTGGATCAAATCCAACAGCCATGACCTCCCTTCGATATCAATCGCCCAAGTCCTTCCCACCTTGATGAGGTCATAGCCCTTGGATCAAAGATCCATGGCCCTGACCTCCCCACGCGCTCAAACCACCTTGACCTCCATTTTGTACTCACTTGAGGTCGTAGCTGTTGGATTCAATCCAAAGGCCATGACCTCCTCTGCAAACCTTCTCTGCGAGGTCCTCCCCACCTTGTTGAGGTCATCGCCCTTGGATCAAAAATCCATGGCCATGACCTCCCCTCACGGTTAAACTAAGCAAACCTCCCTGTGCTCTGTGCACCTCAGACCTCCCCTTTGGTTGTGTGCCCTTGGATTTAAATCCCAAGGCCATGACCTCCCCCTCATTTTCTTAAGGTCATGTGCGGTTAAGTCCTCCTAGGAGGTCCGCACCGTTGGATTGAGATCCAACGCCTTGGACCTCCTGTTCCTTTTTCCACGTGCGCATTCGCGTTATGGAGATTGTAGGGCCACGATCTCCCCATTCAGGATCGTGTGGCTGGGACCTCCTCCCAGTCACTTATAACATAACGGTTCAAACATAAAATCCGAGGGCCAGGACCTCCCCATCCACTTGATCCAACGGTGGATGTGAGGTCCTGTTCTTCTCCTACCTTGGGCGCGCGTGCGAGCCATGGCAGTGGGCAAAGTCAGAGTAGGGTCTTGTCCAACGGCTCTGCCCTGCAAGCATTAAATGCGTGTCAGCCCTTTCCGCCCCTAGGCCACGTCCTGTCCTAACCTACTCTGTCCTCTCCATCATGTCAACTCCATGGACCTCCCATGGGCTAAGCTCACCATGAGCTTAACCCGTGGTTCACAACCTCGTTTTGCCCTAGGTATAAAACCCCCCACTGTTTCTTTGGCTTCCTTTACACACCATTGTTCCCTTGCTTGCACCCCTGTGCTTGTGAGCTCTAAACCACCGAAGCTTTCCTTGGCCGCCATTGTTGGAGCTTGAAGCTCCTCGGTGGACAAGGGTCCCTGGGGTTTTCCTCCCTTTCTCTGTGCTTCTTTTTGTGCCATGTCCTCTGTGATCATGTCTTAACTTGTTTAGTTTGGGCATTTTGCAGAGGTGGCCAAAGGGGATCTTGAAGTTGGAGCTTTGGCCGTGGAGCACCTTTCTTCCCCGGCACCGGTCCTTCCTCCCTCGACCTCCTCAGCCCCTCTGGACCTCCAGGTAATCCTCCTGGTAGTCCCTAGGCTTGGCACACGCTTGTATGAATGCTGCGGAGCTCAATTTAGCTGCTGTCATTTTGCCGTGTTGTGCTATCGTGCTCCTCTCCGGCTCGTCGGCGTTCAAAGCCATCGCCGCCGTTGAGAGGAGGACCATAGTGTCTTGAACCCTATTGCGCACATCGTTGGTGTCCTGGTTGTCGCCGGCGAGGTCATCATTGGCGAAGACCATTTCTTTTTTCGGGTTTTGTCGGACCCAAAATGGCCCGTTGTCGTTTTAGGACAAAGATTTGCTGTTTTAAATGCCCCAATCATTGTTAATCATGGGGTTAGTCTTAAATGCCTTAAATCCGCCCCTTGTCGCGCATTTAAGACCGCGCGCGGACCTCCTTGTGTCCCGCGCGCAATAACTCCATGTCTGCTCGCGTGCGCGCGTGCGCAAGCGCGATGGCGCTGGATCTGGGCCGTCCAAGACCTCCTCCGAGGAGATCTTGAACGTCCAGGACCTCCCCCTTTGTGATCGTGGCCGTCCAGACCTCCCCTGGAGGTCTGTGACGTTAAGACCTCCGCGTAAGGACCTCCTCGAGGTCATCTTGACCGTTGAGGACCTCCCTCGCGTAATCTGGGCCGTCCCATGTCCTCTGGACCTTCGCTGCGCGCGTGGGCGTTGTTCACCTGGGAGGTCTTGAGCTGTTAGATCTAAGATCTATGGCTCATGTCCTCCCGACCTTTGGGGGTTTTTGGGATTTTCGAGAACTGTTATTTCATGAACTGAAAAAGGTATGAACTTTAAAAATACATAGATAATTCAATTTAAATCCAAAAGTAGTGATTCAAATTGTGTCAGCTCTGTCTTGGACTGGACTTTAATCTAAAAATTGATTGTAAGTTGAGTTCAGCACCAGAGCATAGATTTGCCATTAGGTTTTAAAACTAGCTTTAAATGTTGCACTAAAAATAGTGTTTAACTTGTAAAATGCATAAGTAATGATCTGTAGATTATTTTGAGTGAATCCAACTTTGTTGGCTTCCTCTGTTAATGCTCCAAAGGTTAGAATAGGATTTAGTCATGTCACTGTTTTCAGAAAACATTCTTGTGCATTTTAATTTTGTTCAAGTTCTTGTTTTTGAAAAATTGTAGAAAATGCTTAATAGCTCCAAATGAGGTGAACTCAATTGTGTTATTCATCTCATGAGGTGCTTGTTCTACTGTAAAATCTCAGTAGCACCACCTTTCTAGAAAATGTTGCCTTATAATTAAATTAGTGAATAGTGGCGGTTTGTATTTTTAGAAATTTGAGCAGAATTGTTTTGCTCATATCTTTTGCATTGAGAATCCAAATCAATTGGTTCTTGTTGCTAAATTCCCTAAAAATCATCACCTTGCTGCTGTAGAAATTTCAGAGCATTTGGAGTTCGTTTTTTTTTTGTGCTATCTTTGTGGTTTTCGTCGTTCTTATCGTTTCCCTTCGCTTTTTCGTTAGGTGCCGACGAGTACTTTGAACCCGTGAGTGATCCTCAGCAATATATTGAGCAAAACCAGCAAGGCAAGTGGTTTGATCATATCCATTTATTGTCCCATTACTTCAAAGCTAATACTTTGTTTCACTTATATGTATGCATGCTACTTTGTGTTAAAAGGTCGCTAGTAATCCTATAGATGCATATTCTGTAGGTAAATGTTCATTCTCTACTAGTAAGCCTAGGATTATCTTGCTGCGATTTAGAGTTTGTTGGATGGACTCTTATCGCTTAGTAGTTTACGTTGATAATGCTTAGCAATGCTTAGATAACGGTAGAAATGGGCGGTTGTCGACATTATGTCGATAACATTGATCACACTAAAATTTTTATTCCATTTTGTCCCTCTTGTGTTTTGTTACTTTGTAATCAAATAAAACAAAAATGAAAACAAAACTGTTATTGACTTGGGCACAATGGATGTTGGTGTGATTTATTGGGTGTGAACGGAATGGTGCCTAAGTCCCCAAGGACCGAGTTACTTGTGTCACTAAGCCAAGCGCTCTTGCGTGCTAACCACACGAGGGGGATATGGGACCTCTCTTGACTAAGTACTTTGGGAGGTGTTAATTATGAGCTGGTCGGTGGGTGTGTTTTAAATGTGTATGTGTGGTGTGGGAGGGGAGCATTAGCAGACCGGTTAGGCTGCCTAGTGTGTCCTTATCCCCGTGGGTTGCGGCTCTTAATTAGCATCATCCATTGGAAATGTCTCGTAGGACTTAGCCGTCTTGGCATACCAAAGGAAGTGTGCTAAATCATGTGGCTAAAAGGCGGTCGGCGTGTGGGTACATTGGTACACCCCTGCAGGGTTAAAACTATTCGAATAGCCTCGTCCTAGGTTATGGACATGCTTGGTAAGGTCGTGCAAGAACTAGACTACAACATTTAAATTAAAACTTGATGGGTTGGTATGAATGGATGTTCATGCTATTGTGGTGGCTAATGGGTTAGTCACTTCCAGGATTGTTGTTGTCATCTATCATTTGTTACTTGTCTCGTTGTTTCTTGCAAATGAAAAATGAATTGTAACATTGCTTTGGAATCTATTTAAATATTGCAAATGAAAACTTGCTTTATGCTAAAATAAGTCCAAAGCCTCATCCACTAAATAAAGCTTGCATGTAGCTATTTATAGTTACGTTATACTACACGTCGATCTTGCGAGTACATTTTGTACTCATTTGCTTTGCTTAATAACTTTGTTGCAGAGGAGGTAGGGCCCAAAGGGCTTTACTTTTGTGAGATGTGCATGGGCTGGGAAAGCGACTAGCTAGGCGTCGTGGTTGGTTGCCTTGTGGGCTAAAGGCAAACCTTGGCTCTCTTTTGTTTATCGCCATCTTATGGCATGTTTGCTTCCTCTGTGTTATCCTTTTATTGTTGTATTTGGCGGTCGGCCCTTTTGTAATAACTCTATATATTGTATGTCTTTTATTCTAGTCGTGCTTTGGTTCTATGTCTTGAATGGAATTGATGCATGATTTTGTAAAGGGTGTGTATCTTGCATGCAGGAAGTATACATATCTCAAGACACGGATTATTATGTTTGTGATGCTAGGGTCAATGGATGACTAAGTATTACAAGCTTAATAAACCGGGGTCCTCTCAATCACCCGGAAGACGTGGCAGAGGAGGATGTCAAGACGGCGGAAGGTGGTCGTCACCTTCTCCAGCAAATTCTCGGACAGAGGAGTGAAGACACTATTGAAATAGTGTTCTTCTGTAGCACGGTTCAACGTACAGCGAGAGAGGTGCTCGTGCAAATAGCGGCGAGTAGGCCATCAATGCCGCGACAAGGAAATAGAAGAGGCGACCATTTACTTTTTTTATAAGTACTAGATCTATATGTGGGGATGATCATCTTCGATGGTGGATGATCCTTTTTATAAAACAAGGAATAAATTCGGGCGTGAGGCGAAGAGAGCGCATCGAGGGCGAGCGGCATTGATGCGACGAAGAGACGATCGGCGAGCGAAGAAACTCATCGAACTTCAACTTCGGCATTGTGGCGATATTATCACGAGACGATTATAACAAAACCCGTCGTGATATGTAGTAATATCACGACGGTTATTGTTAAGAACCGTCTATGATGTTTCACGAGCGGTTCTTTGTTGAAAACCGTGCGTGATATGTAAAATTATCGATCAAGAGTTGTTAATAAAATGCGTGATAATTCATAAACGGTTTTAGTTATGAATGCGTCTATGATATTACCTCTTCCTGAGCGGTTTTAGAGCAGACGATAATACGAGCGGTCTCTAAACCAAAACCGTCTGTGATTGCATGTAATATAGACGGTTTTGGTCAACCATCTGTGATGAGGCGTCCAGTATTAGCCTTTTTGTAGTAGTGGCTTGGTTGGACAGTCATCCATCATCGAGAGCGGTGCACCCGTATGTCCCCCCTCGATGCAATAGACGGGCCCACCATGGGCTCACGGTGGACTGCTGGCCATCTACGCTGGGCCAAGGATAGGCCGGTGAGGTGCTACTCATTATACCACAACGAGTTCTAGTCGTTGCACGAGAGCGACATCATCTGATGCCCATGGTATCCAGATTTCGTGCGCACGGTAGCGCCGCACGGGTTGTCCGTGCTATGCACCCAGGACATCGGGTTATGGAGGACGGACTGCCACCTGGTGTTCACACATATGGTGGAGCCTTACACGCTGCAGCGCGTAATGCGATAGTTTGGTGCCAGATGGTAGGCTCTTGTAGCGATCCATACACTTGTGAGTCAAACTTCATTCGAGTAATATTTATAGTCCTAACTTCTTCTTTTCTAACATCAATCCTTTCGTCAATGCAGCAATCAAGGCGGTGGGCACACTCAGGACTAGCACCCAGTCCAGCAGGAGTGGACTACGACATGGACGGACAGAGTGCACATGGATGTCTAGAGTGGGCGGCGTCCGTACGACCCTAAGACGTATGGTGTGTACTTGGAGTGGTACGTGCCACGGACGCGTGCAAGACTCACCATTCCTCCACCGGAGCGCCCAGAGCGGGTGACGATCATCATAGTGCTTCACGACGTGATGACATCGTAAGACACTTACAACCTCTGGTCATTTCATTGACGACATTCATACTCTTCGTTAATGAACCTGTTACGTATGTCACTACAGTTAGAGCGGGCACAGCGTGTCCATAACGCATCGGAGGCCGCCATCCGCAGCTCAGATAGAACCCCGGTGGGATATAAAATTTTTTTGAAGCACATCTCGGCAGAGATGAAGAAAATAATATAGAACTTGACCTGCGGTCGTTCGACGGACGACGTCCTGCGCATCGGGCAAAAAAGGGGGGGCATGTTCACCTGCTAGATCACCATGACCTAGTGAGTTCGGTCGGTGTCGTAACGTTCCCCATCGGTCATCCGCGGGCCAGATCGGCGGGGAGGTAAGTTATGTACAAATCTATGTTACGTTTTTTGGTTATGCCTTACGTTGTGCTAACATCATGTCGTTCTCACGCCGCAGGTCCGTCGGGATGAATCACTTCTATCGTCCGTGTTCGGTACACAGACTAGTGCTTCCTATCGGTCATTTGCACTACACATCTGGGAGGTACGAGATTCTCAGTTCACGTCCTGAGTGTTTATCTGTACTAACATCATTCCATCTTGCAGCCTTTAGTTGACCGTGGGGGTAACGACCAGTTCATGACGACTGATGATGATGATACAGGCCTCCTAGCTCCTACCAGGGAGCAGTACACGCCGTCAGGGTATGGAGCATGGTAGCCAGGGTTTAGTGCGTACGCAGGGCAGAGCTCCTCCAGGTTCACCGTCCCACAGTACGTTCAAGGCCAGAGCTCCTCTGGGTTGGCTAGCACCCTGTACCTCCAAGGCCAGATCTCATCCGTGCAACCGGAGTTGCAGGCATCGTACCCTGGGAGTAAATTTTTCGAGTCTGTCGCTCATAATTTCTTCAGAGGTGTCCCCCAGGTTGGCATGCCTCATCACGATGACATGTACGCTTACCAGACTCTGCTGGGCCATACTGAGCCTATCGGTGCACCTTTGCCACTTCAACGGTCTCTATACCCTCTTCGAATGGACATGCGCTCTCCCGACTACCTCACATATCCAATGGGACATGCTTGACGCAAGACATCTAGGCGCACGTGGAGGCCGCCGCAACAAGCAGAGGGTTGTGGCTCAAACGAATGAGCCATGTTGTATCTCATGTCATGTGATTATGTTTTGGTATATTTGTATTCATATTTTTTTGTTATATTTGTACACGTATTTTGGTTGTTATTTGCATACTCTCGCACTATATTGTATATCATGTACAATGGAGTTGCAATGCAGTTTTTTTCAATACATTCCAAGTCACATGAAATCATGAAACCTTAATTTCTGAAACCTAAAATCCTAATCTTCACGACCTAAATCCTTCATTTTTGAGACATATAAAATTATTGAAATATTACACAATCAAGTCCACTACTCATTTTATATATTTACAAATTCGTACAAACAGTACACATATATTAAATAGTGAGAAAAATTCTGAACAAATAAATTTATGGCAAATTTACACAAGCAAGTAAACTGTGTCGGAAGGCTCCACATAAAATTTCGTAATGTTTTGAACTTGGTTTCTATATTTTAAAATTCCTAGAAATAGCGTCGAACCTTGAACCCTAATTTTGGTTAAACCTTAATTGCAAACCCTAATTGCTGACACGTGGCGAAGGGGTCTCTTTCGCCTACGATGGTCGTCTTGGCAGCAACGGCTTGTCTTGACAAGGGGCAGTGGAGGCGAGAGAAGGCCACTTGACGATGGCCATCTTGAGGGGGTCAAATTTGTAAATACTTTTCATCCATGGCCATTCGTGTAAATACGGTTCCAAAATGTGCCAATACGGCAAAAAATTTGGGCTTCGATGCCGAGGTGACCCACGTCACCGAGTACAAGTCCAGAGAGTCCTACCGCGGCAAGCGCATGCTTGTGGTCGGCTGCGGCAAGTCCATTAGCAATGCGAAGCATTTGGCTGAACAATCAATGTCCTGTTCCTTCAGGGCAATGACTTGTTCAACAATGACGGTTACCCCAAGACGGCGTCCCCACACGGCTGGAAG
Organism: Phyllostachys edulis; assembly: GCA_036346405.1. NCBI lineage: Eukaryota > Viridiplantae > Streptophyta > Magnoliopsida > Poales > Poaceae > Phyllostachys > Phyllostachys edulis. Next base: position 102,151 of record JAYEVD010000812.1, on the reverse strand, counting down.
GGCCAGTCCGGTCTCTACGCCGTCGACTTCATCCGGCGTGGGCTCTCGGGGGGCCTCCGCCGATGCCGTGCATGTTGGCCCTGAGAGCTGCAGCACACACACACACTCGGAACGCAAAGAATGAGTTTGCAAACACGAGACAGAGATTTTGGTGCTGCTGAAACTCTGGCAGCGTTTTCCTGTTTTTTCACTCTTATTTATACTAGCAATGCAAACACTAAATGAGTAATACCAAAATAAACAAGCAACCGTTTCTAGTAAGCGTTTCTACTAGTGCTCCATGTCGGCTCTAATGACTAACATGCATGCATGTCTACTAGTCATTCACGACTAGCTCTAATGACTTACATGCAAATGTTTATTCTAGTAATCTTTGTAATGCAACCGTTTCTAGTCATTAAGCGATCTTTGTTACATGCAAATAAACACCAAAATAAACAGTGCATTAAGGATTATTCAACAAACACCCTCTAATCCTTGATGCGCTTTCTTGATCTTGACGCAGCTCGTCGCGCCCTCAAGCCACGCCGTCTTGCCCGTCGAGCCATTGGCCGCCGGACTGGCGTCGTGCCAGCGTTTGCTCGTGCACCACGGCTGCCCATTGTGCCACGCGTGCCTCGTGCCCGCCGCACGCGACCTCGCCGCTTGCATTCATTTGTGTCGCCATGCGCCATCGCACATCTGTGTAATCTTGAGGGTGAGCACATAGAGCCGATTCTGAGTGCGATTCACCCGAAACAAGTGTGTGGCGTCGTTGTCGGTCGTGGATCGTGAGCACGCCGTCCTGGATGAGCGTCTGGTAGCCATTCTCGTCGAGCTGAGACTCACTATGTTGCTACGCAGTCGTGGGATGTAGTACACCCCTGTCAATGCAAGGTTCTCCCCATTCCGGCAAGTGAACAGGACGGTGCCACAACCGTGTATTTCCACCACTGAGCCGTCGCCAAACTTGACAGAGCCAGTGACGCCCTCGTCCATCTCCGCGAAGCTTGCTTGGCACCCGGACATGTGATTGCTGGCGCCGGTATCCAGATACCATGCATCGTCGTGGGCGTCCTCCTCGTGCCCTAGATGCACTTGCGCGTGCACCTCATTGAGCACCACATCAGTGCCCATGCCCACGGATGCCTCCGTGAGTGCGCACACCTGTGCCACGGGAAGCGTAGGCTCGTCGTCATCGGCTTGCATCAGGTGGGCCTGCTCAGTATGCTTTGGCATGTGGCGGTTGTCACCACCGCTGCCGTTGTCACCGTCGGAGGAGTCGCCACCTTGGTCCCTCTTCTTGGCGCGTGCGAGCCACTCCTCCTCCTCTTCCTCCTCCTTTAGCATGACGACATCTGCAGCATGCTCGCATGCCACAACCATTAGGAGAGTCGGCTCGTCATCCTCTTGGACGTTGGTGAGATACACCCGTCCTTTCTTCGGCTCATCACACTCGTACGCGAAATGGCCGAACTCCTGACAATTGAAGCACTTGATCTTTGATTTGTCGAACTTACCACGGTGCTTCTTCTTGTCGCCGTCTTGGCCACGACCACGACCATCGCCGCGCCCGCCATTCTTCTTTGTGCCACTGTCGGAGTCCTCGCTGCTCCTCTTTTCTTCGGCTTTGGCCTCCCACTCGAAGACGCGTGGCAAAGAAGCTCTCCTTCTTCCTTGTCGCGCCAGCCCTTCAAGCTCTCCTCGTCGCCATAGCGTCCGATGGCCTCCATCACCGACATCGCCGATACATTGCCCCATTGTTCAATGGTGCCGACAATCGGTAGGAATTTGTCGAGGAGCAGAGCGTAGGAGCTTCTCCACGACAACGCTCTCCTCCACCTTGGTGCAGAGAGCACGTATCTCGTTGACCATGGTGGTGAGCTTCAAGGAAAACTTCGGTGATTTTCTCTGAGTCCCCATGTAGATGCGTTCAAACTCCTCTTGAGAGTTTGAGCGTCGCCTTCTTGACACGTTCTTCGCGATGTGTATCTCCTTGGCGCATCCTAGGCCTCCTTTGCGTCTCCTTCTGGATATGGCAATTACAACGACCTCCGAAGCGGCTTGGACTATGATGGCGAGAGCCATCTGGTCTTTCTATCATCGACCAATTCTTAGCCTCCATTCGCTTTACATACTCCTTGCGACGCATGATGATCTTCATCTGCCCGCCACACCCCGTAATTGCTCTCCGTGAGCATGGGGCATTGGAGGGTCTGACTCCCTCCCTGGCGGTACCACGATCTTGGCGGCGATCTTGCCACGCTTCTTGCCGCGATCCTTGACGCGTGTCTGGTATGCGATGGAGACTTGAGCCGTCGCCGACATCTTCCAGCAGCGGAGAGTAAAAGCTCGATACCAATTGTTGGCCCCGAGAGCAGACCACTACGAAATTTGTTTAGTTCGAGTGCTTATATGTTTCCCGAGTGTCTAGACAAAAACACTCGGAAAGATCCCGAGTGTTTTGTAAAACACTTTAGCAATAATCTTTCGAGTGTTTTCTATACACTCGGGATATCAATATAATCCCGAGTGCACACAAACAGAGACACTCGGGAGACAATCGTCGCGCCTTTTTTTTTTCCCTGCCCCGCCTTTTTTTCGCCAACCCTACATCCCCACTCGCTAGCACCTTCCCCACTCTTCCTCCCCCACACCCCCCCGCCGCGCTCGGCACCTTCCCGCCCGCGCCGCCCTCCTCCTTTTCCTCCTCGGCGCTGTGGCGCCTCCTCCCTCCTCCGGTTTCCTCCTCCTCCGTGTGCCACCCGCCTCCTCCCTCCTCCGCCCGGCTCCCTCCTCCGCCCGCCTCCCTCCTCCCGTGCGCCGCCGTCCTCCTCCTCCCTCCTCCCCGGATCCCTCCTCCCCGGCGACGTCCTCCTCCCTCGGCCCTGGCCAGATCTGGATCTACTCCCTTATCCGGTTCCCGCTTCCTCCTCTTCCCAGCCGGCGCCCCACCTCCTCCCACGGATCTGGCGCCTCCACCCTCGGCCCCTCTCATGGCGCCGCCTCCACCAGCTGCTCCCCCCACCGGCTCGGTTCCCTATGCTCGCGTGCCCGTGGCTGCTCGCCCGCCGCCCTGGCTGCGTCGCGCGCGTGGCGCTCCCTCGCCGGCCGCATCTGCGCGGAAGCGTCGCCGCGGGGCGAGCGCAGGTGGCGAGGCGGCCGCCGCGGTGTCGGCGGTGAGCGCGGCCGCCCCGCGGGCGCCTCAAGGAGGCTGGTTTTCCCCGCCGTGTGTGTTGCTTTCTGAGCTGTTTGATGATGGGATTGTTTCGGGGTGGCTGGTTTTCCTCGGGGAATGCAGGGTGCGGCGCCACACGATCTCGGTGTTCGTCGGGGACAAGAGCGGTATGATCAACCGGATCGCCAGGGTGTTCGCCAGGAGAGGGTACAACATCGAGTCGCTCGCCGTAGGGCTCAACAAGGACAAGGCCCTGTTCACCATTGTCGTCTCTGGGACGGACAGGGCGCTCAAGCAAGTCATTGAGCAGCTCAATAAGCTCGTCAATGTCTTGAATGTGAGTTCGTTGTTTCGAAATTTTGTCGGAGCTATGGGGATTCGGGTGATTTTTTTAAATCTGTGGCACTTGCTTTGAACAGCATGGTCAAAATGTCACTATGGAGTTACAAATTGTTCTTTGAGCTTAGGTCATTAGTGAGCTAGCTTAGGTCATTAGTGAGCTGAGTCTTCTATACTAGTATTTATTCTGTTAGATCATGTGCATATTCTTTTGTGCGTGTGCTCATTTGTGCATTTTTGGAGCATCTTTGGTAGCTAGACAGCATGAAGTGCAAAAACTTTAGTTCCTGATTCAGTCATACGCACCTTAATCGTCTTTTTCGATAATATTATCTTTTTCCGTGATAATCACAGCTTGACAGTCATGCCAACATTAGAAAGTGAATTCCTTTTTAGGTGATGTTCTCATTAACTATATCAAATGTGCATTATTGTGTATATACACCGTGTTCTGGTTATGTAATGCATTGTACATAATTATTTGTCTACAATACTGTATGTTAACTGGATATCTAAAGAACACAACTATTCTAAAGAATCTAAACTGATTTTATACCATTTCATGCATTATCGTGCCTGCGCTGTTTGTCTCCCTAGTCCTTATCATTTAGATAAATTTTAACAATGTGATTTACTCTTTAACTTTTTATCCAAAGAATGGATACTTAAATGGCTTGGAGATTTCTTTACTTCTCGCGTGTGTTCTATTGCTATACTGAGTAATACTATTATTTTTATTAACCTTTATTCTGTTTGGGTAATTGGATCCAATAAATTGCAGGTTGAAGATCTGTCTAAGGAGCCACAGGTTGAAAGAGAGCTCATGCTTATAAAACTCAATGTTGAACCGGATCAGCGTCCTGAGGTAAGATACGCTGTTGACTTGTAATTTCCGTAATATCAAAACTTTGTTTAGTCGCTGAATTACTGTGTTGGTACTTTGATATGCACAATTGTAAGACAAGTATTACTGTACTGTTTCTTATGATTGACAGGTCATGGTTTTAGTAGATATTTTCAGAGCGAAAGTTGTTGATATTTCAAAGAACACCCTTACCATAGAGGTAAAAACTCTCGATTTCTAACAGGATTACATATGTTGTAGGTATTACTTGTTTTATGCTGGATTAACAATCACAAGTTAGTTCAGCAGCTTTACAAGCTTATTGATGTACATGAGGTAAGTGACACAATTTTTTAGTGCAATCATCTGTGGTAGCAAATACATTGTGTTAATGCAAAACATGTGACTGCCCCAGGTTCATGACTTGACTCACTTACCGTTTGCTGAAAGAGAACTGATTCTTATTAAGGTTTCTGTAAACACTGCTGCTCGGAGGGACATACTAGATATTGCTGAAATCTTCCGGGCAAAACCTGTTGATGTTTCTGATCACACGGTTACGCTACAGGTGAGCTTCTTGCTTAATTATGTGACTGATGTTGTTTGTGATTGTCGAGTTTTACGTCATTAGCTTTGCCAACACTGACCGCACTACCGTGAGTGTTAGAACAGACTGGGTATAGACTCAAGATCAAGAGTAACAACTTGTGTAAAAAATTGAGGCCCCATTTGGAACACAAGGATTTTTCAGGAAATTCCCACATTCCTAACGAATAATGGTGCAAGATCAAGAGTAACAGCTTCTGTACAAATAAAAATTGAGGCCCCATTTGGAATGCATGGATTTTCAGGAAATTCCCACGTTCCTAACAAATAATGGTGTGCTTTTACTGTTTTATGCTGCACCGTAATTCTTGTAGATACAAAATGAGTAGATGACATAGAAACATTTGAGTGTTTGACACCACAAGAAGTATTATTTATTCTGCTTTATCTTAGTGTTATTCAAATTTCAAATTGCTGCAAAACTCTGGCATAATGGAGGACTTACTGATACTATGCAGCTTACTGGGGATCTTGACAAGATGGTTGCATTACAAAGGCTGTTGGAGCCTTATGGCATATGTGAGGTATGTTGATTGTTGCAGCCTCTTCTCTATAGGTTCTTTTGAGTGTGAACAAGTAGTTCTGGATGACCATGGTGGATTATGTGCTTTTCTTTTACCTCTGATGTTGCTTAACTATTGCTTATATGATTATGAAAAAGAATCTAACTAGGTAAATAATGTCAATCGATGTGATTGATCAGATATTGTTAATGTGAGAAACACTTCATGATGTTTCTCAGCAGTCAATTGATATTTATCAAAATAATCAATGGAAAATGTTTCTAGACGGTTCTTAGTCCTCGCCTCGGTGGCTTTGCTATGTCGCTTTTCTCTCATGGCCTCACCCCTTCCTCCTTGCAGCCGCTAGCGCTGCCCGCTGTGCTCGCCCTTGCTATCTCCTCTCCCGTCTTATGACACGGCCTCCCTGCTCTGATTTGATGATGCTTTTGTGATGTAATCTCTGTTACGGTTTGGGTCTGGCTACTCCTGCATGCCCACCATATGCTTGAAGGAATGCTTGGGGTGGCCTTGTTTGTCTTGCTGCGTTAAAGGGCATTGGTTAGTACAGATGTTGTTACAAATTAGTTGCTCTTACATGTTTAGAGGTTAGATCACCAGCTTACTGACCATGAAGTACAGTGGTGTTAGTAGGAGTAATGGTTAATGCATAAAATTGGTTATTTATACTATATTATGAGGGCATATTCTTGAGCTAACAAGATCAGGAAACCACTGATTTACACAAATGCGTACCATTCAACACCGAGAATTGAGCTGTCCCGCCAAATCTAATGTGGGCTTCAATCCAATGAAAAGGTCTGTATTTTAGAATTTGTGCCCTTGTCGGTCTTGTTTTGTGTATACTAAAATTTTTCCTATAGTGATCGTATCCTGGAGCCTGTATAGTTACATAAATTAATTTCTTCTTGCCAATTTATGAAGTACCTTTAGTGAATTTTGGTAGCCTCAGAGTCAATTTTTAGTTACTATATCATGCTTTTATCATAGAACATGGTTAAAACAAAAGTTTAGTATGCTCTACATTATATTGTCGCTATGAGTACTGATATGTTCTATGAACATTATTCCGATCAAGATTTTAAATTGTACTTAGATTGATACTAAATCACTACTACAAATTTTCCTATACTCATCGTAACTGTCAGTGAATTTTGGTAGTCTCATAATCAATCTCTAGCTACTCCAAATAGAATCATTGATTCCAACCATATTCCTGTTTTCACAGCTCAATTTTGTTACACGCCATGTATAATGCTTTTTATCATAGAACATAGTGATACGGAAAGTTTCAATGCGCTCTACATTATCAGAGACCATGCAGTATGCTGTCCTTTTTTGGCACATACAGGACAGATGTAATCATAGGAATATGGATTCAATAGGACGAGAAGTGAAGGAATATTATTTCAATCTGGTACGTTCTCCGTTATCTGTCGCTATGAGTACTGCTATGCGCTATAAACATTAGTCGGATCCTGATTTTAGATTTTCCGTCCTTACACTTGTATTATTATAAGGAATGAGATAAGATTTCTCAAACCTTTTGGATTTGGAGTTGTAGTCAACTGTGCTAACATTGATATGTATGTTAGATAGTAGTGAAAATATATACTCACAAAGAAATGAAAGAAATATCAAAGATGTTATCCTTGAAACTGTGTTTCCAAACCGAGTGTAAGCTATATGGACTTTGAGTATTGTTAACAGGCCATACTTGTGTTTCATATACTTATACATGTTTTCTTTCCAGGATTAAAGAAAGAGATAAATCGATGCATTGAGAAGTGAAACTTCATTTTTCTTAGAGCACAGATGAAGCGGCCTCAGAGGCGTATGTGGGTGGGATGACTGATGAGGGATGATAGTGACATTGATGAACTTGTTACGGCCTTGCTGGAGACCATCATCCAACCGGCATGCCTGGACAGTCTCAGATGTTGCTGGTGGGTAGGATGGACTTCTATGGTACAAGGACACTGGGCAGCATGTAAATGGGGAGTTTTCCATGGCTGTGGTCTAGGCCAAGAACTTACTCGAGGACAAGTGTAAGCATCTTCTTTATCTCGTTAGTGTGATGTGCAAGCTTTCCTTTTCTCTTTGCAACAATGAATCTTTATGCTTTCTCAATCAGTTTTACTCTGAAAAGCTTACCAGTTATTTTCCTCGCTATTGTGTTCTCGCATCACAGGTTGCGAAACAGTCGATTGGCGGTGGTTCGGAGTCCGGTCGATTCAAGTACCTCCGTGGTTACTAACACTTGCCGCTTGCCCTGTGTCCAATCTATATATGTGAATGTTGTAGTGTGAACTCGAATATTATGTCAATATTGTTGTCGAATTTATATATGCAATGATTTGTGCTTAATTGGTGGTATTTTTCTTGTTGTGGAATGTATACTGCTTGATTGCCGAGTTTTCATCAGGTTTGAGTCGATTTAAAATGAAATGCATTGTACGTATAAAATTGGTGTATATACTATTAAGGTATTTCCGAGTGTCTTTAGTTGCCAAACACTGGGAAAATCGCGAATCTGCATGTGTCTTTGGTCGTCACGTGGCTAGATTTTCCGGCGTAATTTGAAAAATACACTCGGGACAATTCCATACTTTCAGTGTAATTCTGAATACTGGAAAGTTATTTCTCCCGAGTGCTTTATGTTTCCCGTGTAATCTCGAACACTCGGAAAGTTATATTTCCCGAGTGTAAATCTCAAAACACTCGGGAAATCAGTGATTTCCCCGACTAAACTTTCTCGAGTGCTCTTTCCCGACGGCCAGCCTTCGGGAATGTTTCTCCCGAGTGTTTTTCCTACTTTCCCGAGTGTTTTGGGCACTCGGGAAAAATGGGGTTTCTAGCACACACACACACACACACACTCGGAACGCAAAGAATGAGTTTGCAAACGCGAGACAGAGATTTTGGTGCTGCTGAAACTCTGGCAGCGTTTTCCTGTTTTTTCACTCTTATTTGTACTAGCGATGCAAACACTAAATGAGTAATACCAAAATAATGCAAACGTTTCTACTAGTGCTCCATGTCCAGCTCTAATGACTAACATGCATGCATGTCTACTAGTCATTCACGACTAGCTCTAATGACTTACATGCAAATGTTTATTCTAGTAATGCTCTAATGCAACCGTTTCTAGTCATTAAACGATGCTGTTACATGCAAATAAACACCAAAATAAACAGTGCATTAAGGATTATTCAACAGTGCGCATCGCCAAGGACCTCGGGCAGGTGTGCAAGGTGGAGACAAAGCCCACCAAGAGGGCTAGGGCTTGCCACAGGAGGTGCACTCCTCAACCAGAGTGATTGGCATGCTTCCGTTGTGGTCGCCATGAACTCAGCTTCACAGGATGACAAGGCCACTGTCCTTTGCTTCTGGGAACACCATGAGATCAATGTTGGCCCAAACTGGAGACGAACACACGCGAACACAAGAACGCAAAAACGATTTTTCTGCCGCCGGAACAACATCAGTTTTTTTTTCTTCTTCTTCTTTATTGCTCTGGTTCATAAAATCTGATTATAGGAGTGTCCTTTTATTAAGAGAAAATGACTATTCATATCCGGTAAGGATTTTACGTATCCTAAATGGATACCACACAAACTCTAGTATCCATAATGAATACTGCCTAAATATTGTAGGACTACGAAAAACAAATTCTTCCGAAAATCTAGATATACCATATATATGCACAAAGATTACTAACAATCAAGCTGTTGTTGATATAAAACGCCATACCGCCGATGCTTCTTCTGTCATCAAGATCGTCGGCCAGATTGCTATCTATGTAGCTGACCAATTCTTCTTCACACCGTCCTTTCTGATACACAATCCCATAGTGAATTGTTCTTTTAACATATCTCAGGATTTGCTTCACTGCCTTGTGATGCATCACGGTGGCTTCTCCATGTACCTACTCACCGTGCCGACTGCATAAGCGAGGTCTGGGCACGTGTGAAGAAGGTATCTCAGGCAGCCGATGACTCTCCTATACTCTATGGCATCTACTGGTGCTCCTCCTCCATCTTCATGCAGCTGTGCCTTGGGCTCCATGGGATACTTGGTTGGGTTGCACTCCCCTATACTGAACTGGAACAGAATTTTCTTGGAGTAGGCCGACTGCTTGATAGTTACGTGCTCTGCCTTTCGCTCCACCTCAATGCCAAGATAATATGACAGTAGCCGAAGGTCGCTCATCTCAAATTCTCTCATCATCTGTTCTTTGAACACCTTTATCTCTTCGGCGCTCAGTCCTGTGATGATCAAATTGTCCACATACACACCAACAATAACAGTTGCACCTTCGTTGCCCCTTATGTACACAGACTGCTCTTGTGCGTACATCTGGAAGCCGAGATTCTTCAGGCTCTTGTCCAGCTTCGTGTTCCGCGCTCTTGGTGCTTGGCGAAGACCGCAGAGCGCTTTAGATAACTTGTAGACTTGATGCTGTTAGAAATCAGAAAAGAAACACACACACTCCTGGTGGTGAACACACACACACCTGGTGGTGAACACACACACACACACGGGAGAGAGGGAAGGATACAGAGTATTTGGTGCTGCACACCCGCAGCTTTTCTCCTCTGCTTCATTTATCAAAATGCTAAGTACATGATTAAATAGGCCAGCTAGCAGCCCACGTTATGCATGCATACCCAACCACTACTCCCGTGATCTGATCTGCATGCACACATAATGGGAGCCAAACACTACGGCCACTACTCGCATGCATACGCGGCCCACGATCCTGCATGCAAGCAGCTGACCACGCCACAACCTGACCAAGTACTACTAAACATATGCATTAACTCCTAATTACATGCAACACACAACTGATGACCCGGCCATCCCAGCTACTCGCCATCGGCAAATATTTCCTATAGCTCGCACCTGTTATCTTGGATCGATCCGCAGGTTCAAGTGGCTCACCGCTACTCCGGACTCTCCGGTTCTCCTGCACCAAGCATAACTCCGTGCAATACTACACTGGTACAATTTCAGGCACACCACCTGTTGCACCATACACACATGCAAATATACTAAAGCAAAAACTAAGTCTAGATTATTAACTAACATTCTCCCCCTAATCTAGACAAGAAAAAACTTTTGTTCCTTGACTCCGTCACGGGCAGATTAAAGCAGCGTTGGTTCATCATCTTGTGCACACATGAGGTTCACCTGATCCTCATGGTTACGCTTCGGCTTGCGGCACTCGGATGCGAAGTGCCCGTAGACGTCGCAGTTGAAGCACCTTATGTTACTCTTGTCGCGCTTCGGTTTGGAACCGCGACCCTCGCCCTCCTGGCGGCCACCCCAGCCACCGCGGCCTCCCCTCTCGCTAGGGGCACCATCGTCGTGGGTAACAGAAGACTCCCCGCCCCCCGTCTTTCCTGCCCTTGCCTGCCATTCAGCATAAGTGAGCAACAAGCGTCCTTGCTCATTCTCACCTTGCGTGTGGTGCAGGTGCAACTTCTCTTCATGAGTTTTGAGCCGCCCGATCGCCTCCTCGAAGGACATTATCTCAATGTCCCCGAACTGCTCAATTGTAGAGACAATTTGCAAGAACTTCTCCGGCATCGACCGAAGGAACTTCTTGACGATGTAGTTCTCCTCCATCGTCTCACCGAGGCCTCGCACCTTACTGGTTATTGAGGAAATCTTCATAGCGAACTCGTCGATAGAGTCCGTCTCCTTCATGCGGAGTTGATCAAACTCCGACTTGAGCGTTTGCACCTTCGCGTTCCTCACCCGGACAGCTCCCAGGTACATGGTCTTGGCGTATTCCACGCATCTTTCGCCGTCTGCTTCTCGGCGATGACCAGCAACACGTCCTCGGGTATCCCTTGGTAGATGGCCGCCAGCGCCATCTTGTCCTTCTTGGTTTCCACGGCCACGCCGGCCGCGGACTCGACGGCGTCCCAGACACCTTGAGCCTGCATGAAGACCTTCATTTTGATACACCAAGATGCGTAGTTGTCCCTAGTCAGCATCGGATACTGAAGTGACACCGGACCCAGCTTGTTTGCCGCCATGATCTCCGGAACGAATCAAGCTCTGATACCAATTGTTAGAAATCAGAAAAGAAACACACACACTCCTGGTGGTGAACACACACACACCTGGTGGTGAACACACACACACACGGGAGAGAGGGAAGGATACAGAGTATTTGGTGCTGCACACCCGCAGCTTTTCTCCTCTGCTTCATTTATCAAAATGCTAAGTACATGATTAAATAGGCCAGCTAGCAGCCCACGTTATGCATGCATACCCAACCACTACTCCCGTGATCTGATCTGCATGCACACATAATGGGAGCCAAACACTACGGCCACTACTCGCATGCATACGCGGCCCACGATCCTGCATGCAAGCAGCTGACCACGCCACAACCTGACCAAGTACCACTAAACATATGCATTAACTCCTAATTACATGCAACACACAACTGATGACCCGGCCATCCCAGCTACTCGCCATCGGCAAATATTTCCTATAGCTCGCACCTGTTATCTTGGATCGATCCGCAGGTTCAAGTGGCTCACCGCTACTCCGGACTCTCCGGTTCTCCTGCACCAAGCATAACTCCGTGCAATACTACACTGGTACAATTTCAGGCACACCACCTGTTGCACCATACACACATGCAAATATACTAAAGCAAAAACTAAGTGATGCTCCTTGTTCTTCACTGTGAACCCTTCTAGCTGAGCGACACAAACTTCCTTCTGAAGTTCACCATTTAGGAACACCGTCTTGACGTCCATGTGGTGCACCTACCATCCACGGTTTGCTGCAAGGGCAAGGATCATCCGGACAGTATCAAGTCGGGCCACTGGCGCGAACACCTCCTCAAAGCCCACTCCTTAGCGCTGAACGTAGCCTTTCGCTACTAATCTCGCATTATTCTTGACAGTGTTGCCTTCACTATCTTTCTAGAGCTTGTAAACCCACTTCAGTCCAATGGGTTTGTGTCCCGACGGCAGCTCGGTAAACACCCACGTACTCTTCTTCTCGATGGACTCCAGCTCGTTTATCATGGCCTACTCCCAGGCCATGTCACCAGCAGCTTCTTGGTAGGAGGTCGGCTCCTCTGCTCCCAATAGCAGCATGTCTTCAGGGATCTCCACCTCTTAGGTATCAGCATAGATGTCAGTAAGAGACTGGTACCGAACCGGTCCCTCATTGGCAGAGAATGCACTCGAATCTCCATGACATGCAAGAGGAGTTGGGGTTGATGCATGCGGCAGGGGGGTAGCCGGGGACATCGGGGTCACTGCTTCTTGCGGCATGTAAGTTGCCGCAGCTCCTCCGTCTGTCATGACTTGTGGCAGATTTGTCGCTCCTGCCGCAGTGTCCTGCGATGCGCCTACCACAACATGTGGCTCTCTTGCCTCTGGCTCATGCGGCAGGTCCTTCACCACGGTGAACTCCGTCGAGTTGTGGGCATCTCCATTTGCACCTGCATCCCACCGCCACTTCATATCGCACCCGCAGCACTATCTAGGTACCAGACACCGGTGGCGTTCTACACCTCTCCAGCAGCACGTAGGTCTGGTATAACATTCTCTTCATTGAGCATCACCACGTTCTCCCGCGACACAGCGAGCAGTAGTGCGGGCTCATCATCCTGCGCACGTGTGAGATTCGCCTCCTCTTCACGGCGTTTGTTGTGGCACTTAGAGACGTAGTGCCCCATGTTGTCACAATTAAAGAACTTTATATGGCTTTTGTCCTTGCCGCCGCTGGTACTGTTATGTCTGTCGAGCCCGGACATTGAATACCCGAAATTCTCCTATATGTACCTACTAGTTCCATGATTAGTGGCTAGTATATACATCTATAACATTGATAATCACATACATACAAAATTCATACAAATGTAGAGCTAACCATCTAATCTACAACATGATTAAAAGGTCTTAACCTTAACGATACATAACAAGTTTATATTACAAAAGGGCCAACGGTATGCTCCATCCATCCCACAGGTAACCGATAAAGACTAAGCACAAAAAAGACCCACCGTCGTACCCTTCGGTACCGGGTGCAAAGTAAGCATCATCGGGAATTGGTTCTTCCTCATACTCTGAGCAACAATTTAAGCAAGATTGAGTATATTATGTACTCAACAAGACTTATAGTGTATCACAACATAATATAAAATGCAAGGCTAAACAAAGAACATGGCTCTACGCTACAAGTTATTTTCAGCATAAAACAAGTTTAATTTGCAATACCGATATGTAATAATTTTCAACAGGAATTTAAAGAGCAATTGACATGTACTGAAACAACAAGTATATAACTGTAATAAGAGCATATCACAACACTCCTTGACTGCGAACATCGAATCATTCTCAGCCATAGACATGGCACTCACACAAATTAATCATCCCAACATTTCCCAACAAACCGTTTTTGCAAAACGTAGAGACTATTCCCGATGTGACTCAAGCACTAGGCATGCTCATGATCATGAGCACGACTATTTAAATAGATTTATATTCTGCAGAGGTGTACAACTTTACCCACAGTATATGAGGTCTCTAGTTTATTCGGCATTCGTCGATGCCACCACTCACAACATTTAGTAAGCAGTCTAGAGTTCATTGGGTAATTTTTCCAGACTTTTTACAAAATTTAATGCAATTTCATAATATCCACTGTGTAAGGAGTCTAATATTTCATAATGTAAGGACATTATGAAATTGCATTAATTAATTTCGTAAAATTCTAGAAACATTACACAATCAAGTCTACTATGTAAGGAGCCTGAAAAAAAATTCATAATGTTTGGATCTCATTTTCTGTGTTACAAAATTTCTACAAATAGTATAATTAAACGAATTTTAGAGACAAAATCAGAACGTATAAATTTTTTTAAAAAATACACAAGTAATTAAGCTGTGTCGGGAGGTTCCACACAAAAAAATGATAATTTGTTGAGCTCAGTTTCCATATTTAAAAAATTCTAGAAACGGAAGTAACTGACAGCGATGTCATTCGGCATAATTTTTTATGTTCACGATGTTATTTTTCAGTGCATCACAACGGAGTGATGTTCCTCCGATTACGTTCCAACGTGATGTCACTGAGCTAATTATCCCTTATAACTACCCAGTTACGGACTAGCGTTTGGTAACCCCTAAGCAAGTCACTACACATCTCGAGTACGTCGCGGCGACCTCAAGTCTAGGTATATAGCATACGCATTGTAAATGAGACCAAGCGATGACATATAAGAAAATAACGTTCTCCCAGTGTCTCATGGTGGGTCGATCCAACCCCATGTTCGCTAACATGTGTCCATATTATTAGTTTGATATCTCCATATCTATGATCGTAAAACATGGTCATCAACCAATACATATGCTAGTATATTCATGTGTGTCCTCACATGTTTCCATCTAGGGATCTCTTTAGAATAATCATCTCAAAGATAAATATAGAGTTTCACAAACAAGTCACATACTTGCTAATAAATATTAATGATATTATTCAAGGAACAAGATAACATATTATCCAATCATGAACATAAGGAAATATAATCATCTATATGATTGTCTCTAGGGTATATCTCCAACACAGAGATGGTCGGATGTGGCATCATGGCAACGAGGAGCGAAGTAAGCTCTCAGGCTTGCAACAGACTTCACGTACGAGGCTTTCCCAGGCTAAATGAGGGGTGCACTGGACTTGATGAGTCCAGGCGATGCTAACAGGCTAGGCGTGGGGTCCAATGGTCACTAGAGGGGAGCCAGTGACATGCAACCGCGGTGGCGCCGTGGGTGATTACGGGGAATATGGCACAAACTACTCGCCCTCGGTAAATTGAAGTGTGCATGGGGTTCAAAGGCTCACCATGATCACAGAGGTGAAGATGATGAGGTCAAAGAGGTATTGGAGCGGTTGGTTGACAGTGATCTACGGCGCCACAAAGAGGTCCCTAAGTGAAGGCACTACAAGAAGTGTGGCATTAGCTCACTAGAGTCCTAGGGATGGTATAGACACGAGGAATTGGTCAGGGACTCACTGGGCTTCGAGGAAGATCGAAAATGGT
The DNA here is from genome assembly GCA_036346405.1 of Phyllostachys edulis. Taxonomy (NCBI): domain Eukaryota; kingdom Viridiplantae; phylum Streptophyta; class Magnoliopsida; order Poales; family Poaceae; genus Phyllostachys; species Phyllostachys edulis. Next base: position 86,606 of record JAYEVD010000812.1, on the reverse strand, counting down.
GGTGGCGATTGAGAATGAAGAAGATGGTGGTAAAGCTCGGATTCACAGCGAGTTTGCCTGCGTTGAGCGAGGGAATTTCATCAATGAGGTATGGAACATGTTGTGACATGTTAGGGTTGAGCTTGAACTCACCGGAGTGACTAGAACGTGTTGGCAAGATCTGGTGCGTGCCGGAGTCGAGGACGAAGGTGATCGCATTTGTGCTACAAGGCTCCAGAAGCTGCATTAAGCAGAGAGGGAGGATGAGTGAAGCGCAAGGATTAAAATGACATGCTTGTCGTGGGTGAGGAAGCTCACTAGAGCGGAGGAGTTGAGGAGGCATGCTCACTGGTGTCGAAGACGACACAAGCAATCCCGCGAAACCAAGGAGCAATTAAACTCGGGTTTTCTTGAAATGGAATGGGGGCGACCTAAGGAAGACAATGCATGCTCCATTACTTAAGTAGCTGGGATAATCACGCGAGAAAAACGACGAGTTGTTGTCTATTGCATGGGAATCTCGTGGACACTCTCTGACGTGTTTCTAGCATGGGTGAGGGTAGGCGAATGCGATAGGAGTAGGTGTGGTTGAAAAACGGTAGGCGGCAGTCGAAACAAATGAGTGGAGCAAGCATGGGCGCAACGCGCTGGTGCGCGAAGACAAAGGCGAGGTGGACAAATGGTCCTGACGGGTCAGGCCAGCGTGTCAGCAAGAGGGAGAGCGAGGGCTGGAGTGAGTGCGAGAGTAGTGGCCCGATTTGGGTTTCCACCCAAAGGCCCGGTGGGAAATTCAAAATAGGTTTTTGAATTTTTCAAAAAAAGGCTGAGAACTTGGCAAATTTTTAAACATAGCAAATGGGCTCCAATATTTATAAAACATTTCGTGGATCCTCCTAACACTGTATAGTTTATTGTATAATTTTGCTAGAATTTTTTTGTTTTGTATTGTCCTCGAAAATTCTTTTAAGCCATTATTTGCATATAATTTCACTATTTGATTTATTCAAAAGTTCAAAACTTTATGGGATTTTTGGGATGTTCTGTCCCAACGCCTCGGGAAGGGAGCCCTTGAGCAAATCTACCAGAATGCCCTTACTACTATAGCCTACCAAAATGGAAGGCTAGTCCTAGATAACATAATTAGCTAAGGCTATCCCATAACTAGCTTAGGCTTTGATAGTGGCACCGGCATTTGGTCCTTAATTAACCTGGACGAGAATCTCCCCCTATCTACATTCGAGAACACACTTTCACATTTCACATTTCATAATATAACTCGCTCGCATCAAAAACTAGGTTTTTCATTTTTTATTTTTATACCAAACTAACAGAGGTTACCCCTCTGGTCCAACATTTCAAAATCACCTAAGTCCATATGTGTCGGACCCTAAATTTGGAATTTGGAATCCACTGTGTCAAACTGTGCTATTCCCTGGATCAGTAGATAGCATACACATATACATTCTTGGACCATTCCCATAATCATGTAAGCTGAAGCAGACCTACGGTCAGGTCCATAGTTACGACCATACTTGGTCGAAAAAGGAAATCTGGGGAGGTCTTGAGGAGGTCCTGAAGGTCCTAGAGAGATCTTGAAGAAGTCCTGAGGAGGTCCTGGAGTTGTCCCTAGGAGATCCTAGGGAGGTCTCGTAGAAGTCCTGAAGGTCCCAGAGAGGTCCTGAAGAAGTCCTAAGGAGGTTCTGGAGTTGCCCCGTGGAGATCTTGGACAGGTCTTGAAGAGGTCCTGAGGAAGTCCTGTAGTGGTCTCGTGGAGATCCCGGAGTGGTCCTAAAGAGATCGAGAGAGTCCTATAGTGGTCTCGTGGAGATCCTAGAGTGGTCCTGAAGAGGTCGAGGGAGGTCGTGAGGTAGTCATGTAGTGGTCTCGTGGAGTCCTGGAGTGGTCCTGAAGAAGTCGAGGGAGGTCTTGAGGAGGTCCTAAAGGGAGGTCCCGAGGAGGTTCGGGAGGGAGGTCCTGAGTGGTCCTGTAGAGGTTCCAAGGAGGTCCTAGGGAGTGGTCCTGGGGAGGTTCCTAGGGGGTCCTAAGTGGTCCTGTAGAGGTTCCAAGGAGGTCTTGAGTGGTCCTGTAGAGGTTCCGAGGAGGTCCTTGGGAGTGGTCCTGGGGAGGTTCCTAGGAGGTCCTGGGTGGTCCTATAAAGGTTCCGAGGAGGTCATGCGAAGTGGTCCTAGAGAGGTTCCTAGGAGGTCCTGAGTGGTCCTGTAGAGGTTCTGAGGAGGTCCTGAGGAGTGGTCCTGTGGAGGTTCCTAGGTGGTCCTGTAGAGGTCCTAAGTGGTCCTGTAGAGGTTCTGATGAATTCCTAGGGAGTGGTCCTGGGGAGGTTCCTAGGAGGTTCTGGGTGGTCCTATAGATGTTCTGAGGAGGTCCTAGGGAGTGGTCTTGGTGATCATACCCGGTCGTAGGTCGTATGACTACACTCAGTGTAGACCGTGCTCGGTGTGAATAGTGCTCGCATGAACAATTGAGCAACACAAGCCCGCAACACAACATATATTTTTTATACATAACAGGCCGTGCGGCCAATTGTTTTACAAAAGAGCCACGAAACAGAAATCTTACAAGAGTCAGAGTACATAAACAAAGATAAGTGCAGAAGCAAAACAAGTCGTAGTGGATCCATTCACTCTGCCCACAGGCAAGCGACCGGGGGTCCCAGCCTACGCTTCATCTTCTTCACCATCTTCTGTTGGAAATATGCCCTAGAGGCAATCATGGAGATGATTATATTTCATTATGTTCATAATATTGGATAATATGTTATCGTATTCCTTGAATGAATCATTGGTTATGAAGATTAACAAGTATGTGACTTGTTGGTGAAACTCTTAACTTACATGATGTCATTCTAAATGTATCACTGGTCGGATGTCAATGGTCGGAACACTATTGACTCTATCAACCATCACATGTATTGATTGATGACCATGTTTCACCAATCATGGGTATAGAGATATGGAATCAATAATGTGAACACATGTTAGAGAACATGGGTTTGGATTGACCCACCTTGAGACACTATTGAGATTGTTATGATTCTATGTGTCGTTAGTTGGTCTCAAGCAATGATGATGTATAATCCTTAGACCGAGATCGGCATGGTTTCCTACATGCGTAATAGCACTCTTAGGGGTTGCCAATCATTTGCTAAATATCGTAGTAGTTATAAAGGTAGCTTTGGCACGCTATGAAACATGCGGAGGAATGTGACCGGTGGGATATGGGATTTGCCCTCCTAACATAACAGAGAGATGCCTTTGGGCCCCTTGTTGTGGTTGGATAAAGAAAGTGCATGGCCATGCCACTAGTGGTCAAGTGTTCACCACGTGAAGTTATCCGACACTCGATCGAAAGTATTGAGCAGTCAGTAGATGACACAACATCTCACCTGGAGTTCCACCAGACATCGCGAGGCAAAGGGAGAATACACAAGTAGGACTCTTAGTTCGATCAGTTACAGACTGATCGTATGGAGATATGAGCTGGTCGTAGACTAGTCGAACGCAATCACAGAGTAGTCGAAACCCGGTCGTGAGGAGTTACAAACTAGTCGTATAGAGATAGGACCTGGTCGTAAGTGATGAGGACCTAGTCGTAGATCATATTGCATTAAGGTTCGTCCGATATAATTTATGTGTATTTGGGAATCGTTATGTCCTGCTAGGAACCGCTAACGACTCGTGATCGAAAAGGGTTTCTGAGTCACAACCGATTACGCATGAACCTCTGAGGTCACACACTTAGCAGGTTGGAACAAACCAAGATCTGAAAATGATTCGTCAAACGTGTTCGGATAGGATCCGTCATGAGCACTATATAAGGAGATGCATGAAATTTTGTTTGGAAGAGGTGAACATAACAGGCAGAGACACACGAAAGTCGTGAGTTGAGTTGTTCCACCAAAACCCTAGCCACCATCTTCCTAAGAGCTCTGCCGTGCAACTTGGTGCTAGCACACCGGTGTATGGTTGTTCCTTTCTGAGCGATGTGGATACTGTGAGAGGCGCTCTGCGGTTCTTCTTTGCGCTTGAGGACGATCCGCGATCTTCATAAGGAACTACAGAGGTCGTTGGAGGAGACGATCGACCACGACCACAGCATCGACTCACGAGGACGCTGGACGATCGACTACAACTGCTACATCGACGCACTCTTCGTTGGACCAGACTGCTCCAACACTTCTTTCGCTACTCTGCGTGTCTGGTGGTAACGATCTATGATCATCTACTTGCTTGGCTTCCTGGTTTGCGTGATAGAAATATTTTATTTTTGCTATCGTAGCCTACCCATATCCCAACATCTTCTGGTGCAACCTCCGAGTGGTAGTGGTAGTAGTAGGGATCTTGATCGCATGGGTCTAAAAGATTATATTGGACGAGCCTGAGTTCACAACTGTACTCGTGAGCCAAAGATTATATTGGACGAGCCTGAGTTCACAACTGTACTCGTGAGCCAACACACAATGCAATCGTATAGATGTAGGGCTAGTCAAGGAAAGTTTTAGAGTTCTTTTATTTGCACAAAGCCAAGTTTGAACTAGATAAGTAGTATAAAATCCTTAGACTTAGCATTTTTAATAATCTGTTTTCATAAATGAATTTTCATTTGTAAAGTACTAGTGGAGGTCCCACCTCCTATACCATTGAGTGGCTCTATTAACCCAATGCTCGGGCTATCCCATATTTACTACTGGTCCCCAACCAGGCTTTCTCAAATCCCGGGGGTCCCACCCCATCCTTCCTTTTCATCACAAATGGTTTTGTAAAAATGAAAGCTATATCGAGCAAGTTCTCAGCACCGCTCTTGACCGTGAGCACGGCTATCTAGATAGTTTTCTTACTCTGCAGAGTTCGCACACTTTACCCACAAGAGGTAATCGTCTTGATATATACACACGTTTCCTTAGACATGTGAATCAAGGGGAGATTACCACAAGACCTTTACAATGCTCAACCTCAACACAACTCCACCCGCTAAGGTTTCCACCGCCCGGAGCCAGGCTCCCAGGAGGCCCCCTCTTGCGCCGTGTGGTTTTCTTGTGACGGCTACCCTTACCCACGCCACACACCCACTAGTGGCGAAGCCACGCTGAGGCGAGCAAATTAGTTGGCCAGGTCGTACCCATTATAGACTTGTGGTTGCACTGTTTTTGCATGAGAGGTCATTCCAAGATTCGGTCCTTAATTGACTCGGGTGGTACATCCACATACCAACATTCTCTTGTACCCCCGGCACCAGCCACTCTTTCCAACCACCCGAGTCGAAAACAGTTTTCAGTTTTCTTTGTTTTAAAATATTCTTTAGAACAATATACCAACCAAGCTCCCACCTCGGCGCCCCAAATTACTTTCAAAAAGTTTTTAATGATTGTGGTTGGGCAATTTAATGCCCACACGACATTGTATCTAAGCAAGGCTAAGCATGACACTTAGATACGGACTTTTTAGCTAGTATGTAATCCATTAAGTGTAGGGTGACAAAGGATAATGTCCAAGTTCAAGGATAGGAAGTTTATACACAATTATTGTTAAGGCAATAACTATAAGCTAGACCAATATAGTTGGATAAAACATAGCAATACAATTTTATAATTTAAAGCAACATAATTTGAAAAAGGTAGGTGCAATATGATCAAAGTATTGACTCGCCTTTGGTCGAGGTTCTGCTGATCTTGTCCTGGATCAACCGGAGGTTCTTCGGTCGCTTCGACTTCTATATGCGCAAGAATAACCAGAAGTCAAATAAACCCCGAGAAACTCAATTTGGAATCAACAATCAAATGAACTCCAATAAGTCCAAATACATTCAATGAAAGGAAACACTTGGAAAGAAAACACCCATATCTGGCAACAGGTTTGGAGAGTCTCAGACCAAGGGTCTTAGACTAGGTTGGCCGAAGATATAGTTGAGTATGGTCAAAACACAGTGGTTGAGCTGTGCTCAAAGCACCGTGGTCGAACTGTATGGTCGAACCACAGTGGTCGATCGAGTGATCAAAACTTAGGGGTTGAACTGAGTGGTCGACACACAGTGGTCGACACACAGTGGTCGAATTATGAGGAGGAACATTGGAGAAAGAACAGAGTAGCTCGGACAAGGAGGAGCATCTGAGCCACTAGGAACGTACCGGCACTGAGCTAGGGAAACGAGCTAGCCGGAGCTGGGCTAACGACGGTGGACTGCGACAGCGAGAGGAACTCCGTGCTACAGTAGTGGCTTGAGGAAGGAGAGTAGTCTTCAATCTTCAAGGTAGCTCCATGGAAGCAGGTAGATGGTCCTTCAGGGATGTCTTGGAGTATTCCGGTCGGAGGGGAGGAAGTACGAGGCCAAAGGCGACCCCGATGGCGTCGACGGTGAAGGTGGTGATGTGTGGCTCGGTGAAGCGAGCACTTGAGCCTGACTGGAGCTCGAGTTCACTTGGGGAAGGAAGAAAGTGAGGCAAGCACTAGAATGGCGAAGAAGGGCAACAAGGACTCGGAGCAACTATGTATAGGCACTTTGGCATAGCCTGCCAAGGAGGAGTGGTTAGAGCGGTTGGTCTTTGTTGGCGAGTGGTCAACATAGTCTTGGTGAGTGGACGGTTTGAGTGACAACTATTAATGGTAGATGGACAGAATTTTATACTTGCTAAAATTCTAAGTTTTGCTTGAAGAGATTCTCACACGATGACAGATAAGAATCTGACATCTGTTAGATAATTCTAATTGGACTTGTGCTAGCAAAAGAGAAAGTTCACTCAAACAATTCTCCAAAAATGTGATCAAGAAGAACAACACTAGCTATCACATAAAAAGTTTTAAAAATCCCATATTTTTGCATTTATGGATTTTTGGGCTGTTACAATATGCAAATTTTATCGAATGTTCAAATCTAGTGAAAACTAAAGCACGACTAAGCATCTATTTGATACTCGTAAATAAAATATACCCAAATTGACATTAGATACTGTCTACACCATGTCCTAAGGGCTACAACAGTAAGGATAAAAACATCACACGGAGGATTCCAGGATATATTGGGAATTTAACTACCGTTACCCATAAACATACCAATTTTTAGCCAAACATACACGCATGCATAATAGTCTTTTGCAAATGAAATGCAATAATTGAAATAGTAGGTTCAAAATGATCAAAGGAGGTGCTTGCCTTGCTCAGGTTGCTCTAAGTGTGAGGATGATTTGTTGGTCGATAAACTCGGTTGTGATTCCGATGTATATTCGAAAGAACCGAGAAAAGCCGTAAATAATAAATTAAATTAAGCGAAACAAAATTCAAATATTTTTGCATATTAAGAAAGAGCATGACTTTAGATGTATTTAGAAAAAAAAATATTAATTCAATTTGGAGTTCACGTGCAAAAGTTATAAGCATTTGAATTTGGTTCAGTTTGACAATTCTAGAAAATCAGAAAAGTGATGACGTCGATAGCATATTGTCTAAAATTACGCTTTCTAACAGAGAAGTCGTATTTTCTTTGAACTGAAAGTGGCTTTTCCAATTTTTATTTTTTCTAAAAATCAATTTCTTACATGTGGGTCCTACATGTCAGTCTCTCAAGTTTTTAAATCGTGTTTTTAATTAAGAAAACAATAGACGGACCCGCATATCAATGACTCATTTGTTACTAATTAAGAAATTAACCTTAACTTAATTTTATCTCGAGTTAATCCTAGACAGGTGAGGTCCACTTGTCAGTCTCTCAGGTTTTAAACATGTTTTAATTATGAAAACAGTGAGTGCCTGAGTGGGTCCCGCATGTCAGTGACTCATTTTCTAAAACTTCGTTTAAATTATATTTCGATTAACTTAATACTTTTGACCACCGTCATTAGTTCTAAACTAATCCTATTCTACGAGTAGGGCCCACTGTTAAAGAGAGAAAGACAAAGAGAAGGAGCAGGCCGTGTTGAGATCGCTGGGTGGCGGCGAGCCTGGGAAGGCACGAGGAGCTTGGGAATGGGTCGTGGAGGACATGGCGACTCTATGGGTGGTGATGATAGCCGGAGAGGTGGATGGAAGCGGTGTTACGGCGGCGAAAAGCGAAAGAGCATCTCAGGTTCAAGATGGCTTTCGCGGGAGAGCTGTTCTCTTGGCTAATGGCTTGGCACGCTGGACTCAGTGGGTCAACACAATGCTAATAGGCTGGGCACAGGGACCAAGGGACATCAGAGGTGAGCCGATAGCCAGGTCTCACGACAACGCAAAACAGGGCGACAACGTCGACGGCACGAGTGGAGACTAGACACTAAAGCAAGCAGCACATGAGGATCAGGAGCTCACCACAATCAAAACGGTGGTGATGATAACACCCGAGAGGTACTAGAATGGCTTGACAGCGGTGAATAGAGACGATGGTGTCGGTCTAAACTGGGACTAAGCTCCATGGTGGAAACGGGCTGAAATGGAGCGTATGGATAGGTTTAGGAGGGCACAAGGATGGCAACAAAGATGTTCACGGCAACGGCCAAGCACGGGCAACAATAGCTGCAATGGGTCACACGAAGGGGTTAAGGGAGGCAAGACGAAGCTCAACTCGGCCATAACGTAGCTAGGGACTCACCGATTTGCGACGAACGAGAAAAATGGAGACGACGGCTAGAGACAAAGATGATGACTGAGCTCGGTAAATTACTGCATGAGCCATGCAATAAAATTAGGGGTTTTGCATGTCAAGGGAAATGGCGCAAGATGACATGGTTGAATAGGGCTTAGACTCACCAGAGATGGCAGAATGTGGCAGCTTGGATTGGACATGCGCCGTGTTGATATCTTTTCTTTTTGTGTCTAGGAGTTTAGATCTGAGAGAGAGAGAGATAGAGAGAGAGGAAGAGGTAGGGTACCGACCGTCCGAATCTTGAGGGAGGAGGAGCAGGCCATTGCGGGTTCGGCGGTGAAGTCTGCGCTGACGGCAGCTGACGGTCGGAGAAGAGGACGGTGGCGGTGGCGGGTCCGGTGATGGTGCTTCCGTCGTATTGTTGCGTCCCTCTAGATCGGTTAGGGTTTTGTCGGGTGGGGATTGCGGCTTAGGCGAACCTCGTAACTCGAGCCGCCGGCCCCCACCCTCTATTTATTGCGCAGCGCGACAGGGGCCCACCAGCCTTGAGATGGGCTGGGCGCCCCCGATCAAGGCGCGGATCAAGGCCCGATTAGCCGTTGGACTAATCGGCTGAGATCAATCTAACATTCTCTCCTTGATCTCAATCGTGCTTTAACTTTAATTACTTTTGACTTTACTCATTCCATCACAGTTAGTGCATGAACATGTCTCATCGTCACGGTCAATCGCCGATAGATTTAATGACTACAATCTGACTCTCTGTTATGAAATAGTTACTTTAATCTTTTGGGCCATCTTTTAGTCCGGGAATCATAGGCTCTCCCTTAAACCCATGCCGGCTACATGTTCTCTGAACACGTTGGGTGGTAAGCCTTTAGTAAGTGGATCCGCTAACATCTTTGCGGTACTTATATGCTCAAGACTTATAATTTGATCCCGAACTTTATCTTTCACAACATAGTACTTTATGTCAATGTGTTTGGCAGCACCACTTGACTTATTGTTGTGGGCATACGTTACTGCGGGTTCATTATCGTAGTACAACTTAAGTGGTCTATTGATGTCGTCAACCACTTTTAAACCGGGTATGAACTTCTTTAGCCAGTTCACCTGCCCCGTAGCCTCATAACATGCTACAAACTCGGTATACATTGTGGACGATGTAGTGACGGTTTGCTTTGAGCTTTTCCACGATATAGCTCCTCCTGCGAGAGTGAACACATATCCGGATGTAGACTTTCTATCATCTCCATAAAATCGAATCTGATACCCCACTATATGGAGTAAATCGATCTTACGTATGTCATCATGAGGCCTTTTGTTCCTTGCAAATAACGCAAGACTTTCTTTATCAATTTCAATGTTCTATTCGAGTTGCTCGGAATCGCCAAGTAACCCGTAACAAATGCTAAGTCGTATGTGTGCACACTTGAGCATCTTGTAAGCTTCCGACAATTGAAGCATATGGAACCGCTTTCATTTGATCGATCTCATCTTGGTTCTGGGGCATTGAAAATCCCCATATCTGTAAGCCCTTGACTATAGGTGCGGTGAAGGACTACATTTATGCATCCCAAATTTCTTTAATACTTTCTCTATGTATGTCTTTTGTGATAGTCCCAATATCCCTTTGTTTCTATCCGGTGAATTTCGATCCTAGAACGAACGAAGCTTCACCAAGATCTTTCATATCAAAGTTTGAGGACAAAAACTTCTTTGTCTCCAATAGAAGGTGACATCACTACTAGCCAAGATGGATATCATCCACATACGAGATTAGGAAGATAAACTTCCCATCTTTAAACTTTGCATAAACACGCTTGTCCTCTACATTCTCTTTAAACCCAAATTTTCTTATTGTACTGTCAAACTTCAAGTACCACTGTCTTGAAGCTTGCTTTAACCCATAAATCGATTTCTTTAGGCGGCATCCCATTCTTTCATTTCCTTCCATGACAAAACCTTTCGGTTGTGCCATGTAAACATTTTCCTCCAAATCCCCATTAAGAAATGCCGTCTTTACATCCATCTGATGTAACTCTAAATCATAATGTGCTACTAATGCCATTATGATTACGAAGAATCTTTACATGAGGCCGAGAAAAGGTCTCATTGTAATCAATCCCTTCTCTTTGCGTAAATCCTTTTGCCACAAGTCGCGCTTTGTATCTTTCTACATTCCTTGGGAGTCAAGCTTTGTCTTGTAGACCCATTTACCCTCTTGTTTTGGCTCCTTTAGGAATAATTTCCAAGTCCCGGACTTTATTAGTCTTCATGGACCTCATTTCCTCTTCCATGGCTTCAAGCCATTTTGAGGAATTTAAGCTTCTCATGGCTTCTTCAAATGAGGTGGGATCATCCTCCATTTGAAATTCCTCTCAGATGATAAACTCGATAATCATCGAAATAGTGATCTTCTTACTCTTTGAGACCTCCTCGGGACCTCCTCATTTGGTATATCTTCGCTTGAAATTCATTGTTGCTCCCCTCATCTGTGGCAATAGGTTCTATAGGATCTGAAGAACAGTTCCTCATTATCATTCATTGTTGCCACAGAGGAACAATAACAGTCTTGGCACCACGATGTCTTACCTTTGTCGGTGCGGCAATGACAAGTAGTGTGAAGAATGGCTCTTGAGTCATCGAATTGGGCGATACACCCGCTTCTCTTCAAGATCAATCTCACGAGCTACCATACTTCCTCTCATCATTTCATCCTCTAAGAAGACAGCGTGTCTCGTTTCTACAAACTTTGTATATCCGTCTCGGGCGGTAGAAACGAAAACCTTTTGACTTTTCGGGGTAGCCAATGAAATGGCAACTTCATTTTTTTGGGATCAAGCTTCCCAAGGTTTGGGTTAAATACTTTAGCCTCGGCGAGACTCCCCCACACACGTAAGTGGTTTAATGAGGAACTCTTCCGCATCCACAACTCGTCACGGTGTTTTGGGCACCGCTTACTAGGCACTCTGTTGAGAATATGAATGGCGGTTTTCAACGCCTCCATCCATAAACTCAATGGCGAGTAGAATAGCTCATCATGCTTCGCACCATATCCATCGAGAATGCAGTTGCGTCTTTCACTACTCCATTTTGCCGAGGTTAGCCCGGTGTAGAATCTTGGGCTATATGCCATTTTCTGTAAAAACCTTGCAAAAGGTCCGAGAACTTGTCCATATGGGGTATGTCGATAGTAGTACTCCCCCACGATCGGATCGGACTATCTTAATCTTTAAATCGTGTTGGTTTTCAACTTCACCTTAAATATCTTGAATTTATCCAAGGCTTCATTTCTTTCTTTGATTGGATAAATATATCCAAAAGGGAGTAATCATCGTGAATGTTATGAGCGAGTCATAACCATCCACACTTTTCACGGAAAAGGACCACAAATGTCTGTGTGAATAATTTGTAGAATTCTGTGCTTCTTTTGGCGTCTTTCTTAATTTTCTTTACATATTTTCCTTTAATGCATTCTCTGCATTGTTCTAAGTCCGAGAACTCTAATGGAGGAAGAATATCATTCTTAACTAGTCTTTCTATTCTCCCCTCGAAATATGGCCTAAACAGCGATGCCATAATTTCGACGACGCATCTAGAGTTCTCTTTCGTTTCTGTTTACATTCGTGAGCGAGATTCAATCACTTTCTCACACCGACGTTCCCATTATCGCATACGACATTCACATTATCACATAATGATAACAAATAAAGCTCATTTTGTAAGATGGCAAGACCAACACATTCTTTATTAAACATTATTTCACACTTGCCATTTCCAAAATTACAATCATAACCATCTTTGTCCAAATTTGAAACACTAATCAAATTCCTCTGTAAAGAGGGAACAAAAAGGACATCTCTAAGTAAAAGATTGGAGCCATTAGCTAACTCTAATGAAAGATCGCCAACGGCTTCAACTTCAGCTTGGACTCCATTTGCAACTTTAATGCATCTTTCGTTTCTTTGCGTAGTCCTCGTCGAGCGGAATCCTCAGAAGGAATTAGCAACATGAGCAGTTGCTCTGAGTCAATCCACCAAGTGGATTTGAATATTGCACATACAGCATTCATTTATAAAGGTAATAATGTTCTCACCTTTCTTTGCCATTATCATCTTTAAGTAATCGGGATGTTCTTCTTGTAGTGTCCGTCTTCTTCTGATGAAGACACCGATCTTTGTCTCTGACAAATTTATTACTGTTGAGGCCGATGGACGAGGCTTTTCCTTGTTCTTTGAGAAGGAGGTCTTGTTGAAGTTCTTTTTCTTGTTATCCTTCACATAGTTGATAGATCCACCATGTGAGGATTTAATTCTTTCCTCCTCTTGCACACACATAGCTATGCACTTTTCTAAGTCCCATTTATCGGGTTGCATGTTGTAGTTGACAACAAAGGTGTCAAACTTTTCCGGCAAGGAAGCAAAAATCAAATGAATAAGGAACTCATCCTTGAGAGCCAAATCCATTGGTTTAAGCTTGGATGCCAAGTTGCTCATCCTTAGTATGTGTTCTCTTATGCCACTGCCACCACCAGAGTACCTTTCACACAAGTCGCTTAATCACCGTAGCATATAGCTTTGAAGAGCGATGGCGACTCTTTATTTTCTCAAGGTATACGTGATGGTGTCACATTCTGCGATTGAGCCCACAATTGCGAGCTCAATCGTGTTCTTTATCACGACCATACATTTCTTGTTGGTGTGGTCCATTCTTATGCTCAAGGTCATAAGACATCTGTAAGGGAGCTTGATCCCTCTGTCTTTTCTGCCAAGCAGTATCATCCTCATTTTGATCCCTCACCGGTGCCATAGGCTCAGTGGGACGTGCTGTAGTGAGGACCCAGTCCACCTCAGCCAAGATAAACGCTAAGTCTATCTTTTCTTCCACTCTGCATAATTATCTCCTTTGAGAGTGGGGATCTCTCGATACAACCCATCAAGTTGTATCCTTTGAAAATTTAGTTCAAATAAAGTGAGAACGTAATAGAAAAATTATATGCCTCATTTCCAACGTTGGTCAAAAATCGACATACAATTAAATCAATTTTATCTATACATTAAATCTACATCACCGTTGGTAAATAGAAATCATGCATAAAAACATCAATTAGAAATTATAATATCAAGTTATTATCAACGTTGGTGGAAAATAACAATATCATAATTCACAACAATTCTCAAAAAATTAAATTCTCCGTTGGTTGAATTTAATTGAAAGAGTAATCAAACATTAACTTTGCAATGAAATCGTAATTATTCTAAAAATAATTCATTATTGAAGCATTATCTCAGATACATTTAATCTCTGAAAAATTAACACGTTGGTGCAAAAATTACGAGATTTGAATCAAATTCTATTCATCAATTAGGCTAGCTTCGGGCGGAGCGTGGCGAGGTCGTCGCCGAGGCTTAGGGCCGAGCGGATCGTGTCGCCGCCCGAAAGGCCAATTAAATTCAATTAGCAAGAGTTCTTGTGCAATTTCCCATTTTGGCCCATATTCACTTTTGGCCCATTAAGCGCATCCATGCCCAAAACATACCTACCGTCGGATCCCATCCGATCGCCTGCATGCGCCTCGGCCAAAACATAAGGGCAAAACCCTAACCCTAGGGCATTTGCCCTTGCCCCACCCGCAAAAACTCTGACTCGGCGGCTCCAGGCTGAAGCGAGCCAGCCGAGCGGGCGGCGGCGGCCCGACGCCCCAATGAGCACGGCGGCGGGCGCGGCGGCGGCTCAACAGCGGCGCGGCCCTCGCCAAGAAGGCGGCGAGGCAAGAATGGCTCCACGCGACGGCGGCCGACCGTAAGCTCCGATCCCTTTGTCGTGCCCGCTCGATACCATTGTTGATATCTTTTCTTTTGTGTCTAGGAGTTTAGATCGAGAGAGAGAGAGAGAGAGAGAAGAGGTAGGGTACCGACCGTCCAATGCGGAGGAGGAGGAGCAGCCATTGCGGGTTCGGCGGTGAAGTCTGCGCAGACGGCGCCGACGGTCGGAGAAGAGGACGGTGGCGGCGGCGTGGTCCGTGATGGTGCTTCCGTGTCGGCGAGCGCGGCCCTCTAGATCGGTTAGGGTTTTGTCGGGTGGGGATTGCGGCTTAGGCAAACCTCGTAACTCGAGCCGCCGGCCCCCACCCTCTATTTATTGCTTGTGTGACAGGCCCACCACCTTGAGATGGTGGCGCCCCGATCGGCGCGATCAAGGCCCGATTAGCCGTTGGACTAATCGGCTGAGATCAATCTAACACGCCGGAGTTGAAGACGGCAGCAGCCTCTGAGCTCAATGGCTACATTGAGTAAAGAGATAGCATAAGGGAGCTACAAGATGAGTTGTGACGCACGTTTCGTGGGAAGAGGAGCTCACTAGAGCTGCAATGGTGCAGAGGTGTGCTCACCGGTGTCAGGAATGACACTCACATTCCCACGGAACCAAGGAGTGAGAAGCTATGGTTTGCACAAAACTGGAATGAGGGTAAGCTAAGGAAGGAGATGACACGATTTTATGGCTTAAGTACTGAAGAGAAATGCATGAGATGAGCGACGAGAAGTTGGTGGCCGTAGTAAGAAAACGGAGCAGCGGTGGTGGTCAGGCAAGGTGACAGGAGTTGGCGCAGTCTGGGTAACACATAGCATAGTGTGGAGGCGATGGAGCATCTTGAGCGAGCTTGTGGGCAGCGATACAAACCGGGGCAAGACAGAGCAGATCTTGATCACGCTACAAGCGAGTGGGAGCAAGGCGAGGTAGAAGAAGACCCCTGCCAGGTGGGGCCAGAGCGTCAATGAGAGAGAGAGAGGCGGGTTGTGCTAGGTCAGGTGAGATGAAGGAGTTGGGCATGGCGCTTTATTTAAAAAGAAAGGTGAAAAGGAAAACGATTTGAAATTTTGAATAGGGTGAAGGTTTGTTGAATTTCTAAATAGAGCAAACTAGCTTAAAAAATTGTGAAAACTTTTGTGCAAGCTCCAGACATAGTGTATTTATTTGTTCCATTTTTCTAGAATTTTATATTTCTTGAATATTTCTCGAAAAATGCTTTTAAGGTAACTTTTTTTTATGCAAATGCAATAATTGATTTAAGAAAATTTTCAAAAACTTGCTAAAAAATAACTCAACAATTATTCTCAGTACAATAAACTGGAGTTTGAAGTTTTGGGATGTTACAATGTTGCAGCATGCTGCTATTGCGGCAGCCTCCTCCACCGTGGCCACGCCCCTTGCCATGGCCTCTACCGCGCCCTTGGCCATCGGTGCTTCCCGAGCTGCGCTCCTTGCGGCTCGATGTGGAATCGCCGCCTCCCTTCTTCATCCGTGCCTACCACTCGACATGAGTGAGCAAGAGCTGCTCGCCACTACCCTTGCCTCGTCCGCGTATATGTCCTCGAACGCTTTGAGGTGGCCGATCGCCTCCTCGATCGACATGTTCTCACTACTACAGAAAGCCTCATCACAGACGGTTCGAACCGTCATCACGTATGGTTTTGAACCGCCTATATTTGTTGATGCTGCGATATGACGCTTATCCTGCACGGTTCAAACCCGCCTGCGTGATCGCACTATCACGTATGGTTTTTGTTGAAACCGTGCAGCGAAGGCTATTATCGCAGCGGTTTCCATTAAAAACCGCTCGTGATCGAGAATATCGCGAGCGGTTACGAACAAGAACCGCTGCGTGATGAAGTTTCCTGAGCGGTTCTTGTTTAGAACCGCTCGCGATAGCCTTTGCAAAAAAAACCGAAAACGGCCGCTAAAACTTCGAGGCTGTTTTGAGGCCCTAAACGACCTTTTTGGATTGAACTTTTCGTTAGCTTTCCAACGAGCCAAAGAACGTGCAATCGAGTTCATATTCAAAAGTTATGGCGGTTTTACCGGACAAAGTCGCGATCTACCATCTATACTTTTGCCCAAACCAAATAACTCAACATGAACTACACATGCACAGAGAGCCTCCAACAATAAACCACAGCATCACCCACATCACAGTAGCATCAACTCAATCCATTTATAGAGCATTAACACAAGCTCTCAGTAATCCACATCACAGAGCAAAGGGGGAAGTAGAGAGAGTGAGGTCGTGGGAGGCCGGGGCGACGAAGTGGAGGAGGCCAAGGACGACGAGGTCGTGAGAGGCCAGTGACGACGAGGCCGGGGCGAGGTGGAGGAGGCCGGGGGCGATGGTTCGGAAAAGGCCGGTGACGATGAGGCCGGGGCGAGTTGGAGGAGGCCGTGGGCGACAAGCTCGGGGGAGGCCGGGGCGCAAGGTGTGAGGAGGAGAAACGACAGAGGAGGAGATGGAGGTATGAGGTGTGAGGAGGAGAGACGATAGAGGCGCAAGGTTATATAAAGCGAGTTTCGGCAGCCCGCCCATTATGTCCAAATTTTCGTTTCCCGCCCAACAATCAGAGATGGTTCTTGTTAAGAACCGTCTATGATACGTAACTATCACAGACGGTTTTTTAATAGAACCGTCTGTGATCATTCACAGACGATTCTAATTACAAACCATCTGTGATAACCACCGTCTCTCCATCTTGTCTCCCAAGTGTGGATCTTATTCGCGAGGGTCGTCAATTTCCCCACGAAATCATCTATAGACTCCGTCTCCTTTATGCGCAGGGCCTCGAAGTCGCTCTTCAAGGTTTGCAACCTCACGTTCTGGACTTGCTCGGCACCGAGGTGCATCATCTTTAGACTCTTCCATGCTTCCTTGGTTGTCTTCTTCCTGGACAGCTGCAACAAGGTCTCCTCAGGAAATGCTTGGAACCAGCAAAACTTGGGCATGCAATGAACCAATCTTTGATACCAAATGTTGGTTTCAGGCCCTGGATCAAATTACATGAGAGAGAATGAGAGACTAGTTTCACACACACACACACACCCCCATAGACATCAGAGGTGGAGCTGGGCCTCGGGCCGCCGAGGCAATGGCCCGAGACCCAGGATTAAAAGACTATGTTAATTTCTTGAAAAAATAGCAAATAATGATTTGGACCTGAAATCAATTGGGCTGGCCCGAGGCGTGGCCCGTGGCCAGGTACGCCACTGATAGACATCAAGTTGGGGCAATTTTCTGGTTTTTTTTTAATTACTCGTTTCACCAACTACTAATACAAGGAACAAGAAATTCGGCTATGGAAAGAACTCGACAGATCACTGAAATCGTGCCATCCCACAGTGCGAAGCAGAATCGGTCATACTACTAAGTACTAACACACGTACAAACCAGGGGGATTGGACTGACCGACTAAAACACCATTAACGATGCAGTATGTGTGCTTTAGCTAGCTTGAGTATTGCTTAGAAGACCACGGAGATGCGCCTCCTGTGGCAAGCCCTCTTGGTGGGCTTCGTCTCCTCCTTCCACACCTGCCCGAGGTCCTTGGCGATGCGCACGGCATCGGCGGAGGCCCCCGAGAGCCCACGCCGGATGAAGCCGACGGCGTAGAGACCGGACTGGCCCTTCCAGCTGCGGGGGAACGCCGTCTTGGGGTAACCGTCATTGTTGAACAAGTCATTGATCAGCCAAATGTTCCGCATTGCTAATGCCTAATGGAATGGAACTGTAGCAAGCATTTCGGTGTGAATTTACCTGGACCCATTGGGGAACATTGCTGCGGTAGCCGGTGGCGAGGACGACGGCGTCGATGTCGAGTGATTGGCCATCGGCGAGCTCGGCGGAGCCCTTGGTGAAGCGAGTGACTCCGGGGACGACGGTGATGTCACCGGACCTGATCCGGGCGAGGGCGCCGATGTCGAACACAGGGGTGCGGCCGTGGGTATTCTTGAGCTCGAGCGGACCGACGGCGGGGCGCCGGAGGCCGAACTTGGAGAGGTCACCGAGGACGAACCAGGCGAGGAGGATCATGATCTTGTCGACGATCCAGAGGGGAAGCCACCGCATGAGCAGCACGGCGAGCTCGACGGTGGAATTGCCGAGCACCTCCCGGGGGAGGACGTGCACGGCGTCGCGCACAACCATGGACGGGAGCGCGCCGTGGTCGCAGAGGTCGAGGGACACCTCCATGCCGGAGTTGCCGCAGCCGACCACGAGCACGCGCTTGCCGCGGTAGGACTCTCTGGACTTGTACTCGCTGACATGGGTCACCTCGCCACCGAAGCTCGCGAGGCCCGGGATGTCCGGGACTAGGATCTCGGCATTTTTGCCGGTGGCGACGACGAGCCAGCGGCCAATGTACTCCATCTCGGAGCCGGCCGCCGCGGCGCGCACGCGCCATAGGCCGGAGGTCTCGTCGTAGCGCGCTGACAGGACGGTGTGGTTGTACTGCGGCTTGATGTCGAACTTGGCGGCGTAATTCTCGAGGTAGTCAATGAACTGCCGGCGGGTGGGGTACTCCGGGTAGTTCTCCGGGAACGGCATGCGCGGGAGCTCCCAGAACTGCTTGGGGAGGTGGAGCTTTCGACGATCGTAGGTGCGCTTCTGCCACAGCGAGGCGATGCAGTCGGCGCGCTCCAGCATGACGAACGGCACGCCCTGCTCGCGGAGGCTGGCCGCCACTGCGAGCCCCGATGGGCCGGCGCCGACGATGATGGGGCCGTTCACCCACACGCAACGCGGGGAGAAGAGCCTGCCAATGCGATCTGTGGGGAAAACCACCATGGTTGCTTGCTTCTTGGCTGCTTGAGATCTTCACTAGCTAGCTAAGTACGCTAAGCTTGGATTTGGAGGTGTTTGTGCTGTGTTTCTGGCAAGTGTTGTTGCTGTTTGCAATTGTTTCGTGTCGGTGGTTTGGGGGTTTGGACTGGGGGGTGCTTAAATAGAAGGAGGAGCACGTGAAGGAGAGTGAAGTTAGGAGTAGAGAGAGAGAGAGGGTGTGTGTATGAGAGAGAGAGGGGGAGGTGGTGAATGGTGATGATAGAGAAGGAAGAGTGTAACTACGGCTCGAACGTACGGTGGGAGACTCTCCCACCGTACGGTCCGGTGCAACACATGTAAAAGAATGGGGTAACATTTTTTCTCACTTGGTGTAAAATATTAAATAATCATATGCAACATTATATCAGAAATCTCGAAATCAAACAAACAAACATTATAAGAATCAAAAGAACACAAACATTCTCGTAAATCAAACACAAACATATCAAAAAAAGATACAACATCTCGAATTTGTATGCGGCATTTTTTATATTGTATGCAATATTGATTTGAGCAGTTGCAATATTTTTTACCAGAGTCGCAACATATCGAGAGAGGGGGCGGCAAACAGATCAGCCAGAGACAGAGATCTCGTCGGCCTCCTGGCAGATGAACAGCATGCAGGCGAAAGCATGGCCTTGGCCATGGCGGGCAGGCTAGGTGCATGAGGGGAGAAGCATGAGGGGATCTGAGGGGGAGGCGCTCACAGGCACAGCGCAAGGTCGGAGGAGCAGGCCGAACAAGGGAGGCAAGCAGTACAGAGAGGAGCCGTGGAGGCGTCGGATCGGGCCGAGTCGCCAGGCCGACGTCGGTGGCAGCAGCAGCCAAGCCAGGAAGGAGCCGGATTTGGGCGGTGCGGGGGAACTGGAGGCGGCAGCGCCAGCAGCCGGCGGCCGGCGGCCGGAGGGAGCTTCACCCATGGCGCAAGCTTGGGCCAGGAGCAAGAACCAAAAGAAGGAAATGGGGATTAGAGAAGTGAGAGAATGGAGAGAAAGAAATGAGGGGAGGAAGAAAGAGTGAGTGGATGAGAACTGATATGCGATGAGAGCGACGGGATAAGATGTAGCGAATTGGATTGTGGCTTGGTGTCCAGTGGGCGTGGGAGTCGAGAAGAGTGAGGCGTCTGAGTGCACTATTCACATCGGATGCTCGGCCCATATCAATACCCGAGAAAGAAACATAAAACAAAGGGTAATGATAGGATGAGAATGTCCAGAGCATCGGACGCTGCTATGACGTGTAACACATCCCAATTAATTGCTATGACTTTTTGGACCATGCCCCCCATCCTCTCTATATATTTATTACTCCCTCATCTGTAACACCTCACCTCACCAGTCACCTGTCAGGTCACCACACAATAATAGGTAGCAGTAGCGTCATGCTACAAGTGCACAGAGTTGTCTCGCTGCCTTTCCCCTCCTATCCACTATTGAACAAACCCCCACCTGCTCTCTCACTGCTGTATTTTCCTTTCCTCTCCTTCCTCACCTCACATGCACAACAACTCTCCAAGAAACCACCGCCATGGCGTCCACAGGAGGAGGCGGTTGCACTCTCGCCCGGAGGCCATGACTTGGCGGCGCCGTGGCTATGGTTCTCCCTCTCTAAGAAATATCTCGTAGGAAGGAGAAAGATTTGGAGGGGAGAACATCTTCGCCTGCTGCTTTCTTGAGGTGAGTCGGTTCTTTCGCCGTTTCTTGGTTTCTTGATACATCAACATTGATGCGGCTGTTGCGATCTGTGGGGTGCTTGTTTTCGCCGGTCAGTCCCTGTTGTTTCTGGTTTTGATGTAGCGGCCCATTGAAAAAAATGTCATGATCCTCAAAAAAAAATGTTGCAAACTGTTCTTTGACATCGATGTTGCAACCCGTTAAAAAAAATGTCGCGCCCCGTTGAAAAAAATATTGCATACTGTTCTTTGATATGTTGCGTCCTGTCGAAAAAAATATTGCGACCCGTCGAAAAAAATGTTACGACCCGTTGAACGGTGATGTTGCAATATTTTTCAATGCGTTCTTTTTTTTCTAGATGTTTTGTTTTTTATTCTGAGCTTTTATGAGATGATGTTCTTTAAGAAGATGTTAACGCGTTTGTTCATAGTGATGTTTTTTGAAATGATGTATATGAATTTTTGATATGTGACACACGTTCTGATTTTTGTTGCCTGTAGCACACAACGATGTTACGCTCGGGTATACGGCGCTAGCGCTCGGATCGTACGTCCGAGCGTTAGTCGCGCCTTTTAACAAATATGATATTTGGAGATCGATAGGATCTAAGTGCCTTTTTCTGAATTGGAGTTCTTCAATGCTTGTTTTGGTTCTAGGAGGAAAGAGAAAGTCGAATTGATTTTTCGTTTTATTTTTTTGGAGAGAGAAAGATTCTAATGAGTGAGGACACATGCAGATATACCCATGGAGAACATGGGTTACCCGCGGCTTGTTTGCACAATATCTCTCGAAGGGGGCTGAAGAGGGTTGGACCTGCCCTTGTGTGTGCGTGCATGTGAAGGAGTGGAAGTTATAAGGATATGTATAATGGTATAGACAATTGTTGTCTATAGTATCTATTTATGACATCTATAGACAGCACTAAAGATAGTTTCTACAATGGATTGTCTCTTTACATGTCTCTATAGACAATTCATCTATGTACAATATGTCTTGTTTCTTGTGTGACAGTCGACTACTGCATGAGAGACGATCTAATTCTCTATGCACCCCCTTTCTCCTCCACATCATCTTGTGTCCTACGTGACAAGGCTTACAGACAGCTAACGTCATACTATTGTATATGCTCTAAGGCGTAGAGAGAGAGAGAGGGATGAGGAGAGAGAAAGAGAGGAGGGTGGTGAATAGTGATGATAGAAAAAGAAACATAAAACAAATGATACCCATGGAGAACATGAGCCACCCGGCCCTTGTTTGTGCGGATTCTCTCAAAGGTGGGGTTGAAGAGGGTTGGACCTACCATTGCGGGTGCGCCGCGCATTTGTCTGTAATTCTGTATATAGAGATTTGTGTTGTCGTTGCATGTGGGAATGATCTTAAGCCATAGCTCGCCTGAAGCCATCATGGTTAACTGTTATGATAAAAGATCATTCTTCAAAATCTTAAAGGCATTTTCTCGTTGTCTAAAACTCAAAAGTTGCTTTTTCCCCTTAAAAATTTGATTTTTCATAGCAAAAATGGTTGTACAAACGGAGAGACCAGGCTATGTTTGGCGTTGCGGTGTTCTTCAAATTAAAGCACTTCTTCTTTTTATAATGAAAATTGTTTACTAAATATTAACAAGAGTGTTTTTTTATGTCCGGATTTTCCCCATCCGGTCCACATTAAAAAAGAAGAAGTACCCTACCTCGCGAGGCATCCACAGAGCCAAGACTCGAACAAGCAAGCGGCCGAGAGCCTATAGCTCTCCTCGCCAACCGAGCTCTGCTCGATCCTCAATTAAACCCCGAGTGAGACACGCACGTTGAGGCCAAGCCTCGAACGCGAGTGGGCTGAGGATCACGTCGCTCCTAGCCATCCGGCGTGGCTCGCTCTCAATATTAAGAAGAGTTGGAAATCGTATTCGCATATCTAGCCTTCATTCGGAATATTCCGTGCTTTTTATATGATTTTTGTGAGAATTGTAGTGTTTCCTGCAAAACAAAATCATAATACATTCTTGCTTTCCAAACAGGCTCCTGGTCTCGAGGTATTATGAGTTTAATTACACTTCGATCACCAAGTCGGTTAGGGTTGCTCCCAATGGGCGATATCTTGTCTGATTTCTTTAGTGCATAAGGAGTGTTAGGATACTATCTTTCCAATGCATGGTTTCTTATGGTGTAGTATCTTAGACTGTTTCATTTAATTATATGCATGATCTTTACTAGTATTTGAGCATTGTTGCCTATTTGTGGCATGTACTGAAGCAATGCATGCATGATCTTCCCAATGTACGGGATCGATCATAATAAATTTTATGTGTTGGATTTCAAGACCGAACTGGTATCCAGATTAGATACTAGAGTACCCTCTCTCTTCATTAACTATGATGCTACATCATCATTTTGCCTATAT
Source organism: Phyllostachys edulis (assembly GCA_036346405.1). Classification (NCBI taxonomy): domain Eukaryota; kingdom Viridiplantae; phylum Streptophyta; class Magnoliopsida; order Poales; family Poaceae; genus Phyllostachys; species Phyllostachys edulis. The sequence continues at coordinate 63,338 of JAYEVD010000812.1, read as the reverse complement.
GACAGGCTTAAGATACCAGCCAAGGTGGAGCACTGAGAGCAGCCTTACATCTCTCCCATGCCATGACTATGTCATGGTCATTATCTACAAACAAAAGTATTAGCTAAGGTCAATTGACTTTCTTCAAATATGAGCTAAATAATAAAGTTTAAATCTGTTTTAGATATATTAGCTAAATATTGACTTTTCTCATCCTTTAAAAAATACAGATGTATATACAAGTCTATATACATGTACTGCATTGGCATGCACCAATATTTATTCATGTTCACATCCACTTGCGCTCATTGTTCATATGTCGAGTCAATCAAGGACATATATATATATATATATATATATATATATATATATATATATATATATATATATATATATATATATATATATATATATAGAACAATTTTAGTTTCTTTCACAACATTAAAATGTTATATTAGGCGATTCTTAAGACTTCCTTTGCAATTTTCTCAAATGAAGAATATATATAATCATGAGTGCAATCATTAGGTCTCCACGAGTCTTAAGATCTTTCGACACGTGTCGATCTAGGTTATGGTTCGTGAACTTGCATCACCATGCTTAATTTTCATTGAGAGAGGTCCCATGCATGGTCATGAACCATAACCAAATGCGATGTACGCTTTCGTCCTAAATACACGGTTAATTGAGTCGATCGAGGTTAGGATCTCCTAGCCTCTATCTGCTTGATTGCATTTGTTATAGTTTACTTTTAGGGAATGGAGAAGGGTAGATAAATAAATACTCGTATAGAACCCCTTGTGTGTGTGTAATATATACATGGGCGCGCTTTGGTACTCCAGAAATCGTACTCCTACTTTTAATATACCACTTAAACAAATATATAAAACTTCTTTATCGTTTTCAATATACATAAATACCAGTTATAAGATACTCCAAAGTGACTTGATTGAAAAATTTTCATTGGACCACTTTGTATTTTTGCTATGTACCTTTTTCATATATAAAAGAAGTATATGCACGGATTTTGCTATAAAATTGGATTTTTAATAAAAATTTCATGAAACTCACTTTAGGGTATCTTATAATCATTACTAGAGTATACTCAAATTGATAAAGAGGTATCATCATACGATATAAGTGGTATATTAGAAGTGGGACTATATACTCCTAGGAGTACCATACTTATACATATATGTGTGTGTGTGTGTGTGCGCGCGTGTGTATGTGTGTGTGTGTGTGTGTATGCATATGTATATGTATATGTGTATGTATATATGTATGTATGTATGTATGTATGTATGTATGTATACATATATATTATATAGGAAAATGATATGGTACTCTTGGGAGTCGTACTCCCACCTCTCATATACTACTTAAATCGTATGATGATACCTCTTTATCAATTTGAGTATACTCCAATAATGATTATAAGATACCCCAAAGTGAGTTCCATGAAAAATTTAATAAAAATCCACTTTTATACCAAATTCTGTGTATATACTTCTTTTATATATGAAAAAGGGTGCATAGCAAAAATAAAGGGCTCTAATGAAAAATTTTCAATCCAGTCATATTGGAGTATCTTATAATTGGTATTTAAGTATCTTGAAAGTGATAAAGAAGTATAATATATTCGTTTAAGTGGTATATTGAAGTGGAGTACATACTCCAGTGTGTGTAAGCAAGCAAGTCATATTATATATATATATATATATATATATATATATATATATATATATATATATATGTGTGTGTGTGTGTGTGTGTGTGTGTGTGTGTGTGTGTGTGTATGTATGTGTATATGTATATGTATACATATATATGTACGTACATCTGTGTGCACGCATACGCGAGACCAGCGTAAGAGGGGAGCATGTGCAAGAGACCTTGTTCCCTAAACTCACTCTCCTTTTTATGGCTCAAAAAGAGGTGACTCTAGCATGCATGCACACTTGTTTTATATCTGTGTGTGTGTGCGTGCAAGACCAGTAGAGAGGGAAGCATGTGCAGGAGACCTTGTTCCCTAAACTCACTCTCCTTTTCATGGCTCAAAAGAGGTGACTCTAGCATGCATGCACACTTGTTTTAGCTCTTCATTCTAGGGAGCCACCCCTGACCTAACCCTTTTGCAAACCCTAGAAGAAAACACCTAGAGCTCACCCGGCCATTCCCCTTGTGTAACACCCCAATTTTTGAGCTTCCAAAAATCTTTTCTATAGATTAGGTCTCCAAAAAATTTCACTAATTTTTCTTGAGTTAATAAAGCTTAATTGGGAATTTTAAAATTTTAAAAATAATATGATTAATGTAAACTTCAACTAAAAATAGTGTTACTTGAGTTCCTTGTGTGCTAAGGTATTTTCCTGAATTTCTAGGAATTTTTTGAGCTCGTTTGCTATTTATTTGAGTTCATTTGAATTTTCAACCTTTTCTTAAATTTGAAAATTGATTTCTAAACCCTTTAACCTTCGTGGGCCGAATTGGCTCAGCCCACTATTTCTTCTCTCTTTCCCTTGGGCCTCCATCCCCGTTCCCTCACCTGACCCATCTCCCCTTAACCCTAATTCCTATCAGGCCACGCGGCCACTCCAGCCTAGCTGCCACCTCTTCCAACCGGGCCCACCTACCAGCCACGTGTTCGTCACTGTGGCCTTGACCCACTGGCATTTGTCACCGCTTATCGCACATGTGTGCGCCATAGACTGCCACTGTAGCCCTCAGCGTCCGGGTCGAGCACGCCTCTCAAGGCCATAAATAGCGCCACCCCATGCGCATCAACTCTACCTCCTTCCCCTCTCTCTGTTGCCCTAGCCGCCGTTATCGGAAACAACACCATTCGTCGATGCCATCATCTTCTTCCTCGCGTCCAGCCACGCTCTGCCGAGCCAAAACTTTCCCACCGCATTCCTCGTCGCATCAGTGAGTTCCTCGCAAATCCCTTCGCGTCACCATGTGTTCCACCTCCCGGTCTATCATTTCCCTCTCTTGATTTAGAGCTTCATTCATCGTGCGTAGAGATTGACTTCACCTCCTCCAACTCCGGTCATCACCTCTTCACCACCTCGATTCGTCGCCGTCGGTGAGTCCTCACCATCGAGATCGTCGCGCCACATTCTACCTCATACTCCTCTCCCTTCCTGAAGTTACGCAGCACTCTGCCGGCATCATAGCGAACCGGCCGCGCTTTGTGCTTCACCGCCAGCCAACTTCGAAAACCCATGGACTCCACGCCCGTGTCACCAAGATCCCCTCCTTCTCCTCTGCCGTGGCCGCTACCATCGGTGACCACCTCGGACCCAAGCGCCGCCAACCACATCGGTGTCATGTCAGCCACCACCTCAGTGCCACGCCTACGTGTCATCTACGTGTCCGCCGTGTCAAAGCTACGCATGCACCGCGTCAACACCGCTACCAATTTAGCGTACCCCTACCACGTTGTTGCCTCGTTAGCCGCCACATCCTTGCCACCTCAGCACCATCCTCGCCTACTCATCGCACGTGTGGTAGACCTAGATCTATACCCCCACCTCTCTTTGACGAGTGGACCCCACCCGTTAGCCACACAAAGCCTAACCCTATATCCATATCTCACTTACATGTGGGTCCTGCTTGTCAGGACAACTATGGTCAACCCATCTGCATGAGCTTGGTCCACCATGGACTAGCACAGCTCCGTGTAACTAGTCCATAGTCTAGTGGCCCACATGTTAGTCCCCAATCTTTTCTAGAATTATTTTAATTCTTGAAATTCCTTTTATCCAGTAGGTCCCACATGTCATGCTCTCCACCATTTTCCAAAATTCCTGGAATGTAAAGATTCCTGAATATTCCTTTGTACAACTTGTTAATGAGTGACACTATCTCTCCTCTGTTAATTTCTTGATTTTCTTTCTCGATCAAACTTCTGAGAGCTCGTTCTTCCTCATGCGAACTCCGATTGAACCCGTTCAAGTTGAAGACCGAAGATAAAAGAACAGCAGTATTATTATAGCAAGGCAAGTGGTTCTTTGATCATATTGCACCAGTTTTACAAAACTATTTTGATTGAAATTATTGCATGCTAATTCAATTATCAAATACTTTATTATTTTGGGATTAGTTATGCAACCTACTTGATTTATACCCACCTTGTGAAATGTATTGCCATGGTCATTTGTCACCCTAGTTTAGTTAATTACTAGTTGGTAATTATCAAAGCACCGACGTGGGTTGGTTAGACACAATTAGTATGCTTAGCCTTGTAATGAGTTATTGATATCATTTTGAAATGTTAAACTCATACTTAACGAAGTGATTATGGAAAGTCTTTGTGAAAAGCTATGTGATGTATGTTGTCACTGTTGATGGCATGTGTTGCACTTAGTCAATAGGGTGGGAAAAGATTTAGACTAAGACGAGTGGAAAGGTCTTTGTGACATGGCGGTCTTTGTGCGAGAATTATGTGAATCTTTGCGACTTAGTGTAGTATTGGCAGTCTCGCCTTGGTCAATTATGGACTTAACTTTGTGTATCATTGAACTAAACTATATCGTACTACCACAAGCCTAGTATGGGACATGTCTAGCTTAGTAAGTTATATAATCTTGACATTGGCTACTCAGGTAGTAGGTTAAGCTTTGTGCCAGGATAGAATTGCGGACTTCTTTATGATAGGTCACATCTATGGATGGTTAGCTGTTTCTAGGTCCAACGGTGTGCGTCGGGCCTATTAGCTGAGTGTGGTTTGGTGTTGCTATATGCACATTTGGAGGGTCAATTGTTGAGATGAAGTTTTTGAAAGGTTTTATTATGATTTACTCTGATCAAGTGATCGTATCTTGTGGGTAAAACTGTACAACCTCTGTAGAGTGTTAACAACCTATTTGAATAGACGTGTCCTTGGTCATGGACATGCTGGGTGATTTACCCGAAGGGTAGATTTTACAAAAACCAAAGTGGAAGGGAGTCTATGTGACAGAATTGGTTTAAGTTGTGTGGACTTTGTGGAAACTCATGTTTACTTATTATTATTATTGTTTCAACTTATGCTTTCAATCTATTACTCATATTCAATTACAAATGCTGCTTATTGCAAAATAACCTTAGTAGTCATATCCTTTGGAATAAGCCATCATCTATACTTGCATTATGTGGTACAACTTGCTGAGAACTCCATGTATTCACTCTTGCTATAAACAATATTGCTCAGCTGTCAAAGACTACATCAGTTTATCGTTGGTCAACAAGGACTACTTGAAAGATCATGAAGAACTAGGTCACGCTATCCCAGTCGATTGCCCATGGGCATATGGATGAACTTCACTGAAGTTATTCTGTTTCTTTCTGCTGCTGCTTATTTGAGATATTCGTCTTCTGAGGCATTAATTGTAAGTTTCGTCCATAAGGCCACTACTCTGATAATTACTGTTAATTGCATATTTCTTAGTTATCTTTGCATATAGAATGGTATTTCATTAATGTTACCACTGTGTGCACTAGCGTGATGTTGAACTATTGCAGTATACACAGAGGGTCCGAATTTGCATATTCAGGTCTCGATACCTTGCCAATGACATGGAAATTTTTATAACCTGGAGGACACCTCATCCATGATGCAGATTGGCAAGTTGATGCAAGATTAGCATTAGTTGGCTGCTTAACCTCTATCTTCAACCATGGAAAGTGAGCAGATTAAACAAGGAGAAAGCTTGCAGCACTGCCACAGAGCACAGTGTACATATATAGCTAGCTCACCATGGTCAGTTACTGCCTCTGAAACTGTGTGCGTTGATTACTTGGCCTATCGAGCCTTAAAGCATGTGTAGAAAATACATTAAACCCTAGCTAGGGTTTAGCGCTGTCAGCGAGAGTTCCAAGTGTAGCGCACGCGCTAAAAGGCTCTCTAGTCCTTGGGAAGTGGCCACTCGCGTGATCGTGGAGAATGGCCGACCACATAACTACTCCATATATGGTTCCTAGGCGAGCTGGATAGTTGACGTTAGAGCATCTACCATAGTTTGTTTCTTAGCTTGTTACTAAAAGAAGAGAGAGTACTCAATTTAATAAAAAGAAACAACTATTCCAATAGATTGTTTCTTAAGCTTGTATCTTAGACTTTAATTGCTACAAACTTGTTGGTAGACAGTGGGACCCACAAAATGAGTGTTTAGATAACAACTAAGCCTTCAATAGAGTTTTTTTGTTGTTTCTTATGTCTTGGTATTAACAATCTGATAGTTTCTTCATGTAGAAACAGCTTCACCTTCTCTCCTCATTTTTTCTCCTCCACATCATCTAAAAGCTGATGTGGCAACCTCTTAGTAACAATTAAGGTAGATTATTGTAGATGCTCTTAGCGAAGAATACAAGGTCAATGTAAGATTGATCGTCGACATTAGCGATCAATCTAGGTCATGGTTTCATATCTGATGGAAGATATAGTACGAGACCTAGCTAGATGCACGATGAGTGCAAAGAACTGTTTTTCAATTATTGCCTTGAATTAACTTCTTGTTTTTCAAACCATGTGTCCTCTCATGAAAGAACAATATGTGAAGTAGCAAAAGCAAGGTAAATTGCTTATACATCTCAATGTAGTTGCGTAAAAAGCCAAGTCGGTGGGATTTGTGATATAACATCTCAATGTATCCAAAGTTTAATTCCTATTGGATCTGCATCCATCACCGTCCAAGTATTGCAAGATGAGCTTCTTTGCGCCTTCGTAACTTTTATGGCTACGAGATTAATATTAGCTCAAAAGTGTAATCAACGATGAAAGAATGCCTTTGATGGGGGACAAAAACACTCAATTTTGGAGCCTTTTCATGCCAAGCTCAAAAGTGCAATCACTAGAATGTTTTCTTTATGGACTTCGTGAATCGTGATACGCGTTTGTTGTTTGTTTATGAGAAAGCTAATATATCCCACAGGGCTCAATACTCTGTGGGACATGAAGGGGGAAAGTATGATTGCATATTCTACGTACTCTTAATTAGAGAGGGACCTTTTCATGAAGGAGAGTAATGCTAACTAAGTACTATACAAGGACGTCCCCATCACCCCTTATTATAGGGGAGAAAGTAGGTTGTGTTTGAACTATATATTTGATGGGAGCAACTATGGCTCGGACGTACGGTGGGAAACGTACGGTCTAGGTCCGATGCAACGCCTCACAAAGAGCACTGCAACATTTTCTTTCGCTTGTTGCAACATATCAAACACTCGTATGCAACATTACCTCAAAATCACAAACAATCTCATAAATCAAACGATGCAAAACATTCTCATAATCAAACACACACAACATCTGGAGGACACCTACATATCAAAAAAAGATGCAACATCTCATAAATTCGTATACAACATTTTTTTCGCCCTGTGCAACATTTTTATTTCATGGTTGCAACATTGCGCACATATCAAAAACGCACCCCGGCGGAGCAACTGCATCCTGGCGGCTTGGGACGGCAGCAGGCCCACAGGGAGGAGGAGGGCCAAGTGGAGCTGGCGGCCCCAAACGAGTTGGCCGCCGTCGGGGACGGTGACGGGCGGCGGAGCAGTTGCATCTGGCGGCTTTGGGACGGCGAGGTGGTGGCAGGCGGTGCCCCAATCGAAGCTGGCTGTCGTTAGACGGCGACGGGCAGCAGAGCAGTGCCTCTGGCGGCTGGAACCTGCAGAGCCCATGGGGAGGAGGATGGCGGCGGGCTGGTGGCCCAGCCAAGTGGCCGCCGTCGGGGGACGGCGACAGGCGGACAGAAATGCCTCTGGCGGCCTAGGAAGGCAAAGAGCCCAGAGGAGGAGGATGGTGGCGGAGCTAGCGGCCCAGTGGCCGCCGCCGCCGAGAGACAGGATGCATCTAGCGGTGGCAAGGCAAAAGCGACACAAGCGTTGAAGCGAATGGCTCATGCTTGTGTAGTGGGGAGAAGGGACGGAGAGGAAAGCGATGGGATAAGCGAGCGGGAGAGTTTCAATGATAAAAACAAGTGGTGCTTAAGTGAAGTGAATAAAAGCTATGCATCCGGCAAATATCTACGCACAGAGCGTATGGGTGGTATTGTTTCCCATATTTGATACATGAGATCATTTGTGATGACAAATGTGTATAGTTTCCATGCATTGAGAATAATCATTGCTAATGATGATTGTGATGAACAACTCGATGGTTCATTCAAGGCGTTTTTATACAAACAAGTCTTGGAATGGGTTTTGGGCTCACAAAGAACAACATGAAGCAACTAAAACATATATCGCCATGTTAGCCTTAGTCCTGCCATATATCATCCCAACCAAGGTATTTAGAATCATGATCCTAAATCAGATCGGAGGTTATTCAGCAAGATGCAAATCGTAGGATCTCGTAGAATCTAAGATCCTATCTAATTCTACCAAAGAAATATTTTTAAAAATCTACCTTGTATTTTAACACTTCTATATTTTTAGAACTATACTTTTATAATTGTTTACCAAAATTAGCGTAAAGGAAAGATCATTTGTTATTTATGCAAATTATAATGGACATGAAGAAATAAAACGTAAAAATTTACAATGAAAGGGACATATGCAAATAATTATTTATAATAAATCACTAGAATTGGTAGAATTGGGTTGGATCGTATGAAAATTTTGATCACAATTCTACAAATTTTTTGTTAGAATCGTAATAATATTAAGATTCTACCAAATTTAGACTCTGCCACATGATCGGATCGGTCCCGTCAATCTAGGTCGTAACAACGTGGGATCATATGACTAAAATCGAGATTCGACAACCTTGGTCCCAACCCAATGGCTAGGATGTTCGTGATATGCCCGAGAGGCGATCATGGAGATGATTGTATCACATCTATATTTATTAATTATAGAATAAATATTATTACGTTCCTTTGATGAATTATCATTTATAAATATTAGCAAGTATATGACTTGTTGGTGAAGCTCTTTAATAATTCTATGATGTCATTCTAAAAGGATCCACTACTACAAAAAGGGTCATCACAGACGGTTCTAAACCATCTAAATTTATGTGTCTGTGATAACAGGCAGTTATCACAGACGGTTTGTGAGCCGTCTGTCATAAATCTAACACGACGGTTTTTGGTATAAACCATCTGTGAAGGCATACTATCACAGACGGTTCTACCAAAAATTGTCTGTGAAGTCCTACTATCACAGACAGCTACCACCAACAGTCGTCTGTGATATGTCCGATATCACAGACGGTTATATGTACCAACCGTTTATGATATCCGACATATCACAGACGGTTAGTAAAAAGAACCATCTATGATATCCGACATATCAAAGACGGTTGTTGGTGGTAGACATCTATGATAGTAGGTCTTCACAGACAGCATCGACTAAAAGCTGTCTGTGTTAGTTCGTTATACCTAACTTTTTTCTGTTTTTCGACTAGCCTCATGAAATGCTAACCGTGCCCTCTGAAAACAAGCAAGCAGAAAACAAATAAATCACAAATGAATCAATTGCTGACAACACAAACAACTCAAAGTGATTTACAACTCAAAATCAGTTACAAAAGATTGTTCATGTATTGTTGCTAGAGTTACAATTGAATCAATTGTTTGAAGGTGGTTTAGTGGTGTCGACGGAGGGAAACTCTCCATTGGAGTTAATGATATCTGTCTTGATGAAGGCGGAGAGCCATCCTCAAACGTCCCAGACTTTGTCTTGATCGAATGCACTTGATTCAATTGTCATCTTGTCGCTAGGAGTAAAGTAGTAACCATATATATTTAAATTTATAATTAGGAAATAATTATTGTGAGATTGACAAACCTCTGGATCACTCATCTTAGCACTCATGATTTGCTGCATATGACATGACAAACATAGAATGCACATAGGTGGTCTTGTAGTTCTTTGGTAGCCTTGCAAAAATAGAATTATATATATATATATATATATATATATATATATATATATATATATATATATATATATAGGTATAGGTATAGTCATTAGAGAGGCATCATTACGAAGTGTGATATAGGATTATTATGTTGTTGCGTGTCTTTAAAATTGCGTCATGTGTTGCAGTGTGGTGCTCAATTCCTTGTGTTTCCTCCCTCAGAAGATAGGCCTTTGAACGACCTATGTGATTCCAAAAAGTTATCCTCGGCCATTTCAAACGAAGGAAGACTACAATAGAGTTATGTATGGAGGAAATGTGCATACCTATCGAGTATTTCTTGCATAAGGGTGAAGTCGTAGTTTTTATTGAGTAGGGAATCAAGGTATATTACCTTGTTCCACTTTTGTACAATGACTTAAAGGATCGATGGAACCTATTCATGTATGTCGCTATAGTCATTAAACCTAAGTTAGGTATTATGCGTATAAAGTACAAATAAAATTTGTATAGCAAGTAGTGAGGCACTTACTTCTGGTTGTAGGGCACCAGTATGTAGTCCTTGTCGTCCTGAGCAAGCAATCCTGTCGTTATGTAATTCTTGACGTAGGATGTGTCTTGGGCGATGCATTGCTCAGAGATCAAGTGTGGGTCAAGAAAACCCACCGGTTCTTACAATTGCCGGGCTTGTTGCATCATGTATCTATACATAAGAAATAAGTTATGACATTTATTGTTATTACGTGAATGTAGAACTTGATTGTACGCACTTACAGTGTCCAACATCGTTGAAGTGAGGCATCGAGGGCATCGAGCTTGAATAGTTTGAATAAGTCTTCGAAGCCCACGACGAAGTGGCCCGGCTTGTGGAGGAAATGCCTCTTCGTGTATCTGACAGTGATTCTAGTAGGCTGGTTTGACCTCTGCTCGTTGGTCTTCTGCATGTACCAGGTATGTAAACTCTGGCAACCCATTCCAACAGGAGCTAATACTGTGTCGGGACCAATGAACTTTTGAGGGAGTATTTCCAAGGCTTGGGAGGCGCCTTAATATTCTTCAATTTCGATTTGGCCTTAATGACTCGCTTACTATACATCTTCTTGGGAGACGACTTGGCAACCGATATGGCGGCACGCTTTTCTTGTTCCTTCGGCGTCTTCTCCACGAGAACCGATACAGCGGCCTTCTGAAGTGGAGGTTGAGGTGGAGTCATCGAGGATCCTATTGGAGAGGCATGGTCGTGTGGAGATTGTGGCACTGCAGGGTCAAGGGCGATGTCCCTCTTGGGTCACTGGACAAAAGTGTGCACGTCATCCCCTAGTATTATGATGTCTTCGTTTGGGGGCTTCTCCAACGGGACGACCATGAACTTGTCATGTACCATGTCCACCTGGACCTTGGCGTAACCCTGCGCTAGCTGGGCACCGTGTAGCACTGTCCATTCCTAGCTTGGAAACGTCATCCCCTGCCCAGCGTTAATAGAAATAGACCCAACTAGCCTCACTTAATTTGAGCTTGCAGGGCGTGGGCTCCTACAAAACGATACACAATTAGCTAAGATGTCCTACAGGTCTATCTTTGGAGTATTCTAGAGATGTACATTACCTCGATGTCATCGATAGGTAATTGGACGTCGCTATGTTGAAAGTGGCATGGATCTTGACTACTCCGACGTTGAGGGGGACTAGCTCCCAAAATAACAGGGGCACCTTGTGACTGGTTGAGGACTTCATTCATTTGTTCCAGCAATGATGTTATCTATCCATGAAATTCTACACGAATCTCCTCTTTCGACCGTTCCTCGTGCTCGGCCTTGGATCTCTTCCGACTCCTATACGCCTCAAAGTCATCTGGGAATCCCTTCCTCCAAGGTATGTAAACCCCAAGGCCTCGCGTGTGACTCGGGTGCTCCTTGTTTTCCAGGGCCGTGGATAGTATATCCTTCTCACTGACTACTTCGAAGGAGCCTTGGGAAGATTTGGTAGTCAATGTTTGCTGCAAGATACCCTGATGTTATTTTAGATCCTATGAAGTTTTGGACTTATTAATAACTGGGTAGTTCGACATATCTTACCTGACGTTGGGACACTTCCTCGTCTACTGAGTTTGTGAAAGAGATGGCGCCCGAAGGCGTGGCTGATGACCTCGCTCTTAACCAGTTTTGGGCACGTTCGTCTATGATCCCAGCAAATGGTAGGGATGCCTCCCACCAGATTGCGTCCTTGTCCACCCTCGTCCATTGCGGGATTTTACCCATGTACCTAGCGGTGTCGAGTCTGTGGGGGCGAGTGTTTCATGTCTGGATAGCCTTGTGTGCCGCACTTTGCTACTGAAATTCAGCCGTCTTTTTCATCTGCACAAAGACGTCCCATATATCCACCAACACGAAATAATACTTTGTGTAGGGCGTCCGATCCTTGTTCACGTACTCCGTGACAAGGGTGCTCTTGAAGGTCTTCCACACTTTTTCCATCGCGAGCAACGCCTACCGTCGCACGAGTCCCTGGACTTCGGCTGGGATCTCAGATGAGCTTGCATTGCAGCCCACAGCTGGTCTCTCTCTACGTCCGTCAGAGAGTACTTCCAGCATGGTGTGGTGATGGGGACTCGTTCCCTTCCAAGTATCCTGCAGGTGGTTTGGAATGCTGCCGCTGCTTTCTTGGGATGCAGAGGGACCCCAACGGCAGTGACCTCCGTGATGGTCATTTGGCCCTCAGGCCTTTTCGATATTCCTCAGTCATCTCGCTTAGTGGCCTCTTTCTTCAGAGCGCCAGACGCATTCGGTGACGGCGGCAAAGACTGTGCGGATGTCATCTCGCTTACTTGCCAGCTCTGAGAAGCAATACCAACAAAAAATATATAATTTCATATAATTATTTTTTGTACTACATTGCTAACTCTAAAAGTTCTAGTGGAATGGTGTGGAAGTTGATACCTAGTTTGTATTTTCATGGAGAGTTTCTCCTTGGTAACATATTAAATATAGAAAAATATATAAGTTACATACATAATGAACTAAAATTTCAAAATTAAAGCATTGATCATGATAATTAAAGTATATTTCAAACATCATATAAAAGACATAAAATACATATTATCATGTAATCTTCTCATGTCAATTAAATATGATAAAATGCTCAAAAGATAGAACTTCAGAACAAACAAAATTAGCATAATGCTCAGATTTAGTTTATTGTTTATTGCTCTCAGATGTCGGACTGCTCAAGATGAGATATTGGCCTCCTCGCCACTTGGGTCAAATTTGATCACAAATTAAATATAACAATTACTCTAAAATAAATTAGGCTTTGAGCTTTAAATAAAATCTTGCTCTTCTAATCAGTCACTTAAAGCAAATCAACAATTCATAGTTCACTGACAGCGGAAATTGAATCAACTACAAAAGATATCAATTGACAAGACTACATAATAGTGACTGAAAATGAAGTACATAACAATATACTGCAACCGAATGAAGTAATTGCATAGCACAATAGAAAACAACAAGTAATCTACAAGCTCAAGACCAATTTATATCCAATTGTTGTATTCAATTCCAATTTGACATCAAATCTTCATCGAGCATATACCGAGCCCACCAACTATACAATGCAAAGTATCCTAGTGTTAAGGTATAACAAATATAATTTGAAACTTCCATTAGCACAACACACTAAGCATTGTAAAGAGAAAATCAGACCGAATATCGCAGACCGTTTGCATTTTATAACTGTCTGTGATACTTATCACAAATGGTTTGTTCCACTAAACCGCCTATGATAGTTCTTTCTATAGCTAAAAAATATTCTGTTTTTTGGCTAGCCTCAGGAGTTAGTATGTATGAGTTGTTTTCACATAGAAGATAGTAAGATAAAAGACACGTTATTCAATAAACATGTTCAACATAGACAGTAACTTGAACTCCAAACTGGATGTTTTTTTATCATTTTTTTGTATTTACATATGGCCAAACAGCGTGGCTAGTCACTTCTTACAAAAGATTTTCTTAAAAAAGTAGAAATAAAAAAGATCAACTTATTTCTAGCAGTCCAGGTAGACTACTATCTCCATCTCCAATTCTTTGTAGGCGATGTCGTCGGCATCAGAGAGTTCGGGGTCAACGTAGGTTCCCAAAACATGCCCACCCATTGATGCGCTCGTTGGAGAGTCGCCCAAAGACGCTCCGACTAAAGGACCAAGTCGAAATGCATCCAGAGGCTCTCTTCCCTCGCTCGATGTGTCTCGGCATGGTAGACCCGATCGGCTGCTGTCTCAATGTCGCATTCCAAGCAACAGTAATCCTCCTAGAGACATGCAACATCCTCCTCGAGGACTACGCCGATGGCAAGGTTAGCTCGTTGGAAGAGGGAGACCACCCGAAAGATGTAGCGAAGGAGGATGTCAAGACGATAGAAGGTGGCCATCACATACTCTAGCATAACCTCCACTGGAGGAGGGAGGACACTATTAGCACAGTGTCCTTCTGCAACATCCTCCAGCGTACGGCCAACGAGGTGCTCGTACAAAATGGCTAAGTAGGCCATCAACGCCAGCATCAGGGGAGAAGAGTGGGGAGCCATTTGTTTTTTTTAACTCTACTAGTTGTTGATGGAGGGTGTGAAAGGGAGTTCTGTGATGTGGGGATTCATCTTCGGTGGTGGATGATCATTCTTATAAAACAAGGAGTAACGTTAGCACGCGAGACGAAGAGACGCATCACACGGGAGCCAAAGCAGCATTGAACATATCACAGACACTTCTAACCATAAACCGTCTGTGATATGTAATTATCACAAACGGTTTGTGGTTGGAAGTGTATGTGAATTATCACAGACGGTTCGTATTAAAAAATGTCTAAGACGTCGCAATTATCACAGACGGTTCTTGTTAAGAACCGTCTGTGATATTACGGTTCTTGTTAAGAACCGTTTGTGAATTATCACAAATAGTTATTATAAAAAACCATCTTTGATAATTAAGTATCACAGATGGTTCTAGCCATCGCAAGTAACATGGACAGTCACGCTTGTAAAACCGTTTGTGATAATTACAACACGGACGGTCTCTAAGAACTATCTGTGATGAGGCGTGTAGTATAACCTCTTTTGTAGTAGTGATCCCTGATCGAATGTCACTGGTCGGGACACTAGTGACTTATAAACTAACACATATATTGATTGATGACCATGGTTCACTGGTCATAGATATGGGAATATCGAATCAATAATGTGGCGCATGTTCAAGAACATGATGTTGGGTTGACCCACCTGGAGACACTATTGAGATTGTTATGATTCTACGTGTCATCAATTGGTCTCAAACAATGATAATTTATAATCCTTAGACCTGATATCAGCTGGTTTTCTACATGTGTAACAATACACTTAGGAATTACCAAACGCTACTTTGTGGCTGGGTAGTTATAAAGGTAGCTTTCGGGTATGCTATAAAACATGCGGAGGACTGTGACTGGTCAGATATGGAATTTACCCTTCCTAGTATAACAGAAGAGATACCTCTGGGCCCCTCGATGTGATCGGATAAAGGAAGTGCATGGTCATGCCACAAGTGGCTGAAAATTTAACCACATGGAGTTATCCATCACTAGATTTTGAAAAGATTGAATAGTCCATGGATGTCATATATCTCACCGAAGTTCGACCAGATATCGTCAAGCAAAAGGATAATATACAAGCAGGTCGTTTAACCTTACCAGATACGAACTGGTCGTATGAGGATATAGGCTGGTCGTGAACTAGTCATACATGATCACAAACTAGTCGGTGAACTAGTCGTAAGGCATTACGAACTGGTCGTGACCCGATGCAAACTGGTCGTAATGAGTTACGAACTAGTTGTGAGTGATAAGGATCTGGTCGCAGATCATATTGCATAAGGTTCATCCGATATAATCTTTATGTGTATTCGGGAGTCGCTATGTCCTGCTAAGGACCACTACTGACTTGTGATCAGAAAGGAGTTTTGGGTCACGACCGATTACGCATGAACCTACAGAGTCACACACTTAATAGGTTGGAAAAAACTAGTTTGGATTGGATTTGTTATAGGCTCTTTATACGGGGAAGTGTGGGGCTGTTGGGATTAAGGCTGCACCACCCACCGAAACCCTAGCCACCACCTCCCCGAAAGCCCCGCCATGCACGCTAGTGCTAGCACACGGCGTACGATGTTCCACCCCTGGACGTATGGATACCGTAGAGGCGTTGTTGCACTGATTGAGGACGATCCGCAGCTTACGTAGGGAATGTGAGAGGCTACTGGAGGAGATGATCAGTGGCCAAGAACATTGGACGATCGACTACGACCACTACGTCGATGCACGTGACCTTAGACCAGGCTGCTCCAACTCTTCTTCCACTGCAATGCGTATAGGATTCAGTCTCCCCCTAATCGCTGCTCACCATACACCCTACCAGATCAACAGTCATGCATGCCTGCCACACTCAAGAACGCATCCCCACAATTTTGAACCACGCAAGCCAACCTACTAAGATCTTGTTTGCTCCTTCCACTTTCTACGGTAATACAAGACTCTTAGGGCATGTACAATGCTCCACACTAGCTGGCTACCCCAAGCCTCCACATCTGCATTGGGTTTCCATGTCACATGGAGTGGTGGTTTGCAGAGGCTCAGTCTCTCAGACTAGCCTGCAGAAGTAGTAGTACCCTCACTGACAAAAGGCAGAGGCACTCGCTCGGAGAGACACGCTGTGGCAAGGAAGAGACTCCATCACGCATGTTGCAAGAACCACGCCTACCCACCCCTTGTGCCTCCCTCACTGCCACCGAGTCCACACCTGGGAAGACAAAGACCACGGCCAGGACGGTGTAGGCCCTGAGATTGATTGGATCTGGTGGTCGTGGCCGGATCGATTGTACACGGGCGGCGAAGCTTCGAGTGGAGAGCTGCGATGAGGGCCGATGGGGATGACGACGAACACGTGTAATGACGACTAACAGGGATGACAACGATGAATGCCCCCTCTGTGGTCGACGGGGACTACGACGATTGCGGGCCGCAGAGGACGACGACAATGAGAGTGCGCCACCGCGATCGACAGGGACGACAAAGATAAGTGTGTGCCACCGCGGTCAACGAGCTTCCGCAGGCGGACGAGAACGGCGAAGCCATGGGTCACCACCACTAGTGAAGGTCTTTGGTCGATCTTGAGGTTAAGGTGTTGGTCGTCGTTGCCGCTGGTGAGGGGATGGGAGGGCTAAGGGGAGGGGAGAGGATGGGGTGGGTAGTGAGGAAGTCGGGTAGATATTTGTTTGTGGCTGACAAATGTGGTAGGGTGATTGTGTAATTTCTTTTCTTTTTTCATGGTTTCCAATGTAAACATTAGGACAAAAGTAAAAAATTGAGACAAAACTGGCACTGAAATGTAAAATCATTGGTGGGTCCATCTGAAGCCACCATGCATTGTAGGGGTATTGTCTTGTTTGTGGCTTGAGTCTATGTGGAACACTCACTCTCTCTCTCTCTCTCTCTCTCTCTCTCGGCTACCACTTGAGACTACCACGCATTATAATGCCCTTAGGAAACTATGCTATCACCTACCCACTAGAGGTGACCTGCCAATTCAGAGTCATCTAACAATTTCCTTTTGCATTCAAATGCAATGAATGTACCTCGCAATACATTGCACATAGGGGTGAAATCGGGTTGAATTCGGATGGATATTGCTCATACCATATCCTAACCCCACATTTTTTCCCAGATTCGGAGTCAGATACGGTAAGGTGGGATACAAATATGAATTCAGAGTATTCGAAGTTTATGAATTCAGTGTATTCGAAATTTCAGACAAGGTACTGTTAGGACAGATACATGACAGTTTCGGATCGAAAACGGATAATATAGGCAGATAGCTAGTATGTCCATACAGGAAGGAACATACACTAAACCATACCACCATCACTTCAAGCCATCAACTAGCGATAAATTCATACATATTACATAAGTTCGACAATCGACATGGCACAAGTTCAACATAATTGGTAAATTCCTACACAAGTTCAACAACCGACAAGCCACAAGTTCAACATAATTCATACTCATACATAAGTTTGACAACCGACACAACACAAGTTCCACATAATCGATAAATCATAAATCCATGCGACCATACATAAGTTCACCATGTCATCACTAGCCATTTCTTCTTCCTACAATTTGCCAATTAATGTCTCAAACTAAGTTAGAAGCAAAATTGTAACAAAAGAGCGGAGTGTGGAGCCGTGGCCCAGTTCTGCTGATACTGACATGTGGGGTCTAGTATATAACGGGTCAGATGGACTCACGTCGACATGAGACCTGAATACTCGATAAATAAAATTGATAAGAAGCCCAAACCCATCCGACTGTCCGATCCATCGTCTCTCGTTGTTGGATTCAAACGCAGGCCAAGAGACCTCGCATCACACCCGCACACACACAACACAAGCACAGTGCACGAGATGAGCAGCGGCGGAGGGCAAGTGAAGACGCTGTCGGACTTCTCAAGTCCATCATTGGTCACCTTGTCGTCGTCGGGCTCAACTCCGGCATCCACTACCGAGGTCACACCCAATGCCATGTTTGCTTTCCAGGGGTGGAGGACGGGGACAACTGTCGGGGGGAGGGGGTGACTCCCAGCAACAGGGACGGTATGAAGGCAGGAGGCGTGCATGTGAATGGTGGCGGTGGCCTGGTGGGTGGGTTAGGGAATTAGCCATTTAGGGTAAAATGCCAAGGGCGCTGGGCCAAGAGGTGTGTGTATCAATGCCTCAATGGGCTGGGCCGACTGGGAATTTTATCGGATATCTAGCCGAATATTATCCGGATTACCGCTTGCCGATATTATTCAGTCGGATAGGATCTCTCCCGATTTCGCTACTAAATCTGATACTAGCTATCCAAATCCGATACCAAACCCAGCCAGAAACTGAACTCCCTACTGAATTCGGTACTGACAAGATTCGGTACCGATAGGATTCGGTACCTGATCGGTCAGGAAACACCTGACCGTTTGCAACCCTAATTGTATGTCAGACTCCCGGGCGTGGAATACCCAAAGACCTTATATGTGTACCATACTAGTCCCATGATCAGTGGCTAGTACACACATTCACAACATTTGGCATTCACATCCATACATTCACATATAAAAGTAAAGCAAAAGGGTACTCAACTAAAATGGTATAGTTATTACATCAGCGGCCGACCGGCGAATATAAACAAGTATTAACAGATTAAAGTAGCAGCGAAAGAAATAATAAAAGTAGCAAAAGCTCCAGTGGCTTGCCCATCCAACCCTCAGGCAACCGACAAGAAACAAGGGCCTAGATAGACCCATCACCGAACCCTCCGGTTACGGTGCAAAAGCGTCGTCTGGTATCGGCACTTCTTCATACTGTAAACAACAACATAAGCAAGATTGAGTACTTGTGTACTCAACAAGACTTGTAGTCTATCGCAAAGTTTATATCAAATCTTCACAATCTAGCATTTGGGCTAGGTCCGCCAGGATGCCACTGATTCTGTTCCGGCGTAGATCAAAGAGCAAGTGTAGATCATAAATTAAATACTTATAGCAAGGAGTCTGAAATTGCATACAAGATTCGTTTGACTGCTTCTTTAGATTGTACAAGATATCTCATTCAGCAAGGTGAAGCTTTTCGTGGACACGACGAATCTTCAACTTCCATGAACAAGGGCAATTTTAGAGAGATGGTGGATTGGTACATAGATAAAAAGACGGATGTGAAGGAGGCTTTTGATTTGAGGGTAGTGGCAATTGTTTGATGCTTTCTCCGGATATCTGAAGGAACTTCATGAAATGTTGTGCACATGAGGTCACCTGGTGATTAAGGATGAGATTGGAGATAGGAACTTGCATCCTTATTCATGAGTCTCGTGATTCATCAATAAAGGAGTAGATGTCCATGATTGTGAGGTTAGTTGTACATATAATGTTTTTTAGTCTTATCATTTATGATTTGTGCATTGTGGTTTTGTTTTAACTCGGTAAAATTCATACTATGTAGGTTTGTAAATAAAGAAGGGAAGATCATGGAGAGGTTTATTGGTATTGAGCATGTCACTTTGTGTACATCTGTTGCACTAAAGGAGGCTTTGGTTCGTGTGCTTGCTAAGGTTAATCTACCTATTTCTAGGCTACGCGGACAGGGTTATGATGGAGCTTCAAATATGAGAGGGGAATTTAATGGCTTGCAGAGATTAATATGGGATGAGAATCCTTATGCTTTCTATGTCCATTGTTTAGCTCACGATTGCGATTAGTGGTTGTCCTTTGTCACAAGTTGTAGCGGTGCTATTCTTGATTTCTTCAACTATGTTCCGTTGATAGTGACCCTTTGTGAGTGCATCTTGCAAAAGAAAGGATGCTTTGATGGAAAAGCATCTGGAAGTCTTATTGGAGAAATTGGAGAATGGTGTGCTTTCAACAGGAACAGGCTCGAATCAGGCAACTAGCCTAGCTAGGCCTGGAGATACTAGATGGAGCTCACATCTTAAAACATTGCTTCGTATATACCAAATGTGGGAGTCAGTGCTTGCGGTGTTAGAGATGATATGTGAAGATGCAACATATCCTTCAGGTCATGGTGGAGCAGCAAGTTTGATACAAAAGATGGAGAGCTTTGAATTTGTGTTCATCATGCATTTCTTGATAGACTTGTTGAGCATTACACATGAGTTATCACTTTCTTTGCAAAGAAGGGATCAAGATATTATTGAAGCTATGGGTTTGATTGTGGATGTGAAAACGCGCTTGCAAGACATGAGGGATAATGGGTGGGAGCCATTGTTCAACACAGTAAAAAGCTTTTGTGAGTCAAATGAGATTGATGTGCCAAGTATGGATGATCGCATTGGAGTAAAGGGTAAATCTGCACACCAGAAGCATAAGGTTACTCTCCTTCACTATTATCGTATTGATATTTTCAATGTTGCTCTTGATGCCATTATGGCAGAGATGGATCATCGTTTCAATGAAGTTTCTTCAGAATTATTGGTATGCATGTCTTGTCTTGATCCAAGCAACTCCTTCTCTAAGTTTGATGTGCAAAAGCTAGTTCGCCTTGCTGAGATTTATACTGCAGATTTCACCATAGCTGACTGTTTGTTGTTAAGAAATCAGCTTCAAACATTCATTCTCAATGTTAGAAGAAGTGATGAATTTTGTGAATGCCGTGATCTTGCAAAGGTTGCTCAAAAGATGGTTGAAACCGGAAAAAATAAAACTTTCGCATTTGTGTATCGCCTCATCGAGCTCACATTGATCCTTCCAGTGGCAATAGCATCAGTTGAAAGAATTTTCTCAGCAATGAAGATCATTAAAACAAATTTGCCCAACAAGGTATCAGATGAATGGCTCAATGACTTGATGGTGTGCTATCTTAGAGCGAGAGATATTTAGAAGCCTTGATAATAAAAGAATCATTCAACGCTTTCAAGACATGAAAACTTCGTGAGAGTGAAATTGCGTCGTAATCAGATTTAGTGACTTGGTGGTATGTTTTCATTACATTTTAATGTTTATGAATATTCACAATTTAATATTGTATCACTAAATTTGATATTTCTTATCTGATCGGTACTCACATATTTATGAACATTTGGGGCACATTATCCATTAGCAAGGTACTAAATTTATTGTATTGTACATTTTCAATTTGTTCCTTCCTATTTATGTATGAATTTGATATTTCAATGACAAAAGACCAGATAGATGTAGTTTTGGTATACTTATCTTTGTGCTATAGCCTATGATGAGAGCTCCCGTCTATTTTCATCTGGATTAGCCCTTTGCCATTGCATCTCCTCCTTTGTGGTAGAAGCGCGTCGACGATCGCCTCATGCTCCACCTTCCCAAGCGAGTTCATTGGTGCCTCGAGAATTATCTTTGCCAAGTTTGACATCAAGAGCGGAGTTCAATCATGTAAATCTGTCCTTGCCGCTTGACAAGACCTTAGGCACTGGCGGCGCCTCCTCCTAGCCTCGGCCTCCGCCCTCTACACCCCTCCAGACCACAGCGTCGCCTCCCTCCACCCGATTCCCAAGCTGTCACCTCTCCCATCACAGCCACACCACCGTCGGCCCTCTCGTCGCTAAGTCAATCCAGTCACCGCCTCTGCCTCCCCAAGGCCGTCGCCTCTCCCTTCGGCTGAACCAAGTGTGAAAAAAAATCTCATTGAAATTTGGCGATTCTGTGATGTAGATGGGGGCGATAAAATTCAAATCAGCCCCAAAAATTTCAGTTTTGGTGAATTTTATCCTAAAAAATTCGAATTTGCTTGAATTTTGTTCGAATTTGATTTTTTTTTATTTAAAATCCAAATTTTTTTTTTAAAAAATTCTGGCCAAAATTGACCAAAATTTCCAGTTACCGGCGATAACCAGAGTTATCGCTACCCTCCGAAATTCTCTTCAACCAGTAATGTGAATCGTTACTTCAACCGACTTACCGACTCCATCGACGCCAGAGACCTCTTTTTTTTAAAAAAAAAAATGGTAATGTAGTGTTTGAGGAATTGTGAGGTCTAATTCTTCTTGAATTGGAAATTTTGAAGATTTTTCTATGCCCGATTTGGTCCAGGATTATTCTAGTTGCAGATTTGTGTGCAACATAGAAGATGGTTATAGATTGGAAGGAAGCGCACTAAATTTTCGTTACCGATTGTCAAGGAGTAACTATGAATGCATTGTGTTGTGTAACTGAGGATGAATGCCTCCGTTCATTGTGTTTTCCATTTTTCTTTTCAATGGATGTAACTGAGAATGACAATGATATTTATCAGTTTGGTAGTGCGGAGTAAAATTTGATGCTGCGATGCTATACTCCCATGCAAGAATGTGTGGAATGAATTTGCAAATGAATGTGTTGAATAGGCGATGATCGTTGAAGCTTCAAATCGTTACGATTGTCCAAGCAGTGGGTGATTTGTGTGTCGAAAGCTTGAATTTTTCGATGTCGGGCACATATCGGGAATTTTAAAGATTAAAATTTATTATAAAAGTCATCGATCGCCGCCCGACCGCGTGTCGAAGATGTGTCCATGCCGTATCCATGTTGGACACGGCGTCCGACATGGATACGGAAGTTTAGACGCGTGTCGGTGCTTCAGAGCATGTGTGCCGATATATTCATTTGTTTTTTGCTGTACTCACAAATATGGTGATGGTCACGCTGCTTGCTTGCTCCCAAATGTTATGTACTTGTTTTAGAAATTTGTTCTCAGGGAAAAAGTGTGTGAGCTCTTTAATTGATAGCAGCTGCTTGTGCCCTTGCAACCTGATACTGTATGTCGTATTATTCATTTTCTTCATTGATGGCTCATTGGTTATGTACTCAGTAGTGATGGATTGCTGCGGGCACCCATCCTACTCATTTTATGAACTAAATATGTGGCCTGATTTCAGAGTGTGTGCTTGAAATTTGAGTTGTAATCATGCAAAATTCAATGTGTGATTGAAATGTGAGGCACATAAATAAAAGAGTTCATAAATCTCATAATCTCAATTGAAGTGTTGTCGCTGCTCTATTGTTGCACGGTGGGTGCTTGAGCAGCTGATTATGCATGTAGGACTTAGATCAGACGAACTAGTGAATGAACTTTTCATGTACAATGGACAGTAGTTCCAGAATTGAACATGGAGGAAGTAGGGTCAGATAATGTCACACCAGATTTCACAATCCAGAATCCTCTGTGAACAACACTGCGCTATTCCCTAGATCAGTAGATAGCACTCATAGAATACATCACTGAATCATTTCATACATAAAGTAGACCAAACCATTTATTAATTTACAAACATCAAAGTCACATAAACCGCGTCGGGTCAAGTTTTACAATAAGAGCCGCGCAAGCCAAATGATTACATCGCAAAGGTAGCAGAAACGCTAGCGGAAGTAAAAGGGGTAGGGCACATCTCTTCACAGGCAAGCGACTAGGGTATCCCGTGTACGACCGATATTACGCAAGGGCTTGGATAATATTGGTTGTACGTAAGCACCGGCTGAGCCAGCTAGACTCAGGCGAGACCTAGACTAAGAGAACTAAACTACTCTTCATCGTTTCCTTGTCTGTCGACTTCGGGATCCTCGTATTAGGCGTAATGTCCATGATCCAACAGTTCTGAGGGTTTGGGGGAGAGAGCGAGGATGAGCACAACTTCCGTGCTTGCGAGCCAACACACGGATGCAAGACTTAACAAGGATGGCTCAGGTTCTTTTATTTGCTAAAGGCAACATTTTCGATTACCATTTTTAGAAATTTCCTATCACTTAGCATTTTAACCAAATTGCATTTTATTAAAGAGAGTAATTGTGCAATATTAAATACGGCGAATGTTACCTCCACCTTATGCTTAATTTTAATTCAGATTACCTCCACCTATTAACAATACTGGGTACAACAACCCAGGAAAAATCAAAGTTCAGGGCTAGGTGAGCCCGATATGTTTTTATTCCACCCACAAAGGTTTTTGAAATAGAACTAACTCTAGTAAATTCACAGGCCCGCCTTTGACCGTAGGCACAACTGTTCGAATAGTTTATACTCTGCAGAGATTGTACACTTTACCCACAAGAGATAATCGTCTTATCGCACACATATTTTCTTAGACATGTGAATCAAGGGAGATCACCACAAGGCCTTTACAAGGCATCCTCGATATTAATTACACCCTCTAAGGTTTCACGAGAAGGGTTCGCTCTACAGACCCATGAACCCTTACCGGATCGCCTCTTGCGCCATATGGCTTACGCTCACATAGACCCGCAAGTGATACATCCCAACCAATAACCACGAAGGCTTACGGCGTAGTGGGTCCTCCAATGGTGCAACTAGTACTGATGGTCACAAATTATTTAATTAGCCAGGTCGACACCATTATAGACTTGTGATTGTACTATTTTACATTAGGACGTCATCACCGAATTAAGTCTTTAGGGTTATCTGGGCAGATCATACCACATTCCAGCCAATCTTTAGCTCCGTCAGCACCCACCATTATACCATCCGCCCTGATATGGTAACAGCAAGTTATTAGGGTTTTGAGAAGTAAAACCAATATAACTCAATTATTTCAGTCATGTCCATCCAATGACTGCCAAAAATGCTTTCATGTTTAAAAGATGATGATTAGGGTATTTAATGCCCTCGTACTTAAGCAAGACTAGCATGTCGCTTAAGTACAACCTATAACTAGTAAAGTTACCACTTAATATCTAGGGTGACAAGGATTTAGGAATTTAAGTGTCAAGGATGGCATATTAACATTTAATTACCAAGTAGGTAGGCAACTAACTCTTAAAGATTTAACATACATTTGCATAGTGCATTAAGCTTGCAATTTGCTAATTTAAAAGAATATAATTTGCATAAAATGTAGGTTCAATGTTATCAAAGTATTGACTCACCGGGATTGAAGGAAAGAGGGTCTTGGTAATCTTAGGCTTGGTCAAATTAGAAATCTCCCGCTTCTCCGAACTCTACTCGGACGAACGCGTTGGAAAAAGAACAACAAGCAAGCAAAACAAATAAATAAATACTAAAGAAATAACAAATGAACTCTGAATTGGAAAAAGCTACTTCTATTAGAAATATCTTGAATTTAGACAAATTTAGAAACAAATTTCACTAAATTCGGAGTTAAAATGAGGGAGAACGGGCTATCCGAAGATTTACTTTGAAATTAAATCTAGAAAAGAAAATGGGAGATAGAAATTATCTCTCTGACATGCGGGCCCGCCTACATAGTGCCTCGGCGCATGGTATAATGCATGGACCTTCATTCCACAGCACAGGTGCATGGGTCTACGGGAGCAGCACCGTTGTGGGGCCGACGTGTCAGCCACTCGAGGGAAAACCGGGATTAAAATAGCCATTACTGCTCCTCGGGTCCCACGAGTCAACGACTCAAGGCGGTAATTAAAATGTCATTAACTCGGGTAATTAACCAGCTAAGCCTAAACTGATAGTGATTTGGAGTTTTAATGGCGCTACAGTAACGGTCCAAGCTTCGGACAAGAGAGGAGGGCACGGGCGTGCTCGGCCTTGGCTCGTTGTCGGCAGAGGAGGGGATGGTAGTGCTGGGCAAGGACAAAAATGGGATGCCTAGGGGACGGCGATCACAAGGGCACACAAACAGCATGGTGGCGACACGTTGGAGCTACGGCGCGGTGGCAAGGAGCAGCGGAAGCGTTCGGGCTTCCAAGCCACACGGTGGTCCAACGATCCTCAGCGAAGAATGGTTCATGCACAAGCAAGATTAGGTCAAGGGGAACTCACTGAGACTAAGAAGAGGGCAAGGGGTGGTCAGAGCATGAAGAATGGTGGAGGAGAGCGTTGCGGCCAGAGCTGAGGAAGAAGACCGAAATCCAAGCGTTCCTATGGACCAAAAGCGAATTAAATTGGGGAAAATCATCAAGGGACACTAGAAAACGAAATGACGCAGCGGGCATGGAGAGGGAACCACTGGAGCGGCGATTCGACTGTGTTGCATTGCGGTCAAAAAAAGGGGAGCTCGATTTTCTGGGTGCTTTGGGGGGGGGCTTACCAACGATGATAGGGCAAAGGTGGGGGAAGCAAGGGGTAGCTCGGGCTCTCTTATAGCCGCAGGAGGGAGCTGTTGGAGGTGCGGCTAGAGGGCGCATCGTCCTGAGACGGCAGCACGGGCGGGCATAGTGCTGTCATCACGGTGGCGACTCGGAGGGCCAAGGCGGGTGAGCGAGGTGATGGCAAGGCGATAGGGCACTAGCAACGCGACAAAACCGGATGGGAGCATGGGGCAGCGGCACGCACTACACCATGGCATAGTATTAAGGGCAATGCAAGCTATGGAAAAAGCGCTTTTCTTTGGCAATTTATCTGCCGGAGAATGTGTATTCAGCAGTTATTACTGCCGATAAAATCTTCTTGGAAAATATTTCCAGCAGATATGTGCATTCTAAACGATTAAGCGCCCTAGAAAAATCGTTTTTCTCGACGATTAGAGTTTCCCGATAGTTAGAGTTTCCCGTAGTTAGAGTTTTCCGGCGATTATATGTATTGCGGCGATTAACTGCCCTCGATTGCATGTTTTCGGCGATTAAGTGCCTAGATAAGTTTTTTCGGCGATTAAGTGCCCTAGATAAGTTTTTTCGGCGATTAAACGCCCTCGATTATCGATTTTTCCTTGATTGAAGCGTATTGCGGCGATTAAACTACCCTCAATTGTCTTTTGCACCATTTAACCATAAGCGACTCCATGGCTTATCAAGCATAACGACAATATCAAATGCTAGTTGCACCTAGCCATCCATACTCTTTCAAGCATACACGAAGTTTAAAGTGAGCAATCAAGAAATAAGCTATAATATTTGTAGGAAATGCCTACGATTAGTGTAAAGAAATGCGAAAGATGTCCATTGATGTTTAGGGATATAAGCGTATGTTGGAGCTCTAACAAATGAATAAATTAAGTGAAGTCAATAAAAAGTGCATTGAGATCTCCAAGTATCCTTATCATAATATGATAACACCAATCTATTTTACATACCAAAATCTTGTAGTCGAGCGATATGACTAAGTATCCTTATCATAATATGATAACACCAATCTATTTTACATACCAAAATATGCTTTTATTTGAGTAACACTCCAAGAAATGTGCTCTCCTCTAGATTCTTTAACCGCTTGCTCCAAGAGAAGCATCTTTGCGATATGTGCTCTATTTGATTGACCCATCAAGTAGATCACAGTAGGTTGGTGATAAATTAATTTATTAATGTAGTGAAAGCTAAAAAGTGCCTAAACCTTGTAGTGCACTTAAAGACAATATTTAAAGTAGAGCAATTGTAGAGCCCAAGCAGATGAATTGCAAGTCTTGACAAAAAATCATTAGTAAAAATATTAGTTATGTTATTACTAGAATGCATGGGAATAATACTATCATCATTTAACTAAACACGTTAGGCAAAACAAGAATGGTAAATAAAAGTGCACAAAGACACCTCGAAATCAAATACAAAGATGGATTTTACTCACACTATTTCATCGACAAAAGCTGTACTATCGACAAGCTGGACATAATTACAAATCTTTTACAGACAAATGTCGAGATCAAACAATTTCTATCACGAAACCATCACGGTCTAGAATTGTACCTTGGTTTGTCCATAAATCAACAGTGTTCCTAATTTGTAACATTATCAATTTATCATCGTCGTTATGAAAATGGATTAACAAACCATAATTCATAAATGCTATCTAACCACCCCAAATGGTAATGATAGTAAAAGATGTTAAGAAACATGACAGCAACATCAAATAGGCCGCCGCGAGAGAGAAAAGGAGACTACCGGTGTCAACATTGAACACCATATACCACTATTCATGTTAAAAGCTCACGGTGATTTTGTCCTTAAAGGTGATACTCCATTAAAAAATGTAGGTATTGGCGAAACACAACTTTACAATACCACACTCTCTTTTCAAGACCGAAAAAAGCACTAATTGTGGAAAGTCCCTCCCTCATTTATTTCCCCAGCGGTCGCGGTAACAAGGAAGAATAGCATGCCTTTTATTGAGAAAAGACAGATATAATTCCAAATTCCAATCCCATAAGTCGACATTTTCCAAGCCCAACCTCGATTACTTCAAATGAGCAATGAAGTCTCAAGTCAAACTCGTAGTAGCTATTTAGTGTCTCAACCTCGCAACTTTTATGCAGTATATATTTGTGGATATCATGGGGATATGCCTGAGATCTTAGGATGATGTTACAATTGGCAATGTCGTTGACGGTTTGTCGAATCACGTGTTTTTCGGCAAAGTTCCAAGACTGTCGAGCCATTGGCGATCGGCCGCCTTTGTGGCGGTCGGACCGCCATGCTTGTGTTGTTTTTCGAAATGGTCCTTTGGCGGTCTGACCGCCAAAGTGGCGGTCGGCCGGCGATGGAGCGATCTGCGCCTTGTTTGAGCGGTCGGACCGGCCATTGCAATCTTTGTGGATTTTGGAGTGGGGCCAAAAATAGAAGGTGTAGGCAAGTGAGAAGGAGCTTACGTACTTGGTTTCATAATTTTTAGAGCTTCAAGCAAAAGTTCTATTGGTTTGAAAATTCGATGGGTTTGATTTTCAGGATGGAAATTTTGGTTAAGTCTTGGTGGCGGTCGACCGGCCTTTGGTGGCGATCGGCCGGCGATCAGAGCAATCGAGCCGGCAAGGTGGCGGTCGGCCGACTGTGGTGTTTAAATGCGTCCTTCGAGGCGATGTTTTCTTTGTTAGGTCAAGTTCATGGGTTTCATGGCATATGTGTTGCATGATGCATGTTTTGACTAACGTGGGTCAAGTTGTGAAGAACTTGTTCCCGGATTCGATTTCTTTGTCTATTGATGTGCGAGGTTGCTTGGAGGTCAATGACGGTCAGCGGCGAGATGATCGGGACTAAGCTTGGAGCCGAGGTCGAAACGATCGAGGATGCGGGTGAGGTCAATGGAGTCAAGCATGGCGCAAGAGGACAAAGGTGACCGAACAGGCGATTCGGTCGCGACGGGTTCGATCAAGCGGCACGGGGTCGGTGCAAGTGCCATGGTGGTTTCGGTGGGGCCGGATGGGAGAACTTGCCGACATGAAGAGAGCATTGGATCAACCTACGCGTGGCGAAGCATGGAGGTGCTTCACGAAGATGGGACTCGGTCTTTGCAAAAGATCGAGAAGGGTATTTTGGTAATTTTACCAATACCGCCTTGGTGACCTTTTGCCAACTCACGGCGCAAAGATGGTGCAAGGTGAAGCGGATTAGGTCAAGAGATGAAGGCGGCGCTTTAAAACGCGGCGTGCGTATGTGTCCCGTTTGTTTTGGGCCTTAACGGAGCCCATTAGGGTTACTCTTCTAGAAGGTCTAAGCCTCCACTATAAATAGGGGTGTGTTGGACAGCCACCCCAACCCTTTCATTACTTGTAAACCCTAGTTTTGCTTTTGTGCTTAGGGAGTTGATAGTTGGAGGTTAGGGTTCTAGAGAGTTGGATTTGATTCGTGCTCATGTATTGAGTCTTTGTCCTCCATTGATGGAGTGGTCTGTAAACCAATACCATATCAAATCAATCCAAAGATTTCTCTCAAGATGAATCTATTCTCTCTCTTTCTCTCTATTTGGTGATTTTGAGTCTTTCTTTGATCCATGAGTTTTTGCTTGGTTTCTTGCCATGATCTAACTTGCTGGGACATGTGGGAACCCATCTAGGATCATCTTGATCATCAATCACCCACGAGCAAGTCTCTAGATCATATTTTGCATTTGGCTTGGTTTTGAACCTCCTTCGCTCAAACTGAAAAAGATAGGAATTTTGGCATGGATCTTTGAAATCTTTGATTGGAATAGGTTCT
This sequence comes from Phyllostachys edulis, assembly GCA_036346405.1. NCBI lineage: Eukaryota > Viridiplantae > Streptophyta > Magnoliopsida > Poales > Poaceae > Phyllostachys > Phyllostachys edulis. The sequence goes on along the minus strand of JAYEVD010000812.1, from coordinate 33,107 downwards.
AATATCTTTAGGAAGGTGTGGTTCAAATTTAGTGAAGTTTGGCCTTACGGATCAAAAGTTAGGTCGTTTTTAGTTTGGATTGTCGGTGATTTTGCTGATTTTCTGTTCACCGTCGAGGAGCGGTCGACCGCCCAAAGCAGAGGTCGAACCGCTAGGCAAACCGGTCGACCGCCTGTGAGAGGTCGACCGCCCAACACTTTGAGATTTGAGTTTTGGTTGTTTTGGGTGTTTTGCTTTGGGGTTTGATTGGATTCAAGACTAGTCTTCCTTTGTCTTGGTATATTGATCTTCATAGCTTCCATAGCTATTGGAGTGACATTTGTGTTGAATCCATCTTTTGTGAAAAAGTGGCGTGCTCCTATTCACCCCCTCTAGTCGCCTTTTCGGTCCAACAAGTGGTATCGAGCCGGTTAGTTCAATCTTGATCTTAACAGGTCACCGAACTGGCGATGGATAAGTACTCGACCAAGCCGCATGTCTTCGATGGGCTCGACTATGCCTATTGGAAGAATCGCATGCGAGTCTTCCTTGAGAGCGAAGGACAAGCTATATGGGAGGTTGTTCGATCTCGCTCGTTTTGCCCGGTTGCTCTGGCCGGCCAGCAACCCTCTTGGCTAACAACAACAAGGCAAAGAACCTTCTATATCTTTGGGCTTGGTAGGCAAGAATGCGATAGGATTTGCAATCTTGCGACCGCACATGAGATTTGGCACACCTCGAAACTTACCATGAGGATCGTCCCGGATCAAGCAAGTGCGTCGAGAATGTCTACAAGCGAGAGTACAACAAATTCGAGATCGTCTGGTGAGAGCATCGATGGCGTCTTTACTCGCTTTAACAAGGTGATCAATCGGATGAAAATTTGTTGACATTGAATACTCTCAATCGAGAATGCCACCCACCTCTTGGGTGCAATCAACACCAAGGAGTGGGAGATGAAGGCAAGCGCCATAGAGGAGAACGTCGATCTCTCTAATCTCACTTTGGAGCTGCTTTATAGCAAGCTAAAAACTCATGAGATCAAGAGAGCGGTAATCCTAAGAAGGATAACATGGCTTTGGTGGCTGATCCTCTCAAAGGACTCGATGATTCTTTTGAGTCTTCTTCGGTTTTTCTCTTGCGTGTTTATCGCTATTCAAGAAGAAGAGTTTGAGAGTCTTCTGAGGCTGATTTAGCTCTTTTAGCCAAGAAAGTCACACGGGCATATAACAATGTCAAAAAGCAGAAGAGAGGTGGTCCTGTGACATGCTATGAGTGTGAGAGCTATATCACATCCGACCAAGCCCCCAAAGTTGAAAGGTAAGGGCAACCACAAGAATGAGAAGCCTACGGAAGAAGCCTAAAGGGGCAAGTCCAAGTATGATCTTGCCAAGCTCATGAAGGCTACTCACCGAGTCCTTGCCGCTTTGGAGATCAATCCATGAGCGATGTGGACTCGGGAGCGAGGAGGACAAGGAGGAGGAGATCCCTCAAGACAAGAAAGGGAAGGCCAAGGATTTCACCGGCATGTGCTTCATGGCCGACTCCGTCGACGCCGATGACGACGATGAGGTACCTCTCTCCTATGATGTTCTTTCTGCTAGATGCGATAACATGTATGAGCAATTGCTTAGTCAAGATAAAGCTTTAAAGTTCACCATGGCTAGGAACAAGGATCTAGAATCACAAGTCGAGAATTTGACATTAGAGATTGTGAATGCTAAGAGTCTAGATGTTGATGAATGTTCATCCTGCCATGCTTTGCACTCCGAACTGTCTAAACTGCAATCTGCTCATGATATTGCTTTGCATCAACTTGAAAATGCTAGAACTGAGCTAATTGATGTTAAATCTGCTCCATGTGAAAAATGCTTAGAGTCTAGCAAGTTGGATGCTTCTGGTAATGTGAAATCTAGCTTTTGCTCTTTCTGCTTAGAACGCGAACATGAAGTTAAGGATATTCTAGAAGCAGTTAGAGCTAAATTTGCCAAGCTTAAGGACACAATTGATTCTACATCTTGTGCCTCTTGTGCTGCCTATAAGCTTGAAGTTGCTCATCTTAAGGAGAAACATGCTAGAGCCATTAAAGGCAAGATTTGTGAATCATGTGCTAATATTGAAAAAGAGAATGCATATCTCAAAGATACTTTAGAAAGATTCTCTAATGGTGAAAAACAGTTAAACATGATTCTAGATAAATCTAAAACTCCTTTTAAGAAGCAAGGTTTAGGATACAACTCTGCCCAGGACATGTCCAAACCTAATGTCATTCAGGTCTTGGAAAAAGGCTTAGTTGAATTCAAAACCCAACCTGCAAAAACTGTCTTTAAATCTGCAGGGTTTGTCCAACCTTCTTTTGAGGCAAAAGGTGCTTCTCCCAGTGGTACAAAATACCATTGCACCTATTGCAAGAAGAGTGGACATTTGGTTGAGTTCTGTTGGCGTAGGTTGAAGAATGCTAAGAGAAATATTGCTAGAATGTCATTTAATCAACCTAGAGCTTTTATGAGACATGGTTACGCTCAAAAGAAGAACCCCGGTCTAGGATTTGTTGCACATGCTCATCATCATGTTCCTAGACAGGATGCATCTCATGTTCTTGTTACCATTGCTCATAATAAAACTGCTAATAAAGTCAAGGATAGCACATCTGCTTTGCATACTACTCGCAGACGAGTGTCTCAGTACTGGGTTCCCAAGTCGCTTTTAACTAACCCCAGTATTGAGACACATCGCTCTTTTGTTCCTTGATTTTCGTGGATTGGCGGAAGGGGAAGAACACATGGTTAAATCGACTCGGGTGTTCACGCCACATGACCGGAGACTCAAGATGGTTCACCTCCTTCACGCGATCAGCAGGTGATGACTTCATCACCTTTGGAGATGATACACAAGGGCGCATTGAAGGAACTGGAGTGATCGGGGTGAGCGACAAGTTCATTCTCAAGGACGTCGCGCTTGTGTCTAAGCTAAGGTACAATCTCCTTTACGTCTCCTGACTTCTTGATGATGGCTATGAGACTCGTTTTAAGAAGAATGCTTGTCGTGTGCTTGATTCTTTTGGTGAGCTCGTTTTGGGATTTCTAGAGTTGGTAGAATTTTTGGGTGATTTTTACAATCTCTTTTGGATCTCTTAAGTGTTTGATTGCATCTTCTTCGATATCGGCTTTGGCACCGACGTTTGGGGCACATTGGTTTTGATCATCGACACGAGTTAGCGGCCTTGATCTCATGAGAGGTTTGCCTAAACTCAAAGTCATCAGGATCTTGTATATGTATACATCAGGGCATAACAAGCAAGTTGCCGCCTCACCCGTCATTGACTATGGTCATGGTGACGGACCGGAGACGGTTGCTTCATATGGATCTTGTTGGTCTGCTAGGGTTGATCGATCGGTGGCAATTGGTACATTCTTGTCATAGTCGATGATTTTTCGAGATACTCTTGGGTGTTCTTTCTTGCTTGAAGGATGAGGCTTTTGATCATTTTCATGACCTTGTTCTTCGTTTGGCTTCAACTTCTGGTGCCTTGAGAGCGATCCGCATGATGACAATGGCACGGAGTTCAAGAATGCTTCTTTGCCTCTTTTGTCTTTGGCGGTATTGAGCATCAATTCTCTTCTCCACACGTCCCTCAACAAAATGGCGTTGTGGAAAGGAAGAACAGGACTCTAGTTGAGATGGCTAGGGCGATCTTTGGATGAGTATAGCACAGAGGAGGTTTTGGGCGAAGCTATTGCTCTGACTTGCCATATTTCAAACCGTGTCTTTTGAGACCGTCTTTGGGCAAGACTTCATATGAGCTTCGTTTTGGTAGAAAACCCTCTGCTCTCATTTTTGAGTCTTTGGATCGAAGTGTTTTATTCTCAAGGCAGAAACCTAGATAAATTTGAATCAAGGACTTGTGATGGTTTATTTCTAGGTTATCCTGCTCATTCGAGGGTTTTCGGTTTTTAATGTTGAAACTAACATTGTCCAGAGACATGCAATGTCACTTTTGATGAGACTAACCACGGAGCTAGATCCGATGTTTGGTGACTTACAGTGACAGAGAGCATTTTTGTTGAAGAAGATGAGGATGAACTTGATTTTGCTCCTTCACTGTTGTCGATGTTCTGTGCAAAATTGCTCAAGCTCGAACACCTTTGTTGCTTCACCTCCAATTGAGGCTCTGCTTGTGACTTCTTCATCGGTGATGCTGGAGGTTGAGGAGATGCTATCTCCCCCAGGCGCTCCTTTGCACATTCAGAAGCAACATCCTCCGGATCAGATGATTGGTAATATTCATGAGCGAGTCACTCGCTCCAGGTATCATGATCCAGGTCTTTTCTCTCACTCTGCATTTGTAGCTTCTTTTGAACCCAAAGATATATCACATGCTTTATCTGATGCTAGTTGGGTCAATGCCATGCATGAGGAGTTAGAGAATTTTGAAAGAAATAAAGTTTGGAACCTTGTAGAACCTCCTAGTGGACATAATGTTATAGGAACCCGTTGGGTGTTCAAAAATAAACAAAATGAGGATGGTTACGTGGTTAGAAACAAGGCTAGATTGGTAGCTCGGGGTTTTAGCGAGTTGAGGGTTAGATTTTGATGAGACCTTCGCTCTGTTGCTAGATTAGAAGCCATTAGCATCTTGCTTGCATTCTTTGCATCTAAAGGTTTTAGGTTGCATCAAATGGATGTTAAGAGTGCCTTCTGAATGGTTTTATAGAGGAGGAAGTGTATGTTAGGCAACCCCCTGGTTTTGAGAATCCCAAGCACCACGATCATGTTTTTAAGCTATCCAAAGCCTTGTATGGTCTTAAACAAGCCCCTAGAGCACAGTATGATAGACTTAAGACCTTCTTGCTTAAGAATGATTTTGAAATGGGAAAAGTTGATAAGACTCTTTTCATTCTTAGGCATGGCAATGACTTCTGCTTGTTCAGATATATGTTGATGATATTATCTTTGGTGGTTCCTCTAATGCTCTTGTTTCCGGTTTTTACGAGACTATGTCGAGGAATTTGAGATGAGCATGATGGGAGAACTCAATTACTTTTGGGGCTACAAATCAAGCAATGCAAGGAAGGATCTTCATCCATCAAGCGAAGTACACCAAGGATTTGCTCAAGCGTTTTGATATGGGTGATCGCAGCCGTCGCCACTCCCATGGCGACTTCGATTGCTTTGGATCGAGATGAGGAAGGAGAAGCCGTGGATCAGCGAGTACCGCATGACATGATCGGCTCCCTCCATACTGACGGCCTCAAGACCGGACATCCACTTCATGCCGCCTCTGCTTGAGATTTCAGGCGTCCGAGGACTTCACATCGCCAAGCCGTTAAGCGCATCTTCGGTATTACACTCTACCCTTGATTATGGCATTTGGTATTCTTGTTCTTCTTATTTGTCCATTCGGGGTTTTGATTCTGATTTTGCTGGGTGTAGGCTAGATAGAAAGAGCACATCGGCACATGTCATTTCTTAGGCACTTCTCTTGTCTCTTGGTCATCTAGGAAGCGGTCTTACATTTGCACAATCCTTCTTTGAAGTGAATATGTAGTCTTGCTAGTTCTTTGTAGTCATATTTTGTGGATGGTTTCCACTCTAAGGATTTTGGGTTAACTTTTGCTAGTGTTCCTCTCTTACGTGACAACACTTCGCTATTAACATTGCTAAGAACCCATTGCAACATTCTAGGACCAAGCACATAGACATTAGCTATCACTTCCTTAGAGATCACGTTGAGAAGGGTGATATTGTGCTGCTTTTTGTGGAGTCCGAGGCTCGGTTAGCTGATATCCTCACCAAGCCTTTAGACCCAACAAGGTTTGCCACCTTGAGGAGTGAGTTAGGGGTAATTTATCCCTATGGGTTGGTTTGAGGGGGAGTTGGATTTTTTCTGATCTTTCCTTGTTCATTTGATCTTTTCTTGATTTTCTTTTTGAACTTGTTGATCTTTTTGATCTTTTAGGCTTTTGAGCTTTTCTTGCATCTCATTGTATCATATTGCATTCATATGAAAAATCCAAAAGATGCATTGTAATATAAGCTTTTGCTAATCTTTTAAAATTGATGAAGCTTTGCTTATTACCCTTTGGAGCTTTAGTGTTTCAAATTCTTGCTCAATGCCATGTCTAGTTCTTTGACTTGCTAGAATTATCATGCTTTCACATGTGTAGCTAAGTCTTTGCTGTATGAGCTAGAACTTGAAAAACAACTTAAACTAAGAAATTAGCAATTTGTGAATTGTTTAGCCATTCTTAATTAGTGCTCCTTTTGTGACATTGGCCTGTCAAAATTGCTTTGTTAGCTCTTGAATCTAGCTTTGATCATTACTTGAGCTTCTTGTGTTCTTGAGAATCTAAAAGCGCTCTTGTGCAAAAAAAAAAATGATCTCTTTTGTGCTTAAAAACTGATCTCACCAATCCTTTCTCATGAGGCGGCTCGCCATTGTACTAGGCATGAACTCGGGGGAGTTTTGGATGACCTAGACCACTCTCTTAAGCTTTTGTTGCTTGGGATGGTCGTAGTGAGGCTTGAGATCTAGCACAATGCTAAAAATACAAATTGTCAAATTGGTTGAACCTTAGGAAGAGATTGTGGATGGCTCCTAGTCCAGGATCTTCTTTACTAAGATAGACCATTAGTCAACTTCAATATTCATTGCAAATGAAAAACAGTTGAAAAAAATGGGCGTTTGAGAAATTTGAGCAAAATGATTCAATTCAGGACCTATTTGTCTCTTAATGTGGTCATTGTTAGCTTTTGGATCTCACGTTGACATTTTGACATGGCCAGTATCATTTTAGGATCCCTGTTGATGAACTTGCTAGATTTGAAGCTTTGCTTAAAATGCTAAAATTCATTGCTTTATATTAAGCCTTCTTGCTTAGCTTTGTTATATATGTTTTATCATGATCTTGCTAGCGCTGTTAGGCTTGATATGTTGTTTGTGCAACTTTAGAAATGCTAACTTGTTCTTTTGGGTAATCTCCAAAGCTTCTTGTTTTCAAAAATTGAAAAATACAAAAAAATTGAAGCCACTCCATTGCATTTCATGCATGCTCCATCTTATGCTTTTCCTCATTCGCATTTGTCATCTCCGGGCGAGAGGAAGGCGTGATTCCTTGATGACTCCATTGTCAAAGGGGGAGAAGATATTGTAAAATTGTTAAAAAGGGGAGAAGTTGTTTGGGGAGAAGCTGTTTGAAAAAGGGGGAGCTACTTGGAGAAAAATTGAAAATCTGAGGATCATAGTGAGGGGGAGTTTCTTATTTGCATTCTTATGGTTTTATTGTCATTTCTGAACTAGAATTGCAATTCTTGATCCTCACAATGATCAAAGGTCATATCGAACAATTGTTCTTTCATATGGACCTTAAGTGAGTTTTGACTCCTTTCTGGAATTTGAAGCTTTCGTGCCTTCTTTTGCCGTATCTCACTTGCTAATACTATTCTGGAGCCAGCTTGGTCATTTCCTTTGCTTTTTCTTGCATTTGGACCAAGTTGTGCCTTTGAGCGAAAACAACGTGTTTTTACTTTTCAAACCTCTAAATTCGCATTTGTGGAAAATTGCCAATGTGTTCATCAAGGGGGAGATTGTGGATATCATGGGGATATGCCTGAGATCTTAGGATGATGTTACAATTGGCAATGTCGTTGACGGTTTGTCGAATCACGTGTTTTCGGCAAAGTTCCAAGATCTGTCGAGCCATTGGCGGTCGACCGCCTTTGTATGGTCGACCGCCATGCTTGTGTTGTTTTTTGAAATAGTCCTTGGCGGTCGACCGGCCAAAGTGGCGATCGGACCGGCGATGGAAGCGGCCCGACCGCCTTGTTTGAGCGGTCGACCGCCATTGCAATCTTTGTGGATTTTGGAGCCGGACCAAAAATAGAAGGTGTAGGCAAGTGAGAAGGTGCTTCAGACTTGGTTTCATAATTTTTGGAGCTTCCAAGCAAAAGTTCTATTGGTTTGAAAATTCCAGTAGGTTTCAGATTTTCAGGATGGAAATTTTGGTTAAGTCTTGGTGGGCGGTCGACCGGCCTTTGGTGGCGATCGGCCCGACGATGGGCGGTCGAGCCGCCAAGGTGGCGATCGACCATTATGTGAGTTGTTTAAATCGTCCTTCGGGCGGCGATGTTTTCTTGTTAGGTCAAGTTCATGGGTTTCATGGCATATGTGTTGCATGATGCATGTTTTGACTAACGTGGGTCAAGTTGTGAAGAACTTGTTCCGGATTCGATTTCTTTGTCTATTGATGTGCGAGTTGCTTGGAGGTCAATGACGGTCAGCGGCGAGATGATCGGGACTAAGCTTGGAGAGCCGAGGTCGAAACGATCGAGGATGCCGGGTGAGGTCAATGGAGTCAAGCATGGCGCAAGAAGGACAAAGGTGACCGAACAGGCGATTCGGTGCGATGGGTTCGATCAAGCGGCGGGAGGTCGGTGCAAGTGCCATGGTGGTTTCGGGGGGCGGATGGGAGAGACTTGCCGACATGAAGAGAGCCACCGGATCAACCTACGTGGCGAAGCATGGAGGTGCTTCACGAAGATGGGACTCGGTCTTTGCAAAAGATCGAGAAGGGGTATTTTGGTAATTTTACCAAATACCGCCTTGGTGACCTTTTGCCAACTCACGGCGCAAAGATGGTGCAAGGTGAAGCGGATTAGGTCAAGAGATGAAGACGGCGCTTTAAAACGCGTGCGTATGTCTCCCGTTTATTTTGGGCCTTAACGGGAGCCCATTAGGTTACTCTTCTAGAAGGTCTAAGCCTCCACTATAAATAGGGGGTGTGTTGGACAGCCACCCCAACCCTTTCATTACTTGTAAACCCTAGTTTTGCTTTTGTGCTTAGGGAGTTGATAGTTGGAGGTTAGGGTTCTAGAGAGTTGGATTTGATTTCGTGCTCATGTATTGAGTCTTTGTCCTCCATTGATGGAGTGGCTGTAAACCAATACCATATCAAATCAATCCAAAGAGATTTCTCTCAAGATGAATCTATTCTCTCTCTTTCTCTCTATTTGGTGATTTTGAGTCTTTCTTTGATCCGCGAGTTTTTGCTTGGTTTCTTGCCGTGATCTAACTTGCTGGGACATGTGGGAACCCATCTAGGATCATCTTGATCATCAATCACCCACGAGCAAGTCTCTAGATCATATTTTGCATTTGGCTTGGTTTTTGAACCTCCTTCGCTCAAACTGAAAAAGATAGGAATTTTGGCATGGATCTTTGAAATCTTTGATTGGAATAGGTTCCTAATATCTTTAGGAAGGTGTGGTTCAAATTTCGTGAAGTTTGGCCTTACGGATCAAAAGTTAGGTCGTTTTTCGTTTCGGATTGTCGGGCTGATTTTGCTGATTTTCCTGTTCACCGTCAGGAGCGGTCAGACCGCCCAAAACAGAGGTCAGACCGCTAGGCAAACCGGTCAGACCGTCCCTGTGAGAGGTCAGACCGCCCAACACTTTGAGATTTGAGTTTTTGGTTGTTTTTGGGTGTTTTGCTTTGGGGTTTGATTGGATTCAAGACTAGTCTTCCGCTGTACTGGTATATTGATCTTCATAGCTTCCATAGCTATTGGAGTGACATTTGTGTTGAATCCATCTTTTGTGAAAAAGTGAGCGTGCTCCTATTCACCCCCCCCCCCTCTAGTCGCCTTTTCGGTCCAACAATATTACATCACACAAGTGACAAGTTTTATTTTTTTCATTTTTCAATGTCCATGTCCTCTAAGCACGGTAAACACCAAAAAGGTCTGCATAACATAAATCATAACTAGGATTACAAATGCAATAGAAAGAATGAAAGCACATTACCATGCATTTGTCACAAACTCGAACTGGTTGAGCATCAGCATCATCACCATCATACAGCCTGCCTCAAATCATAACCACCTCGCCCAATCCTCAAATCGAATCACTTATACTCGAGAGAGTCCTCAAATGATCACGACATCTTATACTAGTGATCGAATGATACTAATGAAGGTTGCGATGTCTCCAATTAGTGGAACATTTCTATACATTCAAACCCCCGAGTATCCTTATCAGGGTTAAATGTTATCACTATTACAAATTCACGGTGAAAAATCTCTACTCCTATGTCCTAAGCGCATTGTATAGTCCATTGCAGTACGATAGGTAACACCGAAAAAGGTTCAAGGTAAACATGAGTCCAAGGAGCTCCACCAAATTCAGCATCAAGAACACCACTTGATCACCTGCAGATTCAACAAGCCAAATTGGATCAACTATATAATCACAAGTTCTATTCCTACGTCTCTTCGAGCAGATCTCCAACCCAACAAAATAAAATAGGATACATGGTACAATATTGAATGATATGAATGTTTATTAGGGAAAAGAATTTGAAATACTACTAAAAATGCAACGTACAATACAAATTGATAGGTTACCTGGGAAGAAGGTGGCATCTTGACGTTTTTGTGCCCATGAGAATCTGCGTTGATCAGTACTAGAAACCGGCGCACGCCATTGGCGCACGGAGCAAGAAACATGCAATTGTGATCAGGACAAGAACTTGTCGGAGATACATGTACGTAATATCAGAAACCGTAATAGAAGGGTTTAGACCATTCGTGCAGAGATTCAAATATTTGCACCAATCGGAGAACACTAAATAAATAAAAACATATAAAGAATTGCACGAAATGAAATACATGATTAACAACATAATTTTTCATGTTCACTATGTATGGTAAAATTGAAATTTATCTTTTGTTCACAAAGACATCTGTGAAGACATGAAGTTGCAACTCTCTATAATAAGTCTTCGTTGTTTGCACGACGGAGATGTGCGAGCAATTTTGGGGAAAAAATGTAAGCAGAAGGTCATACTCCCATGGTCAAGCACAGTTCAAAGGAGTTTTCCTACCGAAAAAATTCATGAATGTTAGCAATTTCTAGAACTAGCACATAATTTCACCCAATTTTCTTAGATAAATCTGATATATCTAACGATAAAATAAGGCTATGCTTGAGCCTCTAATACAAATAACAAAATAGCATGCACTCCAGACTACAAAGTTTCTGACACCTCTAATTGGTCATGAAGCTATTTCTGAACCTCCATTCGCATCCTTAGAGTTTCTACCACTTGTGATATTTTGCTAGTCGATACCTCTTTACAATAAGTACAGGTAGAACTTAAGTCACAATAAAAAAAATAGATACCTGATTTTTCAGTTACCGCTGAAAAAGGGGGAAATCTAAACTGGTACATGTAAATGACTCTTTGCGTCGCTTCGAGGCTACGAAGATCCATTCTTACACAAAACATTTGGGAAGATCCATACAGTACGAAAGTCTTGAGACCAAAAGAGACCGTGGAGGCATAAGAAATAAGCTAGGCGAACGGTGAAAAACATAGGCATAGAGTGCAAGAAAAGTCGAGGAATATTATTAAAAAACAAAGATATAGGATTATTACAGGAAAAAATGAAAAGAATGTAAATATGAGTGCTTATTCAGATCATCATAATCAGACCATGCTGAGTGTGCTATTTTCCCATGTATGCTTTTACCTACTTCCTGCAAACAATTAGATGTATTGGAAGAAACTAAATTGCTCATTTTACATAATGCTGAGTTATCAAAGCACCTTGCTGATGTCACGATGGATAGGGGTAACCACTTTCCTCAAGAAAGCCTCCTCATCCCCATCATAAGATGGCCTGAAATTTTCCTCAGTCACAATGCTGACATTTCCAGCAAGCAGTCCATGAAGCTCATACGCCATCTGAACACATTGAAGATGATGTTCACAGATATATTCTTGCAATAAGCTTTGCATACCTAACAAAAATATATGATGATTAAGAAAGCGCAAGGTATATTATGAAAGATGTAGCAAAGATATCCTAGCATAAATCAGATATTTGTTGCTTCACCCCAGATGAGAAGATAAAGACCTAGATATAAAATCTTTCTTTGCTGAACTTCATGTGGTTGTGCACCTGAAGGAAATCCATAGTAACAAAATCATCAGCACAATGTACATAGAGCAAAAAATAAGTTTTTTTTAAAAAAAATGGTAAGCAGTGTTATACCTCAAACTATGTTTCCTTGACCAAAAATTTCCACCACTTTTTGTAATTGCTGAATAGTCATCACCACATCGACATCTCGGTCATCAAACTGTTTGGGGGGGGGGAGCTCCAGTGAACAAAGAGGTAACAGTGCCAAAAAAAAATCCAAAAGGAATGCATGGAAAATGAAGTATATATATAATATTCTTTAGCCAAGCACCTAAGACACATTAATGAAATCAATTTAATCAATCTAATTAAATGGTGATAATCTTCACCATGTGGTAGATGGCAATAGTCACCGGCATTTTGCATGCGATTACCTCAAAACCGAAATGATCCAATGCCAAAGATATGCTTTACGAACAAGCTTGACTAATCAATGTACAAGAAGAAATATAAATCAATTTAAAATCAAGATGTATATGGGGTGCCAAATGGCACCAAAGACCACAATTGAGCATTTAGCATAATTTCTTAGGCTGCTAATCAATTGAAAAACAGAGTTAGTTTGTGTATGTCATTAAAGAAAAGAAATCCTATTTTGGTTGAAGGCTACCAACACATTTCTTATAGAAGCAACTATGATTTACTTTTGGAGACCTGAGAGTCGACCAAGGAGCACGAAACGGATCTCATGCTTATAATTTCATTATTTCACATAGATATCCATATAATCAATCTACCAAAGTACATAGCAAGAAGGAAGCATACCTTGCTAAGAGGATCGAGCTTTGGCTCTAGTCTTATGTGCACACTAAGTACACAGGCGCGCATTGGGGAAAATCTCGGACCAAAGTAAAACGTTTGGGAAAAATCACGGACCTAGGGCGTGTCGGTTCCCTCCCCATCGAACTGAATCATCGATATAAATCGGTGTGTTTGCTAACTCAACTTCAAATAAATTTAAATCAAAAGCCGGTCCTCGGCTAGTTACCACCGTTACAAATTTAAATTATCTAAGAGTAACCAAATACCAAATAAGAGTTGTAACCCCATAAGTTCTTCCCCATTGATGTCATCGAGGACACTATAGCTTGTACCAAGAGTTTCTTGTATTTCATTGCTCACATCCATAAGATCCATCATCTTGTCTTGCATCTTTGTCTGATTAGATAGCGGTATAGATTCAGATGCAATTGGAAATAAAAGTAAACAGGAAGATAAGCAATCAAATGAAAATATATATAAGATGAAAATTTTGAAAACATGAAGAATCTAGTAAACAAAAGTATGCTACACACATCTATATCTTCAAGTTTGACAGTTTTCATCATCCCTTCGACTCTTTATTGGCAACCTTCATTGCGGTCATCTGTTGAAAAAATCCTTTTAACATAAGTATGGGAATCGGAGACGGATCGATCATGGAAATCAAACTTGAGGAAACCGAGACAACATACGCTTTGTTGAGCATCTTTAAGTTCTTCCGTTGCAAAAGCAACTTGGTCAAGATGATATGTTTTGTTGTACAAAGACATGTCACGTTGTCCGTCACACCTGTAGGGAAAGCATATGGAGTATAAAGATTAGAACACTAAATTAATAGACTGTTGCAAAAAAAAGTAACAGTAAAGATCACAAAAAGTTCATCAAAATTTTACTGGGATTAAATGCTAAAGGATAATCAGCTTTTGTAACTAATGCATGGAGGTAAAATAGCATTCCCCTTTTGTCCACCCCTTCCGAAACATCTTTGTTCACCAGCTTCCCCCGCTTTGGCACACCCAGCTTGTTTCGGCTAACAATTTTACTGAGATTAAATGCTAAAGGATAATCACTTTTCGTGACTAATGCATGGAGGTAAAATAGCATTCCCCTTTGTCCACCCTTCCAAACATCTTTGTTCACCACCTTCCTCGCTTTGGCACACCCAAATTGTTTCGCTAACCGGTCTCATGACACCCCTAATCCTCCCAAGGAAGCCGGTGTGGAGCGACTCAGCGGAGGTGTCCGAGGAGTAAGAAACCCTGAGTGACAGGTTGAGGCTCCATGGCAGCACGTCATGCTTCCTTGGCAACTACGCCGGTGGCGGGGTTCCCCTTGGTGATGGCAACGGGGATGAGCCCTTGGCGGCAACGCCACCGCCTGCATTCCTCTTCACTTCCTTCTTGTCCTCCGCCACCGCAACAGTAGGCCTCTATAAACTGTCCTTGTGGAATGTCTATTGATGACTAGGAGTCATTTGCCTATATTGTAGGTGGAATTAGTATCGACATTGTGAGAATGGTTGAATAAGTGATTGAGCCATCCATCCATATGCTTCGGATGATAATGCAATGGTATGTGAATGAATTCCACAAATAACAACATTAATTTTTACCTAGATAGCTACCCATCCATATGAACAATCTACACTCTACGGCACCTCATATCTGTAGTTGAATAATTAGGTAAATATACAAGGCAATGAACAAACCTGGATGTAATAGCATTCATGAGCATGGCAAGGCCCTTCCTGAAAGATGCAAATCGCCCACCTTTGGCTTCTAAGGCTAAAAGAGGTGAAAATAGATTAGTATAATGGAGCAGCTAATTGATGCAACGAAAAAAAGTACATTGTTCACTTACGGATCTCTCGGTGGTTTGGGATTGTTCCCCCTCTCCTTAATTTTTTTGATGGTTCCTCCAGCCTCCAAACCTTCCCAAATGTAGCCTTCATACTGAGCTTTGAAGGATCACCAGCATACACACCAAAAATTAGCATTGAAATCGTTACATTTTTATTGAAATCACTGCAAGCAGAAGGCTGGAACAAATAGCCATTGCACACTACAATAAACACCTGAGCAAAAAGGTTCAATGAGGCACTCAAAGACCTCTCAGACCGAGGTTGCAATAAGACAAAGTCCTCCACCGACTCCTCACGCCTCAAACCTTGGCGAAATGCTCATTTCAATTGTTGAACACAAGAACAATCAAAATTCACAAAAGAATCAAAGAATGCAGACGGGAGAGCACAAAGCGGAGGAGGCGGGCGAATGCCGCACGCCAAGGTCGGCCCAGAGCTTCAGGGGGATGCTCATGAGGTCGAAGAAGGGCGGTCGGCGGGCTTGGGCGGCACCGCCTCGGCTTCCCCTCCCACAAAGACGAATCTGGCGCATTCAGATCTCCGAACACAAGAAGAGGAGGAAGACAAGGAGGGAAGCAACCAAGAAGCGTACGGCCATTGTGAGGACGGGGCGAGGGCTGGAAGCTATTGGGTCCCTCCTCCCAGACATACCCTCGTCGGGCGCTCGGCAGTGGTGATGTTCCCCGTGGTGGGCGTGGCCTGTGACAAGCACGCCGATGATGCTGCGTGCAGTGGCTGGCGCTGCTGTGTGCAGAGGTTGCTGACGCCACCGCCCACCACGACACTGTCTGTGGACACCAGCGCATTAGGCGCGGCGGGCTTCGGCACATGGGACGCAGTGGCTGTGGCGATCGCTGGTGGCGGTAGCGATAACCATGGTGACGGGGAGGAGGGGCGGCGCTGGGAGGAGGGACACCAGGAGGAGGGCAACAGGGAGGGAGAGGCGCACTAGGACGAGGGATGGCTGTGGAGGTGGGGGCGCTGGGGGAGAGGCGGGTGGTCGGGGGAGAGGAGGAGGCACCGGGAGAGGTGGGTCGGCCAGGGAGGTGGGAGGTCAGAAGGAAGTGGGGACTTTGGGGATAAGGGCGGGGTCGTGAATTTCTTCGCACTCAGACTTCAATTTTTTTTCGATTCTTGCCAAGGTTCTATTATTCTGGCGAGATACCTGCATACAGTGGACTTTTTTCGAGGGAAGATAGATTGTAGGCAAACTTTTATTATTCCCAGCAGTTAATTTGTTTTAGATAATAATTATTTCCGGTAGATAATAGGACCTCTAATCTCTTGAATATTCCCGGCACATGTTTTGCCACTCATCCCATTTTTTCCCGGTAGATTATTACCCTTAATACTATGCCATGGTGTAGTGATGGGAGCATTGAGACGATCTGACGAGTAGTAGGGAACACTGACGCAGTAGTGCTAGAGTCCGATTAGACGCAAGAGAGGAAGAGCAAGTGGCGCTGCAGAGGAGCGGCTCGGCGACGGACAGTCGGGATGGGTAGGTGGCGCAGATCTTGGTCTTGGTAGCGTGTCGCAAGTCTTGATCGTGGGGTGGCGGGCGCTAGAGCACATCTAGTCATGGCTCGAGCTAGCCTAGGCCGGGCTGGACCAGAGGGAAGCCGGGGCATGTGGGCTGAGCCTAGAAGGAAGTGGGCCGGCCCAAGGAGAGAGGAAAATTTGAAACCGTGATTCAAATTTGATATTTGAATTTGAGGGATTTTTGAAAGAGGTTGAAGCTAGAGATTTTGAAATTACACAAATAATTTGAATTAAGTTTTAAACTTCAAACTCTTAGCAACTTTTAGCCATCCCAATAAAATGGGGTGTTAAAAACGCTACCCACCTTAAACGGAATCTCGACCCCGAGATTCAAGCTTATCTGGGAACAGAACCGAAAAGTCCAATTTTAGTTGATCTTCGTGCTACTAGGTGGCTTCTCTTTTCGAGTGGTTGCTCCACTGAACTTTGCAAGGGTGGATGATCTAGCGTCTGGTTTGTTTCTCCATGATGTCAAGAATCTTGATCGAGTGCTCTGGGTAAGTCAGATCTTTTTGCAGCGCGATGGTTGCTCCACTGAACTCTGAGCTCGGTTTTCTGGGTGCAGATTTGTGAGGGGTGCCTGGTGGCGAAGCAAGCAAGGAACCCATTTCGGCATAGCGCGAATGCAGGCGTCCACGCCTGGAACTAGTTCACATAGATCTATATGGCCCCATCACACCTCACACCAACGTGGGTAATCAATATTTCTTTCTTTTGGTGGATGATTATTCCAGGGCAATGTGGGTGTACATGCTGAAGAACAAGGGAGATACAAAAAATGCATTCCAGAAATTTGTGGCGCAAGTTGAGAACGAATCTGATCACATTGTAAAGGCCATCAGATTAGACCATGGAGGGGAGTTTCTATCCAAGGAATTTGAGGCGATAAGTGAAGCAAAGGGGATCAAGCGCTATTTCACAGCTCCATACTCACCGCGGCAAAACGGAGTTGTAGAGCAGCGAAATTGCACAGTGATAGCAATGGCACGCAGTCTTTTGAAGACCAAGTCTCTCCTAGGAAGATTTTGGGGTGAAGCAGTACGACATGCAGTCTATATCCTCAATAAACCCGCAACGAAGGCGCTGGATGATGTCACCCCATATGAAGCATGGTCAGGAAAGAAGCCAAGTCTGGCGCACTTACGGGTATTTGGTTGCATTGCACATGTGAAGGTGAACACCTACACCAAGAAGATTGATGACCGGAGTAGGCGGATGATCTATTTGGGAGTGGAACTGGGCAGCAAGGCTCATCACTTGTTTAATCCTGAAACCCAGAAAATTTAGGTCAACAGGGACGTTGTCTTTGAAGAGGATAGAGAGTGGAACTAGAGAAACGAGCCAGGTACGGAACAATACAATTCTTTTTTAGTGTTAGATGAAGAAGCAGGCATCTTGGCACCCGAAGATGTCTATGATTCCCCCGGCCAAGGAGATGACAGATCCCAAGCGCATACAGCCGGTGAAGGCAGCAGTTCGGATGCAGGGGGTAGCAGACCCCCACGGGCATGCAGGCATAGGAGGCGTGCATGCTTGCATGGCAGATGGCGGCTTGGGAGCACCAAAGAGTGGTCTAAGCGGTACTCGGGTTCATATATTCTCGAGCCAAGCACACAGTGACCCATCTACAACATATGCTATATTTCAAGAAGAAGAAACTCCAGTAGCAGGTAGTATAGAGAAGACTCCAATATTCAGAAGCTTGTCTGAGATTTATGATCAAACTGATCCCATTGAAACAGAAGAAGAACTGTATTTTGGCTCAGCAGAAGAACCTAGAAATTTTGAGGAGGTGAATCAGCACTTGCAGTGGCAGCAAGCCATGCAAGAGGAGATCAAGTCCATTGTGGAAAATGATACCTAGAAACTCGCAGATTTGCCAAGCGGTTTTCAGACTATCGGGATGAAGTGGGTCTATAAGGTGAAAAGAGATCCTAGTGGTGCTATTTTGAAGCACAAAGCATAGCTTGTGGCGAAAGGGTATGTCCAGAAATAGGGGGTGGATTTCCAAGAGGTGTTCACTCCAGTTGCTCTATTGGAGACAGTACGACTTCTCATTGCTTTAGCGGCTCATGAAGGGTGGCAAGTGCATCATATGGATGTTAAATCGGCATTTCTTATGGTGAATTAGAGGAGGAAGTCTATGTTGCACAACCACCTGGTTTCGTTGATGACGCAAACCCACATAAAGCATTGAGATTAAAGAAAGCATTATATGGGCTTCGGCGGGCACTTGGCTTGGAATATAAAGTGAATCGCAGTCTTTCGTCACTTGGTTCTAAAAAAAGCCAATCTGAGCATGTCGTGTACAAAAGAGGGACAAGATCGTCAAGATTAATTGTGGGTGTATATGTGGATGATTTAATTGTCACAGGTACACACACACATGAGATTGCAAGATTTAAGGATGAGATGATGAGTCTGTTCAAGATGACAGATTTGGGCCTTTTGAGCTACTACCTTGGGATAGAGGTGAAACAAACTGAAAGAGGGATCACGCTGACCCAATTGGCATATGCGGAGAAGATTCTTGAGAAGTGTGATATGGAGAATTGCAATCTTTGCCAATATCCAATGGAGGCTCGTCTGAGGCTAAGTAAGGTTAACAGCAGTCCACCAGTTGATGCCACATACTATAGAAGCATCGTTGGAAGTTTGAGATATTTAGTGCATACTAGACCTGATATCGCTTATGCTGTTGACTATGTGAGTCGCTTTATGGAGTCTCCTACAAACGAGCACATGGCAGCAGTTAAGCACATACTGAGGTATGTGTGTGGCGCTCTGGAGTTTGGTTGTTATTATGAATGAGGTGAAGGAGAAGAAATCCAGTTGGTCGGTTATAGTGATAGCGACATGGCTGGAGATGTTGATAGCAGAAAGAGTACAACAGGCGTACTTTTTTTGTTTGGGAAAAGCATGGTGAGTTGGCAGTCACAAAAGCAGAAAGTAGTGGCACTTTCTTCGTGTGAAGCGAAATATATTGCTGCTACCACTGCAGCATGTCAAGGGATTTGGTTGGGACGATTACTTAATGAGCTTACACAAAAAGAGGTGAGCAGGTTTGTGCTCAAGGTTGATAACAAATCAGCGATATCTTTGAGGAAGAATCCAGTCTACCATGATAGAAGCAAGCACATAGATACTGGCTATCACTTCATTCAGGAGTGTGTCGAAGAAGGGAAAATAATAGTTGATCATATCAGAACAGAAGATCAACTTACTGATATTTTGACAAAGTCGTGCTAGGGCGAATCAAGTTCTTGGAGATGAGAGAGAAGATTGGTATGATCAAAGTGAAAAACAAGATTAAAGAGGTGATTGATAGAATTAATTTTGTTTAGCTTTCATTTTCGGTTTTCTATTATCGGGATTGCTAATTTTCAGTTGCCTGAAAAATTCTTTTATTTCAGTCAATTTTGTGGCCATCGATCTGGCTTGAGATTTGTGTTGTTGCAGCCATGGATTAACGGGCCTGCACACGCTGTCGGGTTCATATTGCAAAACCATCCTGTTATCAAAAATCGACCGCCCGTTAATCGTCTCGATCTCTTCTTTGTCGGTCCCCAACAGAGAGAGAGAGAGAGAGAGAGGGAGGAGAGAGCCAATGACGGCGTGAGAGAGCAAGGCCGCAAGGCTCGATCGGCTATTCACGGCGATCGGCAACACTCATTGGTGATGGACGACTTCGATGGCGAGAGCTGCCAGATGATCCCCACCTCCTTGTTGCTACTCTTTGTTTTTTTCTCTTGGATTGTTCATACTAGTGCAGAGGAGGTTTTTTTTGGATCTGTGATTGGCGGCGGGGCGTAGCGGAGAGGCATTTTCATCTTCATCTGCTTCGACTTCTAGGTGAGTATTTTAGAGTAATTTTTGGTTCATGTGATTTTAGGGCTTGTGGATCCGTAGATCTCGCAAGTGGTTTAATGTGTTTTTCCCACGAACTCGATGGATTTGTGGTGTTCTTTTTGTGTTTCTGCTAAGAAAGGAGAAGGTGGGGGAGATGTCACATCGCAAGTTCGAAAGCACCCAAGGCATGGTTCCCGCTTCTTCCCTTGAGGAATCTTGATGGTTGCTACAAAACTATCGTATTGATCCATGTGTAAATTTGATTGGAGGTCAAGATTATGTTTGCAACAAGCCAGTAGAGTATATCGCCTTAGGTACCACTCTTTGAATTTAGTTCTATTTTGTTAAATGTAGTCTGAATTCTAATCGCTCTAAAACATACTTGATCTGTGTCCTTCATTTGTCAAATGTGATCCTTTCTTTCTATTTTGTCGTTCTTGCAAACAATTAAAGGCAATTCTATGCTCTCATCTCACGTGTCCGCTTGTTTGCGCTGTTATGTATGAGTGTGTTGCGGGTTGCAAAGGAACGAGGAGAAGTGGAATACCATGACTAAAGAAGTCAAGTAGTAATCGCTTCATTTCCTTTTCTATTCCATTTTGATGTCTCGCATTGCATAGTTCCTCATGTCTACATAATGTGTGTTGTTGATCCGGAGCAGGAGAAGAAGCCCTACTTTGACAAGGTTTGTAGAGTTAAAGGTCGAGTATGAAAATGGCAAGGATAGTGATGTAAGTTCTTAATCACCATTATTCTGCATTGTTAATGTAACTCTAGTTAATAATAAGAATGTGTGGCACCATATACATATTGCTAGCTTGTTGTCTCTCATTTGCCCTTGCTTATGTTTGTGATTCAGGAGGATAGTGTTGCATGTGTTTCTATTCTATTGTCTCTTGTAAATGGCAGATGTCTAGATTCACTAGATTCAAGGGGGTAGGGGAGGGGATCTAAGCAGTGGTAGCAGTAGTGATGGATGTGCTATGCTAGTACGTAGCAAGTAAGACTTGACTGTTGTTGGGTAGGATGCTGTCGGTTATTGGAACGAAGGAAGAAAATGCAGTGCTAGTGTGGTGGCACATGTATGAATCGAGGTCCATGGTCTGTTATTCACTTTTGCTCTATATTTCTGTAGGTCCATGGGTCATACACCAGCTAACGTGATCTTCAATTTCATCTCAAGTCTTTCAAGAAGTAGTATGTCTTTATATGGTTATCAGGACAATATTAAATCAATGATGATTTTGTGTGAATTTCCAACCATTGGAACTATATTCACATCTTCTGTAATATAGTTCTATATGGGAATCATCATCGTTATGCCTTGTTTTTTTTCTTTACCCTTCGGAAATAACTTCCCAATTGAAAATTGCATAGTACTTAAGCTTAACTTACGGTGCTAGTCAATGTGTAATTTTAGAATAGCTTTACTGTAATTTTGTGATCATTATAAATTGTTATTTATTTTCAGCATTTGTGCTTTTGAGCAATACATGTTGTTTCAACATTGGATATTCAGTTTGCTATTTTTCATTAAGAGTAGTAGTACATTAATTTTTAGTTTGAATAATGAAGATCTATATGTTTCCTGTTGTTGTAGCATTTTTTTTATTCTTTAGCCTAAAATACCAACTATTGATATTTTTCAGCCTAAAGTTCCAACTACTGAAGCATAAGAAAAAATCTATACTTTTCCTGAGCTATAGCACACATCTAATTTTGAGTTTGATTTTTTTCTTTGATCAATTTCTTGTTCAATAGTTTCATGGTTTGACCAGTTTGTTTGGTGGTTTCATGTTTGGAGAGGGGAAGTGGTGGTGTTGCTACTGGAGCAAAGAAAAAGCAATGACTTTAAGGCAAGGTGAGTACTAATGATTATCTTAGTGCTTAAAAGATAATTTTGCTATTGAGCTTTTTTGTTAGATTGTTTGTTGTTCTAGTAGTTAGATTCTCATTTCTTGTAGTATGAGGTTTCTTTGGAGTAGTAGTTGGTTAGCTTAGCTTCCTATCCTTATGCATTATTAAGGTGCAAATTCAATAGTTTTAATCGACACACTTATATACTATGTAGCGTAGTGTTATACAGTGGCATGGGGCGGATATGCATGGAAGCATTTATGGAAAAAAATTGAAGATAAATAACAGAATTGCTTATATGCTATGGAGAAATAACAGAATTGCTTATATGCTATGGAGATAACTACCACATGAAAAATTGCAAAATACTTAAGCTAAACTTGCAGTCCTAAGTAATATGCAATTTCACAAAAGCTTTGATGCAAGTTTCTATTTGTTCTTTAGATTTTTCTTGATTTTCAATTTCCCTTTGAATTTCAAAGATTCAAGAGCTGTAATTTCTCCCTATTTAAGGCAGTTTGTATTATGTACTTTTTCTAGCTTGTATCATGTGATTCATTGTGAGCATAAGTGAATAAAATATTTTTAGGACTCACTTATCAGGAGATGTTTTGATTTAATGTTTGCTTAGAATTATACACGGCCAAAATGGTGCTTATAATTATAATTTTCTATGGTTCACTGATGCTAATGGTTTTATTTTACTACAATTAAAATGTCATTCAATGTGTAGACTTGTATCATGACTAAAGTTTTGTTAATTCTAAATCTTTTCATTCTTACACTAGTTTTGTAGCTTATAATTAGAATAATCCAAAGGTGAACTGCACCTATAGGTTTTGCTAGCATAGATTAATCTTGTGTGATCTTCACCATGTAGGTTTTGTTAGGTTACAATAATACTATGTTCAATCTACCATGAAGTGTGACTAAAGAAGGCAAAGTCTGAAACACTAAAACTTATTATGCTCTACTTACACATGTAGTTTTATTCTTGTTGTTGTCCTAACCCTATAATGTAATACTTTTTTGTTGCTTGTATAATGTAAGGTTAAGCAATTCCACCCACAAGCGAGCACACAACCCTTGACGTCCTCCTTCCTGCTGGAACAAGATGCACACGTGTTCTGGTAACAGACTGCATGGCCACTAGCATAAGAGCACTCTGCTCCTCCTGCAACTACCCTCTGCCCGCATGATCCGCAAGTGTAAGTTCAGATCCCCAAATGCTTACTCTATTCCCTTCGCTCGCCCAACTTGGTTTTTGGCTAGATTTGATGATTGATTTTTATCTGCTTTTGTGTTTTGTAGGGTTCATTAGGACTAAATTTGTCTTTTTTCAAGTATAGAATTTTTTTTTTGTATCTGTCTTTCTTTCTCTCAGATTATCTTATCTCTATGAATTAATGCCAATGTATGTGTCACTATTGGGGTTCTCAAAGCCCTAATTATATATAGTATTTGATACTTAGTGAATTTCATTATTTTTGGCCAATGATATCAATCGGTGATTTCAATCCATTTTATCGGTTTACGTGTTTTGTAGGGGTTCACTAGGACTAAGTTTGTCTTTTGTCTACTATA
Source organism: Phyllostachys edulis (assembly GCA_036346405.1). NCBI lineage: Eukaryota > Viridiplantae > Streptophyta > Magnoliopsida > Poales > Poaceae > Phyllostachys > Phyllostachys edulis. The sequence goes on along the minus strand of JAYEVD010000812.1, from coordinate 9,692 downwards.
GATTTTTTGTGTGTCTGCTCTTTGTCTCTCAGTATTCTCTTATCTCTATGAGTTAATGCCAAATGTTTGTGTCACTATTGGGGTTCTTTAGTAGACATCAAGTTTTGTAAGCAAACACCATTGATTGCATGTTGTCCACTTTGTCAAACTTAGTATCTTGCATGTTATCCACATATCTCTGGCTTGGTAGGTATGCGGATCAGCAGTCTTGCTGATTGTCATGAACCTGTGGTTCTTTTTTTCCAAAGGAAGGTGTTTTGTACTTCACTTGTCGGCATAGTCCCAATCGATGTCTGCAATTCGAAACTTGCACCACTGTTTAGTATATGTTGCAGTGTTAGGTCATGTGCAATTTATTCCTTGCATGTGTGCAATTTTGTTAGAGTGTCATGTTAACATCTCTTATTTGCATGTTGTGGTCTCTGCATATTTGTTTTCTATTTTTACTTCTGAAGTTTCTATTCCCACCTCTCTTATTCCCCCTTGTTCACTACGGTTTGTGATTGCCATTGTTCTTGGTATTATCCGCCCAATGATTTCATCATTATAGGTGTTATTAGACCATGGAAACAACATATGAACAATTACATGAAGTTAACTTATGAAAACTTGAAAATATCATATCATGTCAAAACATGCATATTATATAAATTGAACTTTTGGTTTCATGTAATGTGCAATTTTAGTATTCTCGAAGTGCAATTCCCATGCTAGTCTCATTTAACATGTTCCTTTTCAATAGAAATGCAGTGCAGTCAAGTGTAAGTATATTAAAAGTTCTATTATTGTTTGTAAGCTCATTTGTAGTAATGTTATTGCAATAAATGAGAGTAGTCTTATTTACCTCGTTCTTTTTTTAATGTGTTCCTCCCAGTTGCCTTTATGTAGATTTCATTGATATAATGATATTTTTTTTGGGACACCTATATGGCAGAACATTAGCCGTGCACATTAGTATTATACTGAGCATATGGGAGAAATCTCCTTGATAATCTGTATCAATATATTTTTTGTTTCCTGTGAGGGTTTACCTAGGATTTGGTTTGTTTTGTCCTCTGTCTTTTGCTGGGGTTCACCAAGGTTCCTTCTGTCTTGTCTATGTTAGACTAAATTTTGTCATTGCTAAATCATACTTGAGATCAGAAAGGTTTCATGTATATTATTACTGTGACGTGATTGCATCCTTAGTTTTTTTTCTTTTTTGTGGATGATAAATTACTTGGTTTTTTGTCCGTATGAATTGTGAAAACTAACTTTTTTGTGGATGGTAAATTACTTGGTTTTTTGTCCTGTCTAGAGAAGAGAAACCTGACAAAAGAGTTTTTTTTCTTGTTTAGTACCCAACCGTAGAACACAACTCAGGAGTGTGAAGCCCACAACAACAAAAAAAAGCCCAACAAAAATTACATAAAATCCCACGGAATATACCCCACAACAAACAGACAGCCCAAACAAACAAACGGGCCAAATAACACTTGGTGGGTCAAGTAATCAGCTTATACAAAAAATGCCCTCCAAACAAACAGGCCGAATAACAGGTCCAAATTATGAAATTCAGACCCGTTAACACATACAACAAAAGTCTAGTTCTGTTTTGGCATTCACTTATTTTTTCTGTACCTTTGGATGAAAATCTAAAGATGAGAAAAAGCGACTAAAAATAACAAATTTTCGATAACTTATACATAGACAGGTCATTTCTATTATTTAGTTCTTTTGGAGTCGAGTCCGCTTTCTTATTAGGTAATGCGGCGTGTGAGTCCTAAAAGCGTATAAAAGGCTGCACCTCGCCTTGTAAGGATGTGTGGAGTTGTGTTGAAGAAATAAAAAAACAAAAAGAGGAGCCCTCCGAAATATATAAATCGTTTTTCTTGTGTCCTTTTTTTTTGTTTCTTCCAAAGAAGAAAGAAGCGAGCGTAGCTTTTGGCTTTCACGTGAAGAAGCAAACAGAGGTCAAAGGGCTACATCAAACAATCTCTTGCTAGGCCATTACATCACATAAAAGCGAGTATGGTGTCAGTCCTTTCCAAAGAAAGCCTTACGTGTCCTCGACCTCTGGGAGAAGCCGAAGCGCCTCACGGAGGAAAAGACGAGTGATTTTCTAGAGAAAGATCAAGAAAAATTCCTACAATTTCCACTCTCCTTCACCTGCCTTTCTCCGATTTAAGCACCCCGAGTCCAACTTTGTTAGATAGCATACCGACCATCCGACGCATTGGAGGAGGAGCCGCCATTCGTCGATGAAGTCGGTGATTGGTCGGTGAAGATCCGGCGACGGGACGGCGATGGTGCTTCCGTCACGATCAAGGCCCTCTAGATCGGTTAGGGTTTTGTCGGGTGGGGATTGCGGCTTAGACGAACCTCGTACCTCGAGCCGGCCCCACCCCTTTATATATTACTTGCATATGACGGGGCCCACCACCAATAGATGGGCCGGGCACCCCGATCGTATGCGGATCAAGGCCCGATTAGCCGTTGGGCTAATTGGGAGAGAGATCAATCCAACATTCTCCCCTTGATCTCCTCTATGCTTTAACTTTAATTACTTTTGACTTTACTCATTCCATCACGATTAGTGCATAGAACGCGCCTCATCGTCACGGTCAATTGCCGATAGATTTAATCAGCCATACATACACATCTCTATTCCAAATAGTTACTTTAATCCTTTTGGGCCATCTTTTAGTTCAGAATCATAGGCTTTCCCTTAAACCCATGCCGCTACATGTTCTCTGAACACGCTGGGTGGTAAGCCTTTAGTAAGCGGATCCGCTAACATCTTTGCTTGTACTTATATGCTCAAGACTTATAATTTGATCCCTAACTTTATCTTTCACAACATAGTACTTTATGTCAATGTGTTTGGCGGCACCACTTGACTTATTGTTGTGGGCATACGTTCTGCGGGTTCATTATCGCGAGACAACTTAAGTGGTCTATTGATGTCGTCAACCACTTTTAAACCGGTATGAACTTGTTTAGCCGCTTCACCGCCCGTAGCCTCATAACATGCTACAAACTCGGCATACATTGTGGGCGATGTATTGACGGTTTGCTTTGAGCTTTTCCACGATATAGCTCCTCCTGCGAGTGAACACATATCCGGATGTAGACTTTCTATCATCTCCCTCAAAATCAGAATCTGTATACCCCACTATATGGAGTAAATCTGATCTTCTGTATGTCATCATGAGGCCTTTTGTTCCTTGCAAATAACGCAAGACTTTCTTTATCAATTTCCAATGTTCTATTCCAGGATTGCTCTGGAATCTGCCAAGTAACCCGGTAACAAATGCTAAGTCAGGGCGTGTGCACACTTGAGCATACTTTGTAAGCTTCCCGACAATTTGAAGCATATGGAACCGCTTTCATTTGATCGATCTCATACTTTGGTTCTGGGCAATCGAAAATCCCCATATCTCGCCGCCCTTGACTATAGGTGCAGGTGAAGGACTACATTTATGCATCCCAAATTTCTTTAAGACTTTCTCTATGTATGTCTTTTGTGATAGTCCCAATATCCCTTTGTTTCTATCCCGGTGAATTTCGATCCCTAGAACGAACGAAGCTTCACCAAGATCTTTCATATCAAAGTTTGAGGACAAAAACTTCTTTGTCTCCAGTAGCAGGCTGACATCACTACTAGCCAGTAGGATATCATCCACATACAGGATTAGGAAGATAAACTTCCCATCTTTAAACTTTGCATAAACACAGTTGTCCTCTACATTCTCTTTAAACCCAAATTTTCTTATTGTACTGTCAAACTTCAAGTACCACTGTCTTGAAGCTTGCTTTAACCCATAAATCGATTTCTTTAGGCGGCATCCCATTCTTTCATTTCCTTCCATGATAAAACCTTTCGGTTGTGCCATGTAAACATTTTCCTCCAAATCCCCATTAAGAAATGTCGTCTTTACATCCATCTGATGTAACTCTAAATCATAATGTGCTACTAATGCCATTATGATTACGAAGAATCTTTACATGAGGCCGAGAAAAGGTCTCATTGTAATCAATCCCTTCTCTTTGTAAATCCTTTTGCCACAAGTCGCTTTGTATCTTTCTACATTCCCTTGGGAGTCAAGCTTTGTCTTGTAGACCCATTTACTGACCCTCTTCGCTTTTGGCTCCTTTAGGAATAATTTCCAAGTCCCACTTTATTAGTCTTCATGGACCTCATTTCCTCTTCCATGGCTTCAAGCCATTTTGAGGAATTTTAAGCTTCTCATGGCTTCTTCAAATGAGGTGGGATCATCCTCCATTTGATATTCCTCTGTATGATAAATCTGATAATCATCAGAAATAGCTGATCTTCTTACTCTTTGAGACCTCCTCGGGGCCTCCTCATTTGGTACATCTTCTGTTTGAGGCTGCTGTTGCTCCCCCTCATCTGTGGCAATAGGTTCTATAGGATCCTGAAGAACAGGTTCCTCATTATCATTCATTGTTGCCACAGGAGGAACAATAACAGGTGCTGGCACCACAGTGTCTTGCACTGTCGGTGCAGCGACAGCAGGTAGTGTGAAGAATGGCTCTTGAATCATCGGAGTGGGCGCATACACCCGCTTCTCTTCAAGATCAATCTCACGAGCTACCATACTTCCTCTCATCATTTCATCCTCTAAGAAGACAGCGTGTCTCGTTTCTACAAACTTTGTATATCTGTCTGGACAGTAGAAACGAAAACCTTTTGACTTTTCAGGGTAGCCAATGAAATGGCAACTTACTGTTTTGGGATCAAGCTTCCCAAGGTTTGGGTTAAATACTTTAGCCTCAGCAGGACTCCCCCACACACGTAAGTGGTTTAATGAGGGAACTCTTCCTGTCCACAACTCGTACGGTGTTTTGGGCACCGACTTACTAGGCACTCTGTTGAGAATATGAATGGCGGTTTTCAACGCCTCCATCCATAGACTCAATGGCAGTGTGGAATAGCTCATCATGCTTCGCACCATATCCATCAGAGTACGGTTGCGTCTTTATTTCTCCATTTTGTTGAGGTTAGCCGTGTAGAATCTTGGGCTACTATACCATTTTCTGTAAAAACCTTGCAAAAGGTCCGAGAACTTGTCCATATGGGGTATGTCGACCGTAGTACTCACCCCACGATCGGTCGGACTATCTTAATCTTTAAATCGTGTTGGTTTTCAACTTCACCTTAAATATCTTGAATTTATCCAAGGCTTCATTTCTTTCTTTGATTGGATAAATATATCCATAACGGGAGTAATCATCCGTGAATGTTATGAGCGAGTCATAACCATCCACACTTTTCACGGAAAAGGACCACAAATGTCTGTGTGAATAATTTGTAGAACTCACGTGCTTCTTTTGGCGTCTTTCTTAATTTTCTTTACATATTTTCCTTTAATGCATTCTCTGCATTGTTCTAAGTCCGAGAACTCTAATGGAGGAAGAATATCATTCTTAACTAGTCTTTCTATTCTCCCCTAAATATGGCCTAAACGACGATGCCATAATTTCGACGACGATCTAGAGTTCTCTTTTGTTTCGTTTACATTAGTGAGACGAGGATTCATTCACTTTCTACGACGACGTCCCTTTATCGCATCGACATTCACATCATCACATAATGATAACAAATAAAGCTCATTTTGTAAGATGGCAAGACCAACACATTCTTTATTAAACATTATTTCACACTTGCCATTTCCAAAATGACAATCATAACCATTATTATCCAAACATGAAACACTAATCAAATTCCTCTCAGTAAAGAGGAACATAAAGAACATCTCTAAGTAAAAGAGTGAAGCCATCAGCAAGCTCTAATGAAAGATCGCCAACGGCTTCAACTTCAGCTTGGACTCCATTTGCGACTTTAACGCATCTTTCTTTTCTTTGCATAGTCCTCGTCGAACGGAATCCCTGTAAAAGAATTAGCAACATGAACAGTTGCTCCTGAGTCAATCCACCAAGTAGATTTCGAATATTGTACATACAGGGATTCATTTATAAAGGTAATAATGTTCTCACCTTTCTTTGCCATTATCATCTTTAAGTAATCGGACATGATCCTTCTTGTAGTGTCCGTCTTCTTGCAATGAAGACAACGATCTTTGTCTCTTGCAAACTTATTTTGTTGAGGCCGATGGACATGAGCTTTTCCTTGTTCTTTGAGGAGAGATTCTTGTTGAAGTTCTTTTTCTTGTTGTCCTTCACATAGTTGATAGAACCACCATGTGAGGATTTAAATCTTTCCTCCTCTTGCACACACATAGCTATGCACTTTTCTAAGTCCCATTTCTCGGGCTGCATGTTATAGTTGACAACAAAGGTGTCAAACTTTTCCGGCAAGGAAGCAAAAATCAAATGAATAAGGAACTCATCCTTGAGAGCCAAATCCATTGGTTTAAGCTTGGATGCCAAATTGCTCATCCTTAGTATGTGCTCTCTTATGCCACTGCCACCACCAGTACCTTTACATCACAAGTCGCTAATTAGGCATGTAGCATAAGTCTTTGAAGAGCCAAGAACCGACTCTTTATTTTCTCAAGGTACTCTGTGGCAGAAACACACTCTGCGATTGAGCCTGCATTGCAGGCTCAATCGTGTTCTTTATCACGACCATACATTTCTTGTTGGTCAGTGGTCCATTCTTATGCTCAAAGTCATAAGACATCTGTAAGGGAGCATGGTCCCTCTGTCTTTTCTACAAGCGATGTCGTCCTCATTTTCTTTTCTCACCGGGCGCCTCGGGCTCGGTGGGGCGTCTTGTGGTGAGGACCCGATCCACCTCGGCCAAGATAAACGCTAAGTCTATCTTTTTCTTCCACTCCCCATAGTTATCTCCTTTGAGAGTGGGGATCTCTTTGATACAACTCATCAAGTTGTATTCGCCTGAAAAATAATTCATATAAAAGTGAGAACATAACCGCAAAAATTATATGCCTTATTTCCAACGTTGGTCAAAAATACGACATACAATTTTAATCTACACATTAAATCTACATCACCGTTGGGCAGAAATAGAAATGATGCATAAAATCATCAATTAAAAATTATAATACTGTTATTATCAACGTTGGTCAGAAAATAACAATATCATAATTCACAACAATTCTCAAAAAATTAAATTCTCCCGTTGGTTCGAATTTAATTTAAAGAGTAATCAACATTAACTTTTGCAGCTGAAACATGAAAACATATGGAAAAAATATATCCGGCCCTCCAATTGAATTTCCCGTTGGTTCCATTCAATTTGGGGCAGAACATTACGCAGCGGAAAAGGGCATAATAATTTTCAGCAGCTTAGCAACATAATCCGTTAATAATTTCATGAGAGACATCAAATAATCAATAATTAAACATGAGATAAACCATCAATAAGCCGGCTCCACCGGCCCATCAAAAATTCCCCACCCTTCATCACGGCCGTCCGATCGATGGGCCGCCGTGAGTGTCTTATGCCAAAACAAAGAACCGCCCAAACCCTAACTCCATTCCGCCGCCCCATTACCATTGTTAGCGCGCACGAAGAAAAAGCGGCGTAGCGCTGACCTCGCCTTGAAAGCGGCAGAGGCGGCAGTCTGGCGACCTCGCCTGACGGCAGCAAGGCAGGCAGGCGGCAGTCGGCGACCTCCATGGCTGGTGGCGTGGCGGCGGAGCTCCAGCGGCTGGGCAATGAGGCGGCGACGCTCGAGAGCCTAGCGAGAGCGGCCAGCGTTGATGGCGTCGGCAGCGGGCCTCGGCGGGCGGCAACTCCCTGACGAAGGCGCTCCCGTCCGCCGGAGACGACCTCGAAGCGAGTAGCGGCGCGGCGGCGACGGCGGCGGCGTTCGCGGCGGATCTAAAAGCGTAAGGCTCGATACCATTGTTAGATAGCATATCGACCATCCGACGCATTGGAGGAGGAGCCGCCATTCGTCGCTGAAGTCGGTGACGGCCGGTGAAGATCCGGCGACGGGGCGGCGATGGTGCTTCCGTCGGCCGATCAAGGCCCCTCTAGATCGGTTAGGGTTTTGTCGGGTGGGATTGCGGCTTAGACGAACCTCGTACCTCGAGCCGGCCCCACCCCTTTATATATTATGCGGCGCATGACCGGGGCCCACCAGCCAATAGATGGGCTGGGCACCCCGATCGGGCGCGGATCAAGGCCCCGATTAGCCGTTGGGCTAATTGGGAGAGAGATCAATCCAACACAACCCCCCCCAAACCACCAACACAAAACACTTGCAAACCCAACAAACAGCAACAACACTTGCTAGAAACACAGCACAAACACCTGCAAATCCAAGCTTAGCGTACTTAGCCAGCTAGTCATCATCTCAAGCAGCCAAGAAGCAAGCAACCATGGCGCTTCTCCCCACAGATCGCATGGACAGCCTCTTCTCCCCGCGTTGCGTGTGGATGGACGGCCCCTTCATCGTCGGCGCCGGCCCGTCGGGGCTCGCGGTGGCGGCCAGCCTCCGCGAGCAGGGCGTGCCGCTCGTCATTCTGGAGCGCTCCGACTGCATCGCTTCGCTGTGGCAGAAGCGCACCTACGATCGCCTCAAGCTCCACCTCCCCAAGCAGTTCTGCGAGCTCCCGCGCATGCCGTTCCCGGAGCACTACCCGGAGTACCCCACCCGCCGGCAGTTCATTGACTACCTCGAGAACTACGACGGCAAGTTCGACACCAAGACGGAGTTAAACCACGCCGTCCTGTCCGCGCGCTTCGTCGAGACCTCAGACCTGTGGCGGCGCCCTCCTCCCCGGCCTCGGCCTCCGCCCTCTGCACCCCGCTCCCGGACACAGCGTCGCCTCCCTCCACCCCGAGTCCCCGACGCCGTCGCCTCTCCCATCACACAGCCGCGCCGCCGTCGGCCCTCTCGTCGCTAAGCCAATCCGAGTCGCCACGCCTCCGCCTCCCCAAGGCCGTCGCCTCTCCCCTTCCCGGCCTGAACCGACTTACCGACTCCACCGACGCCAGAGACCTCTTTTTTAAAAAAAAAAAGAAGAAGAAGATTGGTAATGCAGTGTTTGAGGAATTGTGAGGTCTAATTCTGGTTGAATTGGAAAATTTGAAGATTTTTCTATGCCCGATTTGGTCAGGATTATTCTAGTTGCAGATTTGTGTGCAACGTAGAAGATGGTCATAGATTGGAAGGAAGCGCACTAAATTTTCATTACCAAGTTGTCGAGGAGTAACTGTGAATACATTGTGTTGTGTAACTGAGGATGAATGCCTCCGTTCATTTTGTTTTCCATTTTTGTTTTCAATGGATGTAACTAAGAATGGCAATGATATTTATCAGTTTGGCAGTGTGATGTAAAATTTGATGCACTGATGCTATACTCCCATGCAAGAATGTGTGGAATGAATTTGCAAATGAATGTGTTGAATGAAGCAGTGATTGTCGAAGCTTCAAATCGTTCTGATTGTCCAAGCTTGGTCGGTGATTTGTGTGTGTGAAAGCTAGAATTTTTTCAGTGTACAAGCTTGAGGATCTGTGTCTGTTACTTCATCTGAAAGTTGTACATGTGTGCCGATATATTCATTTGTTTTTTGCTCTACTCAGAATATGGTCGGCAGCTGCTGCTGCTTGCTCCCAGATGTTATGTACTTATTTCAGAAATTTGTTCTCAGGGAAAAAGTATGTTAGCTATTTCATTGATAGCAGCAGCTTGTGCCCTTGCAACCTGATACTGTTCATCGTATTATTCATTTTCTTCATTGATGGCTCGTT
>JAYEVD010000601.1:0-144602 GCA_036346405.1 Phyllostachys edulis | reverse complement strand
TCACAATTGTTATCTTCTCCTTTATCAAGTATGCTCAAAATGTGTGATGAAAGGTGAAACAGACCTCATCTGTCAACATCATTACATTTGACAAAACTCCAACCAAACAACTTTTTTCCTTTGATAGCTATGAATGTTTTTCAAGGGAGTTATCATGCCAAACTACTTTGACAAGGACCATCGCTTATTTTTTCATCTATAATGACCACAAAAACATCTTACAAGATCCCATATCACCTTAACTTTTATGCTTCTTATCATTAGCATTTTGCATTCATCGATTAGTAAACTTTGGTTGCTCATTGCTTCAAAAGACAAGTCATAATGAAGCAACTTGCAAGGGATTCTTTAAGAAGGAACATGAACTTTGATCAATGATTAGGAAGATGGAGATGACCATCATTTTCTTCTTTCCTTCACAATAAATTAACTCATCTAATTGTACCAAGTTGCCCAAAACAAGCAACAAAAACATAGTGGATAAAAATTACCTCGGGAGGATTGAAGTCGGGCGTTGTGAGGCGGATCGGCCTGTGGAGTCAGGCGAGGACCCGAGGTGAAGCAGCGTTAGCGCCAGCGGAGGCCGAGGCAGATCTTGTGACGTGAGCTCACCGGTGGAGGTCTGACTCAGGCCATTGTGGATTCTAACTGCCGGCGAAGGCCCAGCCGGATCCGGTGAGGAGGAGGCCGGTGCTGGGCCAGCGGAGGGAGGCAGGCCGGGCGGAGGAGGCCAGAGTGGAGGTGGTGGCGGAGTGGGGAGACCACGGGAGGAAGGAGGCCAGGAGGCCTTGTGGTCAGCCAGCCCAGCCAGGGGAGGCCAGGGCGGAAGGGGTGGAAGAAGGAAGAAGCCCATTGCTTAAGTCTTGAGGGACCTTTAGTCGGGAGGCGGTGCTGGCCGGGACTAAAGGTTCTTGTGAGGACATATTTTCGAAGAACCTTTAGTCCCGTTTGTGTGACCTTTAGTCCGGCGTGTCTGAGGCCGGGACTAAAGTGGACCTTTAGTCGGGTGGTGCCACGGCAGGGACTAAAGGTTTCTGTGAGACATATTTTCCAGAGAACCTTTAGTCCAATGTGACCTTTAGTCAGGCGATATCTGACCCAGGACTAAAGGTCCCCACTATTGATTCATACAGTTTTCACAGATTTGGTTTTGTATTAAGTTTATTTGTATAAATATGCTAATTCTTGTTAAATGCATAGTAAATTAAATACTAGGCATAATTTTTTAAAAATAATAGTTGCATTTCCTTTTATCTTATTGACATTTCAAGCGACTTTTATAGTGACCACAAGCTAGGAAGTGAAGAGCCAACTATAAACAAAATGAAGGGCTCAAACCACATTGGGAATTTCATTTGAAGGCATAAATACTTGCTAAAAAATTTCAAGTCATTTTTACACGATTGGAGAAGACATGCTTCACAGAGGTACATGTGTCCTTTATCGAATAGGAATTTCATTTGAAGCGATAAAAAACAAGAAAAATATGATAGAAACATCTGAAGTTACAATTATTACATAAAATCTCTAATACACACTATTTATTAAACATCACTATATATCAAGCGGGCACGGTGGTGAACTTCTTCTTGTATGACCCTTGGTTATGATCATCTGCAGTAACCATGGAGTGTCCTCGGCATTTAGCGAGATCTTGGGTCTTTGGTCTGCTTGAGGCGAGATTCGGTCATCCTTTCATAATCTTGACTTGTCGACTTGTCCTCAATTCCCACGATGTTTCTTTTCCTGAAAAAAGAACTATGTGGCGTTTTGGCTCATTGGTTGATTTGTGATTTTCCCTCTCTTGGGTTTTGTAGACATGTCTTTCACATAGAACACGATTCACATCGCCAGGGCCGAATGGTTCGTCTTTGTACCCAATATTGTTGAGGTCCTTTGTTGTCATTCCATACTCCTTGTCATTGTACCCGCCTCCGGTCATCTTCACCCATTGCTTGGAACAAAGGGACTTTAAAATTAGGTCGTGAGTCTAGTTCCCAAATCTCCTCTATCGTATAATATATGTTTGCCTCTTTCCATTTGATGCATCATGATATATTAAAGAAGGATGGAGGAACACCAACTCAAAAGTGACAAAACATTGAACCACATCATTACAGCAGAGTAGCTAGTTCCATTGGATTGATTGCCTACGAAATTGCATTGAGGAATGCACATAGCTTCACGGTGGCGGGGCGTACATGTGGAGGTAGAATTCCTCTTAAAAACAGGAAGCAATTGCGTCATAAACGCGTGGCGTCATGGGACTTTAAGTGTAGAATTTCTTCTACCACATTTTATTATCGCTTTATATTGGAGGAGAATCCAGATGGGACCTTGATCTTTGTTTAGGCATTCAAACATGCTTTCCTTCTTTCTTTGCTAAGAGTGAAGCTAGCGAGGTCTTAAGTAATGGCGTCAATCGTCTCATCTTCTCTGGATGCGGTCGTCTCGTTCTTTCATCTGTTGCAAGTCATCGTGCCAGGTGAATCCTTAGACTTTCCATACACATCCATGAATCCTAGCGAGTTCACACAAAGATTCTTTGTCGGTGCATCACATCGATCGCGTTGCGACCTCTAGGACTTGCGAATAGGGTAGCTCCCAAAATATGGACTTCTTCTTCCACATGGGTGCGTGTCTAGCATCTTCGAACAGGTTATTTGCCTTGTCCCTTTCAAAGACTACTTGCATCTTGACCATATCAAGTACATCCTCCCGGTTCGGTTGCGAGGCTTGGTTCGGTGTTACCCTTCACAGATTAAAATGCTTGCCTTTCTTTCTTAGTTGGTGATTCATAGGAAGAAAACAACGATGGCCCAAAATACACGACCTTTCGACATTTTTCAAATATATCTGTCAATGTCATCAAAACATTGTGTGCATGCATTGTATCCTTGTTTGTCATGTCTGAAGATTGCTTAGAAGCGAGGCCAATCATTGATTATTACGAACAACAATGCTCAGTGAAGTGTTCTGTTGTACTCATCCCCACACATTTTGGTTTATCACCAAAGCGAGAGTTCCTCAACTAATGGCCTCGGTGAACGCCGATGTCGTTGCGGGTTGCCTCGGGCCTTGGATGAGCAGGCATCATAATGAACTTCAGCTTCATGCATAACCATGGAGGAAGGTTGTGGATACATAGAATGTGAGTCAAGTGCTATGACTAGTGCTCTTGGTCCCCAAAGTTCATACCATCCGTGCCAGCGAACCTTAGGTTTCTTGCGTCATCTGCAAACTCAGGAATTCTCCTATTGCTCTCCTTTGGGACCCATCGAGGTGTCTCAACATGTTGTCTACCTTACGGTCTTCTTTGTGCCATCGCGACAACTTTGCATGTCCTTGTTTATGAAACAGGCGTTTGATGTTATTATAGGAGCATACCACATAACCTTGGCGAGGATTTTCTTCACAGGGGCGTTCTTCCGCCCTCAACATCGCCAGAGGTCATCTCGCTGATCTTATCTGCATGACGCTTTGCATCGCGGGCATTCATCCAAATTCTCGTAGTCCTTGCCCACGTCGGGATGCGGTCATTAGGACATGCATGTATCTTACATTTCTAATCCCAAAGAGGCGGAACGACTTTGTTTTGCCGTGCGTAGTGGCGAGCAATTGTTGAAGCGGGCTTCTCTTTTTGGATCTTGATAGTACCCAAATACGCCGGATACACCATTCTGTGCCTTCCATTGTAGCAACTCGATTATTGTACCCAACTTTTTTGCCCATCTTGGTGAATGGTATAGTAATTTCTTGTGATCACCAGCATGCGGTCAAACTTAGCCTTCTCCTTTTCACTTCGCATCTCTTTGTGCATCACGAATGACATCACCAAGAGCATCATCTTGGCGAGGTGTGTTACACTCTGCCTCTTCTTGACTGCAGCCCACGGTATTCCATAAGTCGTATTGCGAGCAATAATGTCGTTAGGGTCCAATTGTTCTTCTTCGCGCTTCTTCCATTATAACCTGGTTTCTCGTGCTTGGTCCAACAAATATAGTTTGGCATGAAACAGACTTCAACAAGTGTGAGTGAAGACTCCTTGAGCGAATATTCCTTCAAATTCTTACAGAGCACGCTAAGATGACACATGTGAAACCATCACGCATTTTGCCTCGGCCACTCTTGAAATAATGCATGCCATCAATGAACTCTTTGGGCCGATCGGCATTGTACATCAATAGCGTGTCATCGTCACGCGTTATATGACATATCACATAATTAAATTTCAAGTTTCAAATTTTTCCCGGATAGTACACATGATAGAGGCTACCCAAAATTTTTTAGAATTTTTGAAATTAAGATGAATTTATTTTGAATTTTCAAAGAATCGGCACTATTTGGCGGCGTTTGCACTAGAACCGCCTTGCGGCTGTGAGTGTCGTGGCGGCAGCCAGCGTTCACGCTCTGTGACAAAGCAGGCAAACAGGAGAAGGGACATCAAGTTAAATGATAATTAATAATTAACTAAATTGCCCAAAGTCATTAAGGGTGAATGACCCTAGGTCAACAATCAATCAAAGGCAAACAATAACTAAGTGATTAAGCTAATTAAGAGATTAACTAATTACTTAATAATTAAATATTAAACTTATTTATTAAAACAAAATTAATATTTATTATTTTTTTTACCCAAGAGGTTGGATCTGATAAGATAAGACTTATCTCATCAAACACCCTCAAAGCTTAACCTAACTAACATGTAAAGTCATTTTTCATTTATTTAAATAATTATTAAATAAGGTGAAAAATAAAAGTCTTCAATTGATCCCAAAATTTTTGTACAGATAGTTCATAGCCTAATTAGATGGCAAAACAATTTAGAATTTTGGATCATTAATTTAGCCTACAAATTCATGGAATAATAATTAAATAAATAAGCATAAAATAGGTATAAATTCAACTTTGTCCAAATAGTCTTAAAATTTTTATATGGATTTTATTCACAGTGTAACTTAGTGGAAAAACAAATTTCATGATTTTTGGAAATTTATTGGCCTACAAAAATCATGAAAGTTCCATTTATGAATTAATTGGCAATTTTTATAACATATAAAAATTATTCAAATTTCACATTTCATATTTTTCATAATGGGCCGGGGGTTAGCATCGAAGCTTACATTCTTGGCAGTGAATACGGTTGAGTGAATGAGCAGCTCGGCCGGTGGTGGCAGCCAGCGGCGTGTCGGCCCAGCGGCAACCAGCGTTCGGCTCTGTGGCGAAGCAGGGAGTTTAAATAGAAGGACATTTAGTCGGTTGGTGTTACTGGGACTAAATATAACTAAGTCGAGTTGGTACTACAATCGAGACTAAAGATTTAGTCCGATTATGGCCAGCCAAGGACTAAAGGTTAACATTAGTCGGTTGGTACCCAGATCATCACTCTGCCACAGGCCGTTGGGCGAGGACTTTTAGTCGGTTGGTGAAGCCAATAGGGACTAAAAATCTTTGGTCGGGCGCAATTTTCTCAAGACTATTGCCCGTTTGGCGGTTCGACCAAAATGCGTTACGTAGTAGTGGGTGCACAGGCTTTTGTTTTTTAAAAAATTTCTTTGCTGAGTGCCACTTCGGCACTTTCGACAAAGGACCTCTTTCTTAGAGTGCGGTAGCGCTTTCGGCAAATGTTTTTTTTTTGTTTTTTTGCCCTATTATTTTTTACTGACTTAATATATTATTTAAAACTCCATGTTCAAATTTGGGACAATTTTGACTTTTTTCTATATTTAGTTAGTTTTTTTTTTGTTCGTTGAATTTTATGGAATATTTCAAATTTGAGCTGCAGTGCATGGAATAATAATTTGGTCATTCAAAAATGATATTCATGATATTTGGTGTATGTTGAAGTAGTATCCGAGAACTCGCATGAAATTTCGAGCATCTTGTTGGCGTAACATGAGAAGTACTGCGGGAAAAGTGTATTTAAATTATATAAAATCCGAGCGAAGTCGAAAATGTGAAACTTGTCGGGGTGTCGTGTTATAGCATATAAGTCTATGGTAAAAAATTGAAGGTTTGAGCAAGTTCTGACGTCGGATGCCCATGTAGAATGTATGGGTTTAGGCATCGGCGTGTAACAAAACTAAAAATAAGAACATGGGATGTTTTAATAATGTACCTCACAAAAACAAGATGGAAATCATGAAAGGCAACAAAAAAATTGAATATCATTTTACCAAATTCGATTACATGCACGCTCAAATTTGAAATATTCTGGAATTCAGCGAAACAAAAAACCTAGGCAAAAAGTCTTATCCTAGAGGTATGTTCTCCTCACAAAAAAATGGGTCAAATTTTGCCGAGGAATTGGCTCGGCACTGAAATCTTTATGCGGTCTGTGAATCTAGATGTTGGCGCTCGACGAAGTCCAAAAATTTGTGGCGTGGAGCGGCTCGTAGTCAGGGTCATTTTTTCAGAGTCGCTCTTTGCCGAGGGCACTCGACAAGAGGCCACTTGCAGATCAGCTTTCGGTCTGGCGAACTCACGAGGCTTCGGCAAAACCACTCTTTGCCGAGTGCTGACTGAGTGCCGCTGCGACGGCGCTCGACAAAGTGGTTTAGCGAGTGCGATTTTTAACTTCGGCAAAAGTGGCTCGGCCGAATCTGCGTTCTCCGTGGTGGATGAGAACCAGTTGCACTATATTTAGACCTATCTACTAGATCGGTAATAGTAGTGGTACTCGCTAGCTTCATGCAGGATGCATGGCTAGAGGATTGGATAGTGTTTTTTTAGTACAGGGGTCAATTTACATCCAGCTATTAAGATTGCAAGTTCTATGCATGCACTCGGCGGAACTAGGTCTCATTTGCTTGAGGACAATGGTCGAGTCCTATAATAAGAAACCTATAATTTTTTTTAAAAAAGTATTAAAATATAAGTTAGGCTAAAGACAGCTAGTCCATTCCGAGACCTGGTTTGGGCCGTGATCAGGTCCGCCCTTGCCTGCACTAATTAAGGAAAAGAGCAGATGATATGGAAAAGTGATTACCGCATCATTGTCAAGTGTCTATTCAAAGCTCGTGCGTAGATGGCCAGGCCCATGTGGACAAGCTCACAGAAGCTAGGGCCCTTATGCCTCCAATAATGCAGCTTGCTCAACCCTAGATTGTGCCAATAAAAAAAGCATCAGCATGAGCCATCTTGGCAATATATGGCCTTTATTTATGTGGATAGGATCTCAATTCTTTGGTCCTGACTTACGTGTCCGGGCAGGTTTTTCTTTCTGGTCCTGAAAATGTTGAGCTTGAGATAGGCTATAGCTATGGGGTTATCTTCCCAAATCATTAACGTTTTTTGTTTGTTTGGGTGAAAATAAGCTTCTTAAGTAACTCGTTGAACACCTTCAAATTACTTTTATCTTCAGTCAACAGTAGAAACGGCACAGGTTCATGGGCTAGCTAGTCAATTGGAAAACGTTGGTTGCAAAATTGCAGCCAGAATATTTCTCATTTCGTGGGGATTGGATGGCTCATACACTCCAAGCATATGCTCTAATCTAATTTTAACTGATGAGGAAGAATCCTGAATTAGTGCTGATCCAATTAATGCATATATCATTCATCAACTCATACTGGCACTCACAGAGAGAGGGAGGGGGATGACAACATCCTTGTTCAATGGCTACAAGTGAAAGTTGCATCCATGCATGTCTGTGTCAGTGATCCTTCAAGGACCACTCAGTCTGGACGCTCAGACCGAACTAGGATTAGATAGATCCTACTACTACTGCTGCTGCTGACCAAAAGGACATAAACGAATAGTACCAGCGGTTGCTGAACCTGGATTTTGTCGCGTCTGGGTTGAACTCTATGACATAGATCTATCAATCGTATACCCACACCACGGTATAATAAAAGTATATCACAAATACATCATTGATACAAAACTTGAGCTTAATGCTTAAAAATACAACATAATAAAAAAAAATATGGCAAAACATATCAATAGGAAGATAAGAACCAGAAGGTCTCGAACCTACAAAGACAACATAAAAAAGTAAATCAAAATAGGAATATGAATAAATACAAAGTACATAGAGTTTACATTTGTAAGAATCTAACTTACCACTAGCATGACTTAGTTGTTTCTTCGTGACCCCATCCCTTAAAGCAGCTCTAAAATCATCATCTTTGGTGCTTGCAAATATGTTCCTCTCAATATAGCATACCAAGCTATTGTTCATCTATTCATCATTCATCTTATTACACCTTCGATCTTAATAATGTTTATAGTCGAGAAGGCATTTTCTACCATTCTTTGTTGCTGGCAAAATAAAGGTCATCTCAACAATAATTTGATCATGCACCATAATAAAATATTTCATGAAGGAAATGAAGGTAGTAAGTTACCAACTAGTTGCTATGACCCTTGAGCGACCCTAATTGGTATTTTATCGACATATTTGCACACTAATTTTATGATGGAGACAAAATGTCTTTACAGCCAAAGCTCATCAGCGACGAGGTGGCTTCTCCTTTTGGCCTTCCGGATGCGGCGCGGGGAAAAGTTGGCGTGGCGACACACGGGGAGGAGTGGGCGGCGGGGGATGAAACTGCAGCGGTGTGAGGAGGAGCGGCGGTGCAGGTGGTGGGCAGGGGTGCACGGCAAGCGCAGGGAAGGCCAGCGGCGGCAGAGAAAGCCGAGGAGAGATGGAGGAGGAGGTCGAGGGCGGTTGCAGGCGGGATTTTGTTCTGTAACCTGCTGCGGGCGTGGCCCGAGTGGCGGTGGGAGGTGGGGCGTGGAGACGGTGAGACAATGGGCGGATGGGTTGAGAGAAAGTTTGCGCCTCAAAGCTGGTCAATAATATCTAGCTTTGCACTAGTAAATATTTCACGCCCGGTGAAACCGATCGCTATAGACCTGATTTAGCCCTAAGAACCAGTACCACCATGAAGATATTTACGCAAGAAAAGTTAGTAGGATAGTACCACCACGAAGATATTTATCCACGAATTATGGATTATCATATGCACAACAGGGGCTTGCTTGGAACGAACGAATTTTATCGTGAAACGATCAATTCTCACAGGAATCTTGAAAACTTCCGCATTAATATTCCGAACTACGTCTGTGAATTTGGCTTATAGCATATCGTACCTCTTTTCCAACTAAAATTCAGCTAATTTCATGAGCCGGCTTATAGCATATCGTACCTCTTTTCCAACTAAATTCAGCTAATTTCCCCTTATTTGACGGTTGATGTCTCTCATATCCAGGCTTTTTCTTCTCAACTAGGCATACAGGAGAAGCCTCTTGTGCATGATGCCAAGCTTATGGAAGGACAGTACTGTTGCAATCTTATGACATGACCAAAGACAACAGGAAAAGGACCTAGACAGTGCACAATTTAGCACAGTCCTGATTGATTGTTATCATGCATGCATCTGCAATGTCAGTGCTGTAATGTCAGTGCAAATCGGCAGTTGATTCAAGCATCTGCAATGTCAGTGCCATGGAGATTTTCATCTGCTTGTACGGAGAGCTAGCTACTGTTCAGTAATACCGCGGTCAAGTTTTGCAGTAGCAGGGCCCTTTTCTACCGTTTCTTTCGGGTTGCGACGCGTTATATTTTTAGTGCGGTTATTATTCAAGGAATTTTAGCTTAGGTCAAAAGTCTGCAAAAGCGGTGTTTTGCTCACTAGCCGGGCGAAAGGTAAAAGCTTTCTCCGGATGTCGTCATGACTCATGAGGCTTTCTGCATTCTCTTCTCTTTCGGATGGTTGCCATTGTTCCAAAAGGTGAGAGAATTTAGTTGAGCATAGCGTGCATGCTACAGATGGGTCAAACTCTAGATCAAGAGATCTAAAAAAAAAAAATACATGGTGTATATTCTTCAAAATATGTTACTGAAATAGAAAAAACCGGTGTCCATGTCAGATTAGTCTGTGAAATAGAATTGTATGTTGAGCTGATTAAAAAGAAAGGAACAAGAGGTATTTTTTTAAGAGGAACAGTGTCAACACCTCGGTATGCGACCTCGAGATCCTTTGTGCATCTTGAACAAGTCATGATCGATGGTAGCTACAGCTCGATTGCAACATAGATGAAATCATATCCATGCTGCAACATTAACGATGAGCAAACAAATTAATATTACTTATCGACAAAGGACCTACGGTTAAGGTTTTCTGAGTTTGCCACAGCGGAGCTAAAGACAACAGAGTACAACTTGCAGCGGAGAACAAAACAACTCGTGGAGGCCATCGAGCATGCCCACGTGTCGAGTGGAGTCTTTGAATGGTCTTGAAGTACTCTCGTGGAACTTCGGAGCTCCGGGTTCTTCTTCGACGTCCCGATCAACAAAGGCGTATAACCATGAGTACATAAAAGTACTCGGCATTAAATAAGGAATAGTATCGCGTATTCATATAAGGCTTGACAAGGGTAGCTTTATGATTAATTTGCGGAAGCGATATTAGCGATAAATCTGATAAGTAAGTTGTAAATCGTAATTTGAAAAATTAATACATAAGTAATCAAGTTTCTTTGAAACAACTCATGAACACCTTGTTCACTTCCCAACCAGCCCACGACCGGATCGCTTCCCGACCCAGTTTTTGAGAAAATCTATCCCTCATATGAAATCACCAAGCATTGTCCATAATGGGGACACGGCTATTGAATAGTTTACACTCTGCGGAGGTTATGCAGCTTGATCCATAAAGATAATCATCTTATATTGTCGCCTACACATACGAGGTGTCATTGACTAAGATTATCCTGAATGCCTTTACAAAGCTTCATTTTGACTCGGTCTTGCTCGCTAAAGATTTGCCTTCTGGCCCTCTTTGCAACCCGACCGATCGCTTCCACGACCCGATTTTTGAAAATCTACCCTCATATAAAATCACCAAGCATTGTCCATGCAGGGGACACGGCTATTGAATAGTTTTATACTCTTGTAGGGATTATGCGCTTGACCCATAAGAGATAATCATCTTATCTTGTCGCCTACACACTTAGAATTGTGCGACTAAGAATTATCACAAGGCCTTACTAAAGCTCCATTTGACTCGGTCTTGCTCGCTAAAGATTAGCCCCTCTCCATACTCTTGCGCCCAACAACCCAAACAAGACCGACTCAAAACATTGCTAATTAGTTGGCGAGTCCACCCAATCACGGATATATGGTTTGCGCGGTATGGACTAGATCAATGGTGCACAAAGTTAAGTCCTTAGTGGTTGCTGGCGAAGACTACCTCATCCCAATGTGCTTCACATACTCACCGCTTAAAACATAAATTATTTCGTTCTTGGCAAATGACAACCCTTGCCATGACACAACAAATTTTATCACGGTGGCTTCACACCACAATTCTATATATTATTAAGTCAAATTTATCATCAATGAATCATGTGATCGAGACATCATAACTAAAAGCGTGACTAATCATATCTCGCACCTACGTGGTATTACCATAATGTCAACTAAGATTACCCAACCTATGGTGTCCAGGTACATGTCAACATGTGGTTCACAAATAATCAATGAGTCATCTTGTCAAGTAGGTATTTAATTACCCCCAAAACTATTTTTATCTGACTATCCATGTTGATATAAAACAATATAGTTTTATAAACTGAATGCGACATGATCAAAAGCCTCGAACTTGCCTTCGTTGAAGAGTTGAGAAATTGGTAAATCGGGGTCCAATAATTCTTGATTGGAATCTGCGTGCAAAGAGCTAAATAAATAAAACAACTCTAAATAAAATCCAAAAGATTGCCAAACTAGAACAGAAGGAAGTCTTGAATGATAAAGATGAAGCTAGAAATTTGAATCATTCAAATCGGAGTTGACGAAGACTCGGAAGATTTGAAATCATAAGGTGGGAGAAGGTTCAACGACACAGTGAAAGGATTCGGCGGTCAAAAAATTGAGCGAGGACTGAGGAACTCACGGGGCAGAGAGAGAGAGAGAGAGTGTGTGTAATAACGTTGAATTTCCAAACTTTTTCTTGTAAAATTGTGAAACAAAATAAAACTATTTTACTTTGATGAGAATTCAAAGTTGGAGTGCATTGGAGAGGTTTAAGCTTAGTGTTGTTCCTCCTCTGTATGTCGGCCGATCTCCCTCAGGTCTCTCTCTTGTGTTATGTTGGTTTAGACCTTGGGGTCTAGACCTCCCCATAGCTAAGCGTGCCTACATGTTTATGCCTTACTTTAGCCTTCCTCGGGAAGAGGACTTTCTCCATGGGCGTATCAATATGCCCAGACCTTTTCTCTTTGAATTTGATCTCTTTGGATCTCTTTGTTGGTTTGAATCTCTTTGGGTTGAGACCCCTTTTATTCGAGACTTCTCTTAAGTCAAGACCATGGCTTGGCACTTTCACGTGTCCAGACCTCTCTAGTCGGGACCTCCTTGTGTTCGATGGACTTCCTGCTGGACCACCTTTTCTAAATCTCCCGTGGGATCCTCTCTTTCTTGGAACTCCTCTGTCTGGACCTCCTTTGTCGAGCCTAGTCCTTTGACCTCCTCTCAAGACTTCCTTGGCCGGTGGAACCCTCCCTTCTTGAGAGCCTAATGATGAGACCTCCCGTTGGTGAGATCCTGCAGTCGGGAGACCTCCTGCAAGAGATTCCCTCGGCCGGAGACCTCCCTCGATGAGATCTTGGTTGTCGGGACCTCTTAGTCACGTGGACCTCCTCACGTGTGTTTGAACCTCCCCCGTCCAGGACCTCCTTTGTGTATCTCGAGGCCTCTTCACCCCGGACCCCCCAGAAGATCTTAGCAAATCCAGACCTCCCTTCTTTGACATATCGCCGTTAGGACCTCCTTGAAGTCCCTAACCGCTGGACCTCTGTCTGGAGTTAATCCTGCTGCCAGACCTCTGTGCGGGTGAGGTTCTCCTCCTGCAGACCTCTGGTTGCACTAAATCTTAGCGTTGGACCTCCTCTTTGGAGATCCAAGCTGTCGGGACCTCCCCACCTGACCCAGTTGTTTCTAAATTGGTGGTCCCACATGAGCTTGCCCATTCTTATGTTTTCCTGCACACTAGTGCCTTTAATGCATGTCTTGTTGCATTAAATGCGACTTTGAAATGGATGCTTCCATTGAATGGGAATTTGTTGGTGTCTTTTCTAGTCTTCTCCCGTAGTTGCTGATGTCGCTATCATTTTCATTTGACCTCCATTACCTTTTGCCTATTTTTGCTTACAAATCATATAATATGGATGGTCTTTTCACTTTCTTTGACTATAACTTGGGGGCCCTCAGCCACCTTTTCCCTCAACACATTAGACTCTCAGGTGGCTTCTTGGAGCTTTCTTTATAAGCATCACCAGGGCACCTCCCTCGCCAGCGTTCTCGTGGATTGATTGACCTTCGACCCAAATTTCAGCACTGCCTACCTCTCCCTTATTATGGCTGTAGTCCCCTTGTGTGTTGATCTGTGCTTCAGAATTATTATACCTCTTCGGACCTCTTCCTTTGATCTTTGGTGGAACTCCATGGGTTTTGTTTGAGGACCACCTCCACTCAATGTGATCATTATCATCTTGGTCTTTTTGCTAAAAGCGCCCTGGTTTTTCTGTGAAGACCTTCCTCATTTGACCTCTCTCGATGTAAGTTGAGACCTCTCCCAAAGAACCTAATTTGAGTGTGATTGGTCTCTGTTGATTGAGTCTTAAGAGTTTCTTTTGAAGTTCTTTTTGGCTCTTTATTTGGAATGGTTGAGTTGTCTCCCTTTTCTCTCGTGTGAAATAGAAGGGCCTTGAGAACGATGCTGAAGAAGACTCGGGGAATGAGCAAGGCAAGTCATGCTCTTGATTATATTGCTTCCATATTTCAATTTACTTATGTTTTGTTTCAAGGATAATGCTTATTTCTACCAAGATAATTTAATACGTCTTTAAAACACATAGTTATGCCCAAATTCCTTCATAATGGCCAACGACATTGAATCAACTCTGTTGTCACCTTAGACAAAACAGGTTAATACATTAGTGTGAACTAGGAGCAATTGTGAAAACATATCATGGCTTAGACCAAAAACATTTGACTTGGGAAAATCTTGACCTTCATGACCAACTATTGTTTAAAATGTTTTGACCATGGCATTGGATGTCAGTAAGAAAAAATATTCTTTGAAAGCAAAAAAAGAAAACTGATTTGGACTTGGGCGAATTGGTTGCTTGGTTTGGTGCAAGGTTGATGCACGGACTCTATCTGGTAAAGTGGAGGTCAGGGGTTTGTGATTATCGTACGTCGGTTGAGGACCGGTCTTTGAGCCGCCAATGCTGGGCCTATAATGGGCCATGCTAAAAGAGTGCAACCACATGTCTCGGTGTGGGGTGTGAGACCACAGCTAATTAATTTGCGAGAACTCCCACCATGATTGATCCATTTGGAGAGTGGGAGGTCCTCTATGGCCAATGGTCCTTTATGACCTATGTTTGCCTTGGGTACAAGAGGGCTGGATCTGCAGTTTGAATCAAGGAAGCGAAACCTTAGCAGTGAAATTTGTGGTGGAACAATGCATTGTAAAGACTTTGTCATGAGCTCTAGACCTCTTACCTTTGGTAGTGAGAGGGGTGGTATCTGACGAATCTTGGATAAGAAATCATGTCATGTGGGTAAAGTGCACATCCTCAAATCACACAAGAATGCATTGTCTGTACGTGCTTTGGTTTATCAGTACGTTTATCTGGCTTCCAATCTCGCCAGTTCATCCATTCTAGGAATAATGAATCCAGTTATCCTTTTTGCTTTTTGAAGGCGTCCAAAATTACTGGACTGGCGTTTCGCATGTAGCCAACGACGACGCCTCCTGGTTGTTGCAAATGGCTAATCTATTAGTTTTACACGACGCGGGCCATGACGTCCGGCAGGTAGGCGCCGAGCACCATGTCCTTGTGGCGCCCGTCGAAGCTAAGCTTGAACACCTCGCGCGCGTCCTCCCCGGCCGCCCGGCGCCTGCCGGCCCCGCCGTGGCTGCTCAGGCGCCACGTGAGCTCCGCCCCGTCGAAAACATCGATGACCGCCGTGCCGGGGCGCACGGCGAGCAGGATGTGCTCCGCGCCGGCGCCGCGCGGCAGTCTGGCCTTCATCAGCGGCACGGGCGCCCAAACACAGTCACCACGTAGTCTAGTGCTGCCCCTACTCACTCCATACTGCGTGCATCTGACAGTAACACGCCTCAACAGCAACAAAGGAGAGAAAATAAACTAACACACCTGCAGCTATCACACTGCACTGCACTGCACGTGTCAAGAAACTGGAAATTTCCTTTCGGAATGCCCAGAAAGGAAAGATAAAGCGGACGTGTAGCTACTCGAATAAATTTGGTACGGGAGAGAGGGATGACAACATGGTGTCAACATGGTGAATTTTTTTATATTAATTAATCCTTTTTAAATTTTTTTAAAGTTAACCCCTGGCACACTTTATTTCTAATTTTAACTTCTTTGGTCACGCCACCACCCGTGGCGTAACAAAATAACTTATTGTCGCTTCAAAGGCAAGCTCTTGTCACGCCGTGAGCGGTGGCGTGATGATGTTGTTTAGTTCACGCTACCACTAGTGGCGTAACCAAAAGTGATATTTAGCAGACTTATCCTATGACGTAACAACGTTGTTTTGTCACGCCATGAGTGGTGACGTGACCAAAAGGTTCAGAATTGGAAATAAAGTGCGCGGGGTTAACTTTAAAATAAAAACTAAAAAGGGATAATTAATAAAAAAAGTTCCAACATGGTCGGCAAAAAAAACATGAATAAATTTGTATACGTGCATCCTAATGGTGAGGACCCCGGCCTCCATCTATCTACCTAGCCGATGTATGTATACCACTAGTTTTAATTCCTGGTAGTCAGTCTTTTTTTTAAAAAATCTTGGTGGTACCCAGATATACTTATATCGGGTTTGTGTCGGGTCAGGTCAAATATAGTTTTACGGTTTTTTTATACTCGGGCCATGCCTTAGTTAAAATGTGCGCTATATATATTACATGGCAAGGAGTGATCTTGACATAGATGCAATACTTGGATAATTTTTTCTGGAAGAACAAATATAGTCCGAGCATTGTTGCGAAAAAGAACAGCCAAGAAAAGATGATGAAGGGTTTCTTCAGTCCCCTGCCCACAAAGCCCACAAGTATAATCCTCGTTTGAAAACTTTGTGCTTAGATTGGCAAGAGCACTTCCATAACCATTGAAAAAAGGTGGTGTTTGAACGTGTCCTATGAAGATCTTATGCGCTTTAACTGAAGAAAATGTAGCATTGTTCCAAATATAAGTCAACTGGTCCTCCTCTGTCGTTGATTATAAGTCAACTGGTTCTCCTCTGTAGCTGATTTATAATCTTGCAGCAGGTCCTTAATGACATTTATTTGCTGAAATGCTTGCTCAGACATAGTGAGTTTGAAAAGGTCTTGCAATTCCTCAAGCAAAGCTCGCTCCAGAGTGATATCAGTGGCTTTCACAAAAGAGAACAATTGTGGGTATTGAAGCTGTAATAAATGATCATTCCATAGGCCCTTCTAAAAGAATAGTGAATTAAACCTTCAGGTTAGCACATTGCGATGCCCTTATATATGTCCAAAAGCTCTAAATATCTCTCTCAAAAAAAATAAATAAACAATCGTTAATTTCCCAGGAGGATGACTGTTGCTATAGTATGTTTTCCATACTGGTGTAACCCCAGGTAAATTTGCATGGTTTTAAGACTTTAGATGTTAATTTTCTGTGTTAGCATCAGTAGATATGTAATTTATAGACACTTCGTTATATGTCACTGAATAACTTCAGATCTTTATAATATGTCACTGATGTTTCATTGTCATATAAGTCATAGACCCATATGTCATCTTCACGATAAGTGACATATTATGAATCATGTAGTTATCCATATTATATTATGAATTTTCTATATAATTTATGTTTGATGCACCACACGACTTAGGAAAAATCCTCCAGCTTTTGCTGTGGGTCCGAGTTGTCAACTCCCACCCGCTTTTCAAGAAACGTGACAAACCGGTCGTGACAACACCAATGCTGTGTCGGATCGTTCGACACACGCCAATGCTTCTGTCACTCCAAATCCAACGGCCACAACACACGCCAATCCGACGGCCGACATCGATCACCGCACGGTGGCCAGTTTCTACGCAACCGCAGGGAGCAAAAGCCCGCGAGTTAAGGCGGCGAGTCAGCAGCAGAGGCAGAGCTGCGAGAATGAGCACACCATGGCACGCGCGCGTCCCCTATAAAGACCAGCGCGCGCGACGCCGCCTCCCTCCCCCACCCACGCCATGGACGCCTCGCGAGCTCTGCTTCTGTGGTCCGCGTGGCTCGCGCTGCTGCTCCTGCTCGCGCCGACGGGGGCGGCAGGGGCGGGGTGCGACTGCGCCAATGCGGCGGAGGCCGGGGAGGACGCGCGCGGGGCGCTGCGGCTCAAGTTCGTCGCCATCGCGTCCATCCTGGTGGCCGGCGCGGCGGGGGTGCTGGTGCCCGTGCTGGGACGGTCAGCCGCCGCGCTGCGCCCCGACGGGGACGTGTTCTTCGCCGTCAAGGCGTTCGCGGCCGGGGTCATCCTCGCCACCGGCATGGTGCACATCCTGCCCGCCGCGTTCGACGCGCTCAGCTCGCCCTGCGGCGGCGGAGGTGCCAGGGGTGGCGGGTTCCCGTACGCAGGGTTCGTGGCCATGGCCGCGGCCATGGCCACCATGATGGTTGACTCGCTGGCCGCGGGGTACTACCGCCGCTCGCACTTCAAGAAGGCTCGTCCCGTGGACGACGCCTCCGACGCGCACGACGGACGCGCCGCCGGGGACGAGGAGGGCGGTGCCGAGCACTCGGGCCACCTGCACGTGCACACGCACGCGACGCACGGCCACGCCCATGGACACGTGCACTCGCACGGCCACGGCCACAGGCACAGCCACGGTGGGCCAGCGGCCGGCGGCTCGCCAGAGGATGCCTCGGTCGCCGAAACTATCCGGCACAGAGTGGTCTCGCAGGTAAGTGAGCTCCTCAGCAACAGCAATTGTGAAGCTCAGTCACTTCTTGCATCAGTTGCATGCCAAAATCAAAATACAGTACAAAATCTGATATTTTTTGGTTGAACGCTACATGCTAATAATTTACGCATTCCAATTTTTTATTATACTTGATGTTTTAAAGATGAATGATGGTATTAGCTGCTTTAATTTTACATCAATCATTCTAAATGCCCCACTTCTTGAAATAAGAATCGCAAAGAACAGAGGAAGAAGATATGAGATGGTGTTTACATTCTCTGGCTGACATTCAGTTCAAACAGCGCGAATAGGCGCATAACTCGCATTTGAACCATTCAATTGGAAATCAATGATAAATGTAGATCCTCAAACAGTAGGCATATGCTTCCTCCTGTCACCATCTAGGAGACGAAAGGATGTCCGTGCCGTTTGTGCTAAAGGCAGAGAATCCAAATACGGACAAGGGATCAATGCCCTGTACCTATGTGATGTGTCGGCCACTCTGACTTGAGGACGAACCTTTTCTCCTCAGCCTCAGCTGAACTCCCTTTGCAGATTCTGCAATCAACAGCATTTGCATTGGCTGAATGAATGAGCCAAGCTTTTCACTGTTCAGACAAGATAATAACCGGCAGAGAATTGTGACCGTGCAGGTTCTGGAGCTGGGGATCTTGGTGCACTCGGTGATCATCGGGGTGTCCTTGGGCGCGTCGCTGAGGCCGTCCACCATCAGGCCTCTCGTCGGAGCCCTCAGCTTCCATCAGTTCTTCGAAGGCATTGGCCTCGGCGGTTGCATTGTTCAGGTATAATATGACTACAGCCATCATGAAAACCTTGGTTGTGGCCTTCTGTTTACACTGAAGAGTGACAAAATATCTAGATGTTAAATCAGCTAAAAGACACATAAGACTCATGGCCATATTGAAGGGGACGTCCAATTAGCAAAATGATCTTTTAAAAGGGCGCTGAAAAGTGGAAGACGACATGCAAATTAATGGAGATATTTGTAGCTGAAATGATAGGACTTATCACTAGACACATTATACATCAGAAGCTTGAAAGTAGGACCATCAATAATTGATTAAACCATGGCTCACAACTCCTAATAACTGACTAGCTACTGCCAGTGACTCATTGCCAATTTTAGCTAGTTACTGGGTACTGGCTATTTTCAAAAGAGATTCACATTACTGGGTTGGCAAGTAACTAATGGTAGCTGGCCAGGATTCTGAACCCTTCAATAGTCATCAAAACACAGTATCCAATCCTCTAGAAAAACAGTATCCAATGCTGATTAAATTTTAAGTGTTTTAGGAAAACAATGTCCTTATCAGTTTATTTCAACCAAAACTAATGTACAGATCGAAATTGCATGCTACACCTACACAGTAAGATATTTCCTTGCAAGCTAATCAGAGAAACACAAGGATAACATGGACTTTATTCAGTGAACGGAAAGGAGAGAAGAAATTTCAAACATCGCTTATATAAACAACAACAGCGTTACATACTTGCTCCTCATTTTCTTGCTGCAGGCTAATTTCAAGGCAAAAGCGACCGTGATCATGGCAACCTTCTTCTCACTCACTGCTCCCATAGGCATCGCATTAGGGATTGCAATCACATCCAGCTATAGCAAGCACAGCGCAACCGCGCTAGTTGTCGAGGGAGTCTTCAACTCAGCCGCGGCAGGGATTTTGATCTACATGTCCCTGGTTGATCTCCTAGCTGCAGATTTCAACAACCCGAAGCTGCAGACAAACACAAAGCTTCAGCTGGCAACATATCTCGCCCTTTTGCTCGGCGCAGGGCTGATGTCCCTGCTTGCCAAATGGGCATGACATCTTCAGAGCAACTGAGAGCTGCGTTTCTGCACATCATCCCTCCTGAAGACCCTGAACTTTGTTATCGCTAGCGTTTTTTTGTCATAGCATTACTGCAACAACTTCTGTAGAATCTCCATCAATCAGAGTTGAGGAAACAAGGCCTGAATGTGACCAAATCTTAAGAGTTAAGGACATGAGAAGTGAAAAAGTTGAGAACAAGTCTGAATGTTTTGAGCAAGTCTCTGCAGAACACTGTGCTTCCACGGTGATGGCACCAAATGAGGTGAACAAGAAAGAAGCGGTAGTGGAGATAGTGGTTCTTGAACAGATCTTTGTGGCAAAGCTTTGTAGAAAGGTTGACTTCCTTTTGGAGTCAACGGCAATGTACAGATTGTTAGTAGGATTCTCCTCCTTTTTGCAGGAAATGAAATCTGAAGTTTGTTCACTCAAGAATCAATTAAACCTCAACTTGATCCTTTTCCCCTGTAAGGGTAATTATTGATTCAGGAAAATGATTTGTCAGTTGGACATGTATCTGAACGGCCTATTTTCCTACTGTTAAGAAACACATAATATGGGACTGTTAATCTTGTCACAAACTTTTCATAACGAGTTCATCATACTATCTTTTCTGCCAAATTTCCTTGTTCACTTAAAAAAAGAGAGACAAGTTTCAGAGACATGCCCTTGTGTTACATTTATTATTCCTAAAACATGACATTGATAGTTTAAGCTGTTAAGGACAAATATTTGATTTGATATTATTCTCCGTCATAAACGGTATAATGGTTAACCGCATAAACTTTAGCAGTTGACATGCGTGCCTTTGAAGACTTGGCGCATGCTTCTATTCGCTGCAGAATGAGCTGAAGCGAATATATGCAAAAGGAATTGGACCACGCATGCTGAGATCATATGGCAGATATACAGAGAGAGCATTGGAGGAGAAACACCCAACCATGCCTCACCTGCCTGCCTCCTTGCACCGTCCAATGGCTAGCAGAAGAGAACTGGATGCTTCATCTTTATTTTTTTTCTTTTTGCGAGAATTTATGTACGTACGCGCCTACGCGTTTTCAAGATGTTCTTCCAGTTGATCTTGGATTGGAACTAACGAATCCCACAGCTTTGCGGCGTGACCAGATAATTCTCATTCGTACACACATACAACCGATACAAGTACCCGGAGCCTAATAAGGATAGGCTAGTAGCCAAGTGGTTCCCGCCCACCCGGGTTCCAGCGTGCCTTATTTCTACCGTTGGATTAAAAACTTGTGGTTCACATTCTACCCATCTCTCATCTATATAATTCCCACCCCTCCCCTCTAACCCTAACCCACTCCTGCCACTAGACCTGTTCATGGGCGACCCGGCCCGAGCCCAACCATATCTGGGCTGGGCTTGGAACTAGAAATCCGGCCCGAAGGAAGCCCGGTCCAACCCGAAATCCGGTAAAACAAAATTAGAATTCTATTTTATTTAATGCTGAAAATGAATTAAATATTAGTTTTTATTCGAAAATGATTAAAATAATACAATTTAAATAGGAAATTCATTTTTTGGTAGGGCTCAGTCTGCGATTTTTGTAGGGCTTTTCAAGCCCTACCAGGCATTTGAACAGTCGACTGCCACCTTCTCAAACCACCGCCTCCGTCTTGCGAGGCCCATCATGACTCTCTCCTGAACTCCCACCACCTTGCCTCCAAATCAGTAATCGCCATGCCATTTCTTTCTTCTTCTTTGGTGTGATTCCCCTGCGTCGTCCTCTTCCTCCTCCCCAGCGGCTACCGCCGTCGGATCTGCCACCACTTCCTAACCACTCGGGTTCTTTTCGCCCCCGCAGACCTCCATCGCCCTCTTCTTGCCCCCTTCGGCCGTCGCCCACCGCCGTGCTTCCACCGCCCTAGCCTCGCTCTAAGCCCGGGGTACTGGTGAAACCAAACCCTAAACAGGTGAACCCGTGCCTTAATCCGCCAGCCGCTACCATCATCGCCCGCCGTCACCGGAGAGGATGAACCGTACGAATCGCAATGCAAGATCCAACGGTGATGAAATCGACCGTGATTTTTGATATTTTTCAGTCGCATGTGAATTAGCAAACCCGTTAATCAAAGTACACATAAGTGTGCGCTTAGCGGGAAAATGCATGTACGTATAGCCGCATTTCGTGAGGCCCTATAGCCCTCAATGGCTCCATGCACTCCCTCTCTCTAAAAAAGCAAAGCAGATCCTGAAAAGGAAAGAGACAAAGAGGAAGACCACGACCACACCTTCGATTTATGGCGTAAGATTGAAGAAACATCGTATCCTTATCGTAACAGCACATCACACAAAAATTCAAACACGCGTTCCATTAGCAACAAACTAAGTTAGAACATCTTTAGTGAATTGAACTGACGTCGATTTAAAATCATGCACGGAACTGGATTTATTTTTCTTTAATGTATTGAACCGATTCCTACTAATAACTGGAACTCACGTTATATTAAAAAAAATCATAAAATAATAATATCCTCGCTCTTAATGAGAACTTTCTCCTATCTGATTGTTTGATACTTTGAATGGACTCATAAGTACAGTCCGGTTTCATGTATTATTTTTGTTAGAATCAACCCCTCCAATGTATTGAATTATTTCAATATTTATTGCCTTATCTCTCCTCGTTTGAACCGGTTAAAATATAATATTAGAGGTGATCTTAGTGATCTCTGTCAATCCGTGCTTGTCAGTCTCTAAATAATTGTAAAGAATCCAAGTGGAAACTACTAATTAGCTACTCATGTACTCGGGCTACACTTGGCCGTGTGTACCATGGTACTTTTGTGCGGGCAGCGCCGGCTGCCTGATTGGAGGCCTCCGGCGAGAAGCGGCGGTGCCGGTCTTCTTGTCCGGCGGCCGCTCCGCACCGCCATGCAGATGTAGAGCCCGACGACGACGTTGACGGAGACGACGGCGAGAAGCCGGCCACCAGCGTCTGCGACGAGTCGGAGGAACTCGGAAAGCTGGCCTATCATTTGTGGGCCCAAACAAGCCCACTTCCCTACCACGCACACGTACAAAGGCCCAAAGGCCCACTTACCCACCACATACCCTTCTCCAGTCCTCCCTCAGTCCGCCCATCTCAGCATTTCACCAGAATACCGCCCTAAACCCCCGCCGCCGCCGGCCGGCTGCCTCCCCTGCCGCCATGCGCCGCTTCGTCCGGTACCTCCGGCCCCTCAAACCCTAGCCCTAACCCCCACCCCTAGCACCGCCCCGGCCCCTCTCCGCCTCCTCTCCACCGCCTCCTCGTCCTCCTCCTCCGCCGCGGCCGCCTCCTCGGACTCCGACTCCGCCGCCGCCGACTTCAACAGCGCTGACTTCTCTCTTCCCCCTCGGACCCGGTCCCGGTCCCCGCTCCCGCCCGCAATCCCGTCTCCGCGCTGCGGAAGCTCCGCTTCGACCCCTCCCTCCGCGCGCGCGCCGACGAGGCGCTCTTCGGGAAGGAGGCGGGGAGGGGGCTGGACGAGGCGGTGGAGGAGGAGCGGTCGCGGGAGGTGGCGCTGGCCCTGCTTGAGGCCGCGCTGGAGCCGCCCGACGAGGACGAGGATGAGGGGCCGGGGGAGGTCAGGGAGGAGGACCAGATGTCGCTCTCCGTCGGCATCGTCGGCGCTCCCAACGCCGGCAAATCATCGCTCACCAACACCATGGTACGTACGTGTGATGGCTGCGCTACACGACTTAATTCTGCACCTTCTTTGTGTTTAACGAATGTCATTAACAAGAGAAGTTGTGATATGGGGTTGGAGATGGCGATAGTTTAGTAACTTTAGTTACTAGTAATTATTAACAAGTGTTAACTGATAAGTGTTAGGTGTTGCTTCTTTGGATGAGCAGGGATCATCTCAAATGCTAGGTTCATTAGTGAGCAATTCAGCATTAGATAGCTGCTCACTCAGGATTCGTACCCTCTGCCTTCAGTAGAGGAAAGGTAGAGAGGTACAGGGCTCAGCCTTTGCAACCTTTTCAACCGGCCGATCTAGAGCGAACAGACGAGATGGACCACCACAACAGTGCTACAGTATCACTGATGACTCATTACTTTGCCGCACCGTGTATTGCCAATTTGCCATTCCTTCAATATTTTGTGTCAGATCTTCAGTGGATGGAGCTGAAATGTTCAGAGTTGTGCTATTCTCATTGCAGTAATAGTCTTGCTACAACATTTCCTTCTGAAATGTTTGATTTGAGTGGGACAAAGCAAGTCTTAGCAGAATTTGCACTGTAATTTAATTTGCAGATTCACTTCCCATGATCCTTTGTGCTTTTACTTCTACAGAACCTGTATATAATGCTATTAATAATGGATGGTTCAATTCTAAAAAAGAGAGGATGGTTCCATTGATGCTTGCAATGCTGCTGATATGATGACTTTTTTATGGGTTAATAATTAGTATTGAATTCAGTATAGTGAGTAAAATTACCAGCTGACCATAGTGATTCCTTATGTTTCCTTGTTCATATTTGCTATCAGGTTGGAACAAAAGTGGCTGCAGTCTCCCGCAAGACAAATACTACAACCCATGAAATTTTGGGGGTGCTGACACAAGGGAAAACTCAGATAGTATGTTCTGTTATCCAATGTCTGCTTGTGCTAGTAGGATATGGATTCACATTTTCAACTTTTGACCTTAGCATTTATGGCTTTCTCAGAATCTTGCTTTACATAGCTTGGTTGAATATTATTTGCAAATAATTGGATTTTGGATAATGATGTGTGTTATGTCTCATGACATGGTGTACTTGTATTTTATTTTGACAAGTTATTGATTGCATTGACAAATCTGATTACATCAGTTAGTGTAAGCACATTTTCATGGCCTAATTATGTCTATTTCATTATATGAAAATTAAGAAAATTCTAGGTGTAAAGCATATGTTATCTGTTTCCCCATCATAATGTCTATATATACAATTCGTAATTAAAACCTTCTACAAAAATATACGATATCAAAACCGTTTTTAAAATTGTCTTGAAATTTGAGATTTTTTCAGCTGATAAAATTCTCTGCAGTGCTTTTTTGATACCCCAGGGCTCATGTTAGGGCACCATGGATTTCCTTATAGAGATGTCACAGTTCGTGTGGAGAGTGCCTGGAGCTCAATTAACCTCTATGATTTACTAATAGTCATGTTTGATGTCAACAGGCATCTTAAAACGTAAAGCCTTTGCCTCACATTTATTTCCTGTCAGTATCACCTGTCAATCTTTCAACTACGATTCTAAATTTATCTAGTGCTCATGATAAGCACACTTCTAAACTATGTGTTCATTTATGCAGGCCTGATACGCGAGTGATAAAGTTAATCAAACGATTGGGTGCTGAGGTAAACCCAAATCAGAAGCGTATATTATGCATGAATAAGGTTGATCTAGTGGAAGACAAAAAGGACTTGCTTAAAGTTGCAAAGGAATTTGAAGATCTTCCTGGATTTGAAAGGTTTACCTTAGTCTGCAATGGGGCCTACATTGCCTTCCTATTATTTCATCTGCCTGATTAAAATTTGCTTGGAATGTTAGGTACTTGATGGTATCTGGACTAAAAGGCAAAGGAGTGAAAGACCTTGTATAGTACTTGATGGACCAGGTATTTAAATTTATACCCGACGTTCACTACACCTTTCTAAATTGTCAAATAGTTGTTTTCTCTGTTCTTGTAAGTTGTACCCTGTTTGTGATGAAAATCAAGAAGACTTGAGAATTTCATGAACTTAGACGCCAGGAACTTCTTGTGTTTTAATAGTAGTTAGATGGGCACAGTTTTTTAGATTGAAATGGCCATCTCATGCCATGTTTATTCATCCTAACATGCCAGCAACTTGAGCATTAAATTAGGATGAATAACCTCGCTATAATTCTCTCTGGAAATTTAGCAGATATTAAGTTTAACCGTCTGCATTTCTTTTGTCTTGCCAATCTGACAAATTGACCAATGTCTCAATTTTTTCAATGAAGTTACTTCTCAGTTTATATGTTTTGATGCTTCCCCTCTTATTTTTTGCTTCAGGCTGAATCCAGAATCTTTCGAAATGATGTGTTCGGTTGCTAACTAGTAATCATTAACGAGCCTTTACATGCTCCTTTTAGGTGCTTTACAGTAGCAAAATTGAAACATGTGATGAAATCAACTTTCTTATGATCAATACCCAAACTACGCCTCTTCTATGTAGGCAGCGAGAAGACCATGGGATGAGGAACCGACTGCAATGACTGAAGAGGTAATGAAAACCATATCATTGGAGGTTGTGCGGGAGAAGATGCTGGATCATATTCACCAAGTAATTCTTAATACATATTTCTACTGTTGAAGTTTGTACTCTTTGATTATGATGCAATTATTTGCTAACATATGACCATCTGCAGGAAATCCCATATGTAATTGAGCATCGCCTGATGGACTGGAAGGAACTGAAAGATGGTTCTCTTAGGGTGGAGCAACACTTCATTACACCAAAGCAAAGCCAACGTCAGATTCTTGTAGGGAAAAATGGATCTAAGATCGGGTAATATTCTCTTATGAGAAACATGTTCCCAGCATCTTAGTACGACAGATGGGTTATTAGTACGACAGATGGTTTATTTGGTGAAGTCGTGAAGCACCTTTTCAATTCACGTTTCCAGTCAAATGTATTATGAGAATTATTGATCTCTGATTTGAGACCAATGTTTCAGGAGAATCGGTATCGAAGCCAATGAAGAATTGAGGTCCATATTCAAGAGAGATGTCCATCTGATGCTCCAAGTTAGAGTTGCTAAAAAGAGGAGTTCTTGAACAGATTGTAGGTATACTTCGCATTTCATTTACTCTGTTACAGTACCCCTGTTTTGCCAGCCTGTTACCAGCTTTTTTGGTAGAAGGCTAGAAAATTTCTAAAAGGTGGCAGCTAGTCTTCTCTCAAAATTTGACCACTGAATTATAGTTTTATTGACTGCTCTATTGAGTTCTTGTAGTTTGATTCTTCATCAAACCTGTCTTAAGGGAATCATATATTACTCTGTGCAGTTTTAGTGCATGTATTGATAGCTGCTTATCTGAAAACTGCACTCTAGTGCTGGCAGAATGCACGTTCATGAAACATTTGATCAAGCCAGCCAGTGCTTGGATATGCTGGGTTCGATGACTATTTTGATAGCACTTCCACTTGAATCAAGGAGCTAACATATGCCCAAGCATTCGAAGTGTGTGCAGTGATTTCTGATGATAAGCGTTTGGTAATGTTTGCATGGTGTAGCATATGCAAGGAAATCACTTGCGAAGTGGTGAGCTGCGGCACACTCCGAGCGTGTGTTTGCGATATAGATATATGAATCTGTACTACATTACTGGCATTAGTTTAATTTTTCTAGTTCAAATAAGTTCTTCAGGGTGTATCTTTATAGTTGCTTGACATATTGTTGTAATTCGATGACAACAAAGAAACGGTTTTGTAAGGCTGGCTTGCTTCAGCATGTTGTTCAAGACAAAATTCGCAAGTCAACTCCTGCGCAGGTAAGCTGCACTATATAGCGTTTCATAGTCTTAAGGCAAAAGTTGTGCAAGTTGACTCCAATAAATCGATAGTGTTCGCTTTGGTTACTATGCTGCTCTTGGTTCTAGCTTCACTTTGTTCCTACTTTATGTTCGGAAGTGTGAACAATGTAATTTTGTAGGTAGTTTTCCGTAAGTTCTCTATGTTTGCCCGTTGATTTCGCGTGAAATTCCTTTGCTCGATAAGTCATATTAAGGATTTTTTTATTAATTAACCTTTTTTTGAATTTTATTTTAAAGTTAACCTCGACGAACTTTATTTCCAATTCTGACCTCTTTGATCATGCCACCATCTGTGGTGTGATAAAATAACACTGTCACGTCAGCTTATTTCTGGTCAAACTCTTGTTACGCTACTAGAAGTGGCGTGACAATGTTATTTGTTCGCGCTACAACCAGTGACGTGACAAAAAGTGCTATTTTGGAGATTTATCTTGACGCGTGACAGTGTTGTTTTGTGACGCCACCACCCGTGGCGTCACCAAAGGGATCAGAATTGAAAATAAAGTACGTTGGGGGTTAATTTTAAAATAAAATTCAAAAAAAAGGTTAATTAATAAAATAAGTTCCATATTAGGAGAGACGAATATACTTTTTTCCTCACACGTGTAGATATCCTGTGCGGCTGTGCTACATCTCTTAACGTGCTATATTTGTATTACCTATGTATAAAAGTTTTAAACAAATTTTTTAAAAAACTGTAAAGTAGGGAAAAAATGTAGAGTAAGGGAGGACAAATTATGCCTGAATAGTAATTTTCAATATTCACCTTGCAGCTTGTCATTTTCATATCTTATAAATGTGGCTGAGTATGATCTTGAAATTTTACATTACTGTAGAATATGTCCTTTCCTATGTCTGAGTTTTTTTTGGAATATTTTAAAACCTTTATACGTTGGTAACACAATGACAAAGATAGCATTGTACGAGGGAGTAGCACCTGATATTTCCTCTACTTTATGAAGCCCTCTGCGATATGTTGTTTCTTTGTTAATTCTGGCGAGTTTGGGGAAAAAACTACTACTACTTTTGTTAATTCTGCAGTGTTGAGCACCAGGCAGCGATTTGTGATTCAAGTTCACTCGATCAACAGAAATAATAGCCATCTGCCGTCAAAACGGACATGTAAACCCAACTCAGAAGAAAGATCAATAAGCTAGTCACAAGTCACAACAACAATGTCTACAACATGCGATGACCGTTGCCACTCCCTCCTTTCCTTTTAAAGTGACACCTTAAGTGCAGCGGTAGCCCTAAATCGGATCAGGGTTTCTTGAGATATAACGGACGTGCACAATATTAAGAACAAAATAGATGAATTTTGTAGAGAAAATCAAAATAACGACGATGAAACAACCATGACGAGAGGGAACGATTTTGCAAAGCCGACCAAAAATTCCTTAAGCACAACCTCAAAAGACTACGAGGGATTGTCGCTTTGTCACAACCCTCTTGAACCTCTTAGGACACTTGGATCTTTGCCCTATACAAAAATATAGTACTAAAGAATAACATAGCCTCTAATCCTCTCGTGTCCTCTGTTTTGGATGTGTTTCTCTTGCTTGGTTTGCTTCTTGCTTTCTTATGATCACCCCTCATGGGTTTATATAGTTCTCCTAGTGCTCCTCCAAAGTGAAGTAGAAGTCTTAATCCTATTAGGATTCATCTAAATTTTCTTGTAGCACATCTCTCCAAATCCTAGTAGATTATGATACGAGTCACCATACTCAACACAATGCATATGTGATTGCAATGTCAACAAAATCATACCTCTTTGGTGCTTACCAAGAACAGCACAAAAGCAACCACAATAGATATGTGTGAGACACACTGAAGCATGATGCCACCCCTTGTTCGAAGCATAGGGGTGTTCGTTCGGTTTTTTCGGTTCGGTAAATACGGTATGTACGGTAAATACGGTATTGTTAGTTCGGTAAATACGGTATGTTTAAAAATACGGTTCGGTTTCGATAAATCCCAATTTTTTTCGGTACGGTATCGGTAAATCCCAAATTTACCAAAGTTGACGCGAATTACCGAACGTCGACATTCCCACAAATGTGCCCAAGACTAAATACCAGTCCCAAAGAAAATGGCAGAGGCGGTGTCGGCGTACCACCACCAAGTGACTCAGGAAGTGACTTAGTGAAGCAATGACCAGTAGTCTAGCACATTGCACAGCAAGTCAGCAACACTCCGAGTCTTCGACAGCACTAGCCACTAGCACACCAAGACACCAAGACTTAGGCACTCAAGAAGTCGTGATCATTCAAGATTCAACAGTTAACACTTCAAGTCTTCCACAGGCCACAACAATCAAGTTGCACTTGCAGTACAGTACTAAAGTCTACAAAGTCTTTCAGAAAGGAGTTAGCACTTAGGCACTTAGCACTTCCTCACTTAGCAAGGATTAAGGAGCTACAAAGTAATAACCATTAAGTCATTAACGTTAATTGTAACACCCTGATTTTTGGAGCCTTTTTGAATTTTCAAAATAAAAGGAACCATTTTGTTTTGATGAGAATTCAAAGCTTAACTTGAGAATTTTAGAATAGACTTCAATTGACTAAACCAAACTTCAATTTAAAACTCTCTTTCGGTTTGTTGGGTGTGTTGGAGCTTTGGTGATTTCCTCCCCATCTGAGCTTGCTTTGTTCTTTTCTAATCCAAACCTCCTTAGGTCTAGACCTCCCAAGTGGTTGGATTTTCTCGGGTCTAGACCTCCCTTCCCAGGTCTAAATCTCACTCATGCTCATTTGAACTCACTCTCTGTTCTGTTGGAACTCCTCCTTGTCTATTTGGATCTCCTTGTGTCCTTCAGGACCTCCTTGTGTCCTTTAGGACCTTCTCCTTGTCTATTTGGACCTCCCCGTGTCCTTTAGGACCTCCCTGTGTCCTTTAGGATCTCCTCCTTATCTATTTGGACCTCTCCGTGTCCTTCAGGACCTCCCTGTGTCCTTTAGGACCTCCTCCTTATCTATTTGGACCTCTCCGTGCCCTTCAGGACCTCCCTGTGTCCTTTAGGACCTCCTCCTTGTCTATTTAGACCTCCCTCTTGTGAGATCTGGTCGTTAAGACCTCCCCTTTGGAGATCTTAATTGTCCAGACCTCCCCCTTGTGAGATCTGGCCATTAAGACCTCCCCTTTGGAGATCTTAACCGTCCAGACCTCCCCCTTGTGAGATCTGGCCGTTAAGACCTCCCCTTTGGAGATCTTAACTGTCCAGACCTCCCCTTTGCGAGATCTGGCCGTTAAGACCTCCCCTTTGTGAGATCTGGCCATTAAGACCTCCCCTTTGGAGATCTTAACTGTCCAGACCTCCCCGTTGGAGATCTTAACCGTTCAGACCTCCCCTTGATTTGATCTGACTGTCAGGTCCTCCCCCTTGTTGTGTTCTTTGGACCTCCTGTCCGCAGGACCTCCCCTGACGCTTTGACTGGCCCTATTTGGTAGTCACACTCCTCTTTCTTTATCCTTTGACTGTGTCCTTTGCGCATGGGAGTCTCCCCACATTTAATGCCTGTTGTATCGCATTAAATGCTTCTACCTTCTTGCAGCACCCGTGCTGTCCTTTTGTCACATCTTTTGCCTACTCCCATTGTCCTTTTCACTAATTCTTGAACACGCCTACCCTTAGAAATCTGGGCAGCTCTGGTTATATGAGCTTGGGCAGTCCTTCCTCTTCACCCTTTTGCTCATTTCCACTCCCTGGCTAGAACTGACCAGCTCTTGGACCTCCTCCAGCAAGCTCCTTGGACCTCCTCCAAACTGACCTAGCTTCTCTGTTGGTTTTATTTTGGAGTTCATTAAAGTTTCTTTGGATCTTATTTGAGCTTTGTGTTGAGTTGCTTTGGTTTCCTCGTGTAGATTGTGAAGACACTGAGAGCAAGCTCTCAAGAAGAAGACATCCAGGCCTTTGAGCAAGGCAAGTTACACCCTTGACCATGTTGCACTCAGTACTTCAAATTACTATGTTCTGCTTTCAAAGGTTTATGCATGCTTACTTTACTAAGTTATTTCAATACTGCTTTTAAGTTGGTAGCTATGCCTAATTTCCATTGTACAACCCTTCGTCGACATTGAACTCCATCCATTGTCACCTTAGATGAAAATCTGGTTTTGCAATAGTGAGAACCAGATGCATTTGAAAAATGTGTGCTTAGTCTTGCCAGACCAAAATATTGATTTGGAGAAATTTTACCAACATGATCAACAGCTGTTTAAAGGTTTTAAGCCATGGTATTGGGTTTTCATGGAAGCTTCTAAATGCTTTTGAAAAGCAAATGAAAGGAAAATGGATTTGGACTTGGGCGAAGTGGTTTGCTTGGCTGGTGCAATATTTATGCACGGACTCAATCCTAGGTAAGGTTGATGTCCAGGAGTTTGTGGTGGTCACCCAAGTCAATTGAGGACCGGCCTTTGAGCGATCCTTTGCTAGGCCTATAATGGGCTATGCCTCACCGTACAACTACATGTCTCCAGAATGGGGCGTGGGACCTAGCCAATTAATTTGCAAAGTTCCATCGCGGTTGTTTCACTTTGATGTGTGGGAGGTCTTTCATGGCCTATGGTCTTTTATAACCTATGTTTTCCCACTGGCGCAAGAGGGGGCTTTTCCGGCGGGTTTCCATCCAAAGGAAGTGAATCCTTAGCGAGGAGGGGCTGCGGTGGAATAATGCTTTGTAAAGGCCTTGTCATGAGCTCTAGACCTCTCACCTTCGGCAGTGAGAGGTGGCATTGACGAATGTCGGACAAACTAGAGAAATCATGTCATGTGGGTAAAGTGTACAACCTCTGTAGAGTGAAAACTATTCGAATAGCCGTGTCCACGGTCATAGACGTGCTGGCAAAAGACTACTCAAAGTTAGATATTAGTTTTGTTTGCAAAAAGGTTTTAAATAAACTGATTTTGGGATGTCTATCCCATGGTTGGGCGGGGAGCCTTGTGATAGGAGGGTATCCTTCACCATTTGATGATGAATGCTATCCAACTGAAAAATGGATTTTGGTAAATGGATTTTAGTTATTGTATAATTGGCTTGGAACTTAGTATATGTATTTGAAAGAAACTTGGCTTTATGCAAATCAACCATATTATGCCTTCCCTTTGATATCTATTATGCATGTCATTCTGTTATTTGACGGGTGTAACTTGTGAGCACGGTGGTTGTGCTCATTCTTGCTTGATTGATGAATTGAGCAGGAGAAGACTTCTTTGATGATGAGGAGGACCAGATCAATTAGGCCACGCCCTCCAGCCAATTACCTATGGAGTATTGGATGGACTAGCCTTTTGTTCCGCTGTGTATTTTGTTACTGTCGGTGTGTAACCAAACTTTGTAATCAACTCTTTTGCTATTAATAAAGTCTCGTGTGGATGTATGTTATCACTTGTAATTGCTGTGAGAACTAACCATTGATCCTTGGGACTGGTTCGGATCACAGGAGGGTTAGGACTTCTCCAAGCCCCATGACCTCCTCGGGTCGGTCTCTGGACCTCCCCCAGGTTTGGTCGTGGCTCTTGGGGAGGTCCTGAGCCTCAAGACCTCCTTGGGACAGTTCCCTGGACCTCTAGGAGGTCCGGCTGGACCTCCTGGGAGGCCCGGGAGGACTGCCCGAGAGGTCCTCAGGACCTCTTGAGAGGTCCTAGTGGACTCCCAGGGAGGTCTTGGAGGACCTCTCGGGTGATGCCCCTGGCCGGGTTGTCACATTAATGACTTAATGGTTATTACTTTGTAGTTCCTTAATCCTTGCTAAGTGAGTAAGTGCTAAGTGCCTAAGTGCTAACTCCTTTCTGAAAGACTGAAATGATCAAATGAAAGACTTTGTAGACTGCAATAACCAACAAGCATGCTCAGTTGCTCATAGTAATTTAATCCATAGTTCCAAACTTCAATTCATTGTCCAAAATATCCAACAGTCCAAATAGCAAATAAACAATTACAAACGATTAGTTATATTACAGTCTACATAGTCCAATTTCGTAGTTCTTCAAGCATCAAAGTTAAACATCAAAGTTGGATATGAGGAGAAGACACTTGTTGTTGGAATATCTTCCACATCTTGGACCATCTCCCCGATACCTACATGACACAAAAAGAAGATAATAGGTTGAGCATTTGTAACACTCATAATTCATAAATAGAAACACGATGCCTAGAGTAGCGATTAGCAATTGAGTGATTGACAGTGGACACTGGACAAACAGAGGCAGTACTATGATCCCATCATCACCACAACAAACAAAGTAGCAATTAGCAATTGGCAGTGAAAGATTGACAAGGAAATTTACATTGCACGATCCTATTGACTCCGTTGTTGGTAAAAATTGCCTCCGATTCAAACTTAACACCCGCCTGCATTACGGTGCAAGTGTGCAACCCTAAATCCCTCGATCTGCTAAAATTCGACAACCATCAGGGCTCAGGCACCGCATCAAGGCATCAATGATCATCATCAAACCATGCAGGGGCAGGTCAGAGGCTCAGTTACCTTGGACTTGGATGAATGGATGGAAGTGCAAAGTGGAACTGAAGGCGGGGAGGCCCAGGCGCGATCGCGGCCCGTGGAGGTGGAGGGTCAGAGTGAAACAGAGTGATGCCTACTGGGTCATTGAACCTGGAGGCAGAGCCGCGGATGTGGAGGGCCAAAGGGCGGAGGCCGGAGGCGTAGAGCCGCAGAGGGCCAGAGGGCCAGATGGTGGAGGGCCGGAGGGCGGTGGTGAGAGCGCCGTGCTAGTCGCTCCAGACTCCAGTCTCCAGATCCGGGAGAGAGGCGGGCCTTAGGCCGGCGGGCGGTGGGCGCACAACAATGCTCTAGAGGACCAGAGCCGAGAGGCGAGAGCGCCTGCACCGCCAAAGGGAAATGAGGGAGAGGGAGGGACTCAGCCACTCAGGGAATTAGGTTAGGGCGGTGGCTGTGGACCGTGGATCGGTGGATGGGCCGAGTTGCCGAGGGCCCGAGCGCAGAACAAAATGCAGCTCCAGAACATGAGTTTGGTTTTTTCGGTTTTCGACCGGTTTTTACCGAAAAAACCGAAAAACCTGAATTCTCAATACCGTCCCGAATACCGATCAAACCGAGTTGACCGGTACAGTTCGATATTTTCGGTTCGGTTTGTTTGGTTCGGTTTGAAAATGTACAGCCCAAGCACCATAGCCTTTGTGTAGATATCATCGTACATCAAGAGAGTTCAATCTCTAGTAGCTTGGGTGATAGGTCTGGTGCACCCATATCAATCGATTGACTTTCAAGAGATATATAAGACTAGTTGACTTGGACCGCTAGATTCAACAAATGCCTCAACCATAAATTATTGTTCTCAATAACAAAAGCAGTAATGGCGTCTGTCCACCGAGATGGATCAGGAGAAAGGGCACCGACAAGAAAGCCAATTGGTAGGCCCTTCTTAATCCACTGGTGGTAACCATGGCATCCTTGTGCCACGAGACTAAGCCGAGGGTGTAGGGCCTGTTTGGTTCTTGACCCCACGTAGCCATACCAAAATTTTGGTATTATTCAAAAATTTGGCTAGTGTTTGATTTAGTTCAATATTTGGCGGCGCTTTGAAATTTTAGTAACGCCAAATTTTTTCTTCCCAATTCCTGGGCAAAATCTGGGCGCCAAAAAATTGGCATGCAACCAGCCAATGAGTTTACTACGTGGTGTGTTTTCGTTGGATGCGAATGGTAGCATTAAATGCATAGTTAGTTTGATTAATCAGTTTTAAATGATCATATTTCCTAAACCGAGTATCCGATCATGTCCGTTTGAACTGTTGTGTTCGTTATCATTTAATCAATAAAACAAGACCCATGTTGGCATATTTGGTGCAAAAAAAATGTCA
This sequence comes from Phyllostachys edulis, assembly GCA_036346405.1. Classification (NCBI taxonomy): domain Eukaryota; kingdom Viridiplantae; phylum Streptophyta; class Magnoliopsida; order Poales; family Poaceae; genus Phyllostachys; species Phyllostachys edulis. The sequence goes on along the minus strand of JAYEVD010000601.1, from coordinate 109,405 downwards.
TGCGAGACCTACGTGTTACTCATATTTTTAGCAAATTTTGGCTTGGTTGCAGTCCAAAGACATTAATTTCAGCATTGCTCGTGAATTGGTATAGCTACGATCCAAATACTATTTTTTGCCTAAGTTTTGGCATTACATAGGTTTTGGCATTACCAAAATTTTGGTATGACTACCTGAGGTCAAGAACCAAACAGGCACGTAAATTGCTACCACGTCTGCCCACAAATACGCTAGCCACATAAAAATCGAGGAACATGGTGGTGGTATCGTAAATGCGAGGCCACCAAGAACAAACTACCGGACAATAGTGAATATTAGGCATCAAATTTGTATGTTCAATAAGCAAGTCAAAAGAAGTGTCTTGTAATTTTTGTCTAAATCTAGTGGTTTAACAAAATACATAAGAAAGAATTTGAACCGATAAAATTCAAAACTAGTATTCCATAAAATTAAAAATAGAACTTAAACATAAAATCTTTATCAGTTGAACTCACAATATAAATTTACATTTCCCCTATCCTTTCTTGCTTTGTTAATATTTATCATTTGAATTCACAATATAAATTGACATTTCGTTTCTAACTTTCTCACTTACCCACCCTCTTCTATTCGATCCAATGGTTCCACAGATCTTCCTTGGATAAAATTTAAATGTGAAATTCCAATACATACTTTTCACTTCAAAAATTTCAAAACTCAAATTATATTTGTTGAAAATATTTACATCAAACTTGTAGCTTCAAATTGTCGCAAATGAAAACTTCCAAACATTGCCGAACTCAAGTTTTGTAAGTTAATTTTGAAACTTGAAATTCTGAAAACCAAATTACAAAAGTAAAACTCAAATATTTAGAAATGTTATTCACAATGTTTTTAAAACACTAAAAACAAAGTTGAATTTTCAAAGGTTTAGAACTTTTGGGTCAATTTGAAATTTTATACTCGAATATCCAATAGTAGAATTTATATGCTCTAAATTCCATGTTATAACTTATTTTCTTTTCCAAATCAAAATTTATGTTTTACAACAAATAAAAAGTATAACATTTTATAACTAATATTTATAAATTCGCCATTTCCAATTTAAATTTGAGACATGAAATTCATTTTTTTAAAAACATTGGTAAAATAAAAACATTATAAAATTGGAAGTTTGGCATGTTTGCATAATATTAGAATATGAAATATAATTCTTGATGGTTCAAATATAGTAACACCGAGTCAACCCGTTTGGATGAAACATAAGTCTAAGTAAGTTATTAGGATGACTTGGACTAACAAATTCAACAAATGACTCAGCCATAAGTTATTGTCCCCAATCAGCCATAAGTTATTGTCCCCAATGGCAAAGTAGTGATGCCCTGTCTTGTCCACCAAGCCAACTAGTGGGGTATTGTATCCCTTCTGGGGGTGGCGTCCTTATGTCGAGATAGTTTCACTAATCCCTTGGGTCTTGTTTAGGAAGCCTATTTTCACGGATCCATGTGGATGGGTCGGGAATTTGAACTAAATTCGGTCTATCCATGTGGATAAACAGTGATTTTGGTTAAACAAAACAAGGTCTTGATGATTTAATATTAACCCTCCTTTTTGTGATGATCATTAGACTTTCCATTTGGACAACTTATTTGGGAGTAATTTGGTGGCTCTCTTTACGCCTTTGGCATGCATACCTCGATTTGTATCATTATCATGTCAATTTGCATCTTTATCTCACACTGAATGGTTGAAAACTTTCACATTTGTTTTAATTTTGATTATTTATTTGAATTAACATTGCAAGCTATGATCACGTAAAGTTTGGAAACTTTTTTATGGTCACGTAAAGTTTGCAACCTTTTTTCTGCCTGCGTAGCATACATTTATTAGGCAAATTTTAAGGTGTCGCAAATGACAGAGGGTACGAACTAGATACATGAACATCTAGACCCCTAAAATAGTGTTATGGTGAATTTGGTGATTAATGACAACTAGATGTGTGGGACTAACGGTTTCCTTGAGTTGGTGTTATAGGTTGAGTCCCAGCATCGATAAAACATGAGATGTGCATTTATGTGTGGTGATGGACATCAATTCAAGACCCGGAAATTGGAGAACATGGGCAAGGCTGACATATAAAAGAAGCCTAATCATTGTTTTCTTAGGTCATGTACAATGGGTTTACATTAACTGTCTATAGTATTTGCTATGTAAGATTTAAACTGACATGGATAAAAGAGAATAAAGAAAGAAAAATATATTGTCTACAATTCTGTAGTCGACTGTATCACCATAACCCATTGTATGAGCTGTCTTTAGTGCTATCTATAGGTAACATGGAAAGTTGCTATAGACAGCAGCTGTCTGTAGCATTATACATGCCCTAAGAGGTTTATTAGTCTGGGTGCTTGATTGGGAGGCTGATTTACTAGATAGCTTTGCCGTACTATTAAGAGGTTTCTTGGCTAGTATTACAAACATGCATCGCTCAATCTTGCATGCATTGCTAGCTTTTGGTTGCACGGGTTCTTGTTGGAGCTCAATGTTGCAAATTCGTGTTGGACATGCTTTATTGTTGCTTTTGAGGGTTTTTGGAGGTGCGGACCGTCTACAATGGGTTGATAGACCGTTCGCACTTCCGATCGATCGCAAGCATTGGTAGTGATACACCTTAAATGTGTATCACTTTTGTAGTGCTTAATGCACACGTTACCACATTTTAACGATTAGTTGCTCTGCTAATCCTCTAATTAATGCCAATTATGCAGGAATTGTGCATCTTCGCAGGAATCAAAAGGCTCTGGCATGGTATGGGCCAGCCACCCGTATATATTGGCCATCAGTTGGTTCTTGGTTCGCCACATCAAACGAAGCAATTTTTGTGAAGGCACAGGGTGGAAATTCCACTTCCTGGTTTCGGAAAACTCTTCATAGTCAGAAACCCCAAGAACACCATACCGGCATGACCACGTCTAGAGCACCATGCCCACAATATCTCCACCCTTTTCCACCCATTTTTGCATCTTTGCACTTGTAATCGTTCCTCTTCCCTTGATCTGGGTTATCGATGGCTTTGTAAGACCATTATTCATATTATCAGAAGGTTGCCACATTTCTTTTCATTTCTTTCTACCCCTGTTCAGATCATATTGATGACGAGCCAGTATTTCCCCAAGGCCAAGGGGCATGTAGGTGATCTTGTTGCCAGTCGAGATGTAGGGGATTAGGCTTTAATGTCCACTTTTGTGTGCTAACTCCATGACAAGTTTTGCTATCTAGTGGCCTCAACACTAGGATCCTGATTCCTCAAGGAGCCTGACATATCGTAGGCTGGATTCGTGCCATGCAGGTTGCGACATGTGGATATATTGTGTGGGTGGAAGGCCTAGTAATGTGTCGTTCTGTTAAATCCTTAATTGCCGAGCACAAATGTTTGAGCACAAATGTTTACGCACAAATATCTAATTATCGGATTATCCTATTTTTTTTATCCTCTTACATTATCTACCGATGCAAGTGATCCGAAGCCGTAGGCCCTGCTTTAATTAATTGTTTACAAATATGCTTAAATTGCCGTAGTTTAGTTCTGTTTCTAACATATTTTGCTTTTGCAAGTCTGTTTCTACTGTTAAAAATCATATCCAGAGCGATAGAGTCGTACTATCCGTCGATCCTCGTGGCGACGATATTCATCACAGACGGTTCGTAGATAGAACCGTCTGTGATATTATCTACATATCACAGACGGTTCTTGAAAAGAACCGTCTATGATATTCTACGTATCACAGACGATTCCCGGATAGAATCGTCTGTGATACTATACCTTCACAGACGGTTTTAACGCAAAAACCGTAACCGCCTATGATAACCGCCTGTTATCACAGACCAAGAATCTGACGGTTCGAAAATGCGTGATGACGGTTCCGAACCGTCTGTGATGAGCTGATCCGTAGTAGTGCTTGGTGCATGCTATCTAGCTCTCGAGTAGAGAAAGTGCAACCTTAGTGGATTGAGGGAAATGCTCACTTTATGGAGCCAACTCAAGTCATTTGAGATTTCTCAACGTGGATCAGGGAAGACTGGTATGTCTTCGAGCACCAAGGAAAAAATATCATTGTTATTTGTGTGGTTTGCTCTTGTGCCGTTTACTTTAGTGCCATTTACTTCTCTAGAATTGAATTGCTATCTTATCCCCCCAAGCTTGCAAAACATACTTAGCTTTAGACTTAGGGTGTTGGTGCACTTAGTTGAGCCTTAATATATTTATTTTTCAATCGAGCAAAACAATTTTGTTTAATATCTTGCATAAACCGAGTTTAGCCAAAAAGAATTTAAAAAATCCTATTCACCATTCTACACCACAATTTTTCGCTAATAGTGTCCCCACCTCCGCCATCTCGTGGCCTCCAGCGCCAACCACAAAGATAGGCACAGAGACCAAGAAGGATATTACTCTCCTTATGGGGTGTAGAATTGGCGGCCTCCCAGCGTATCCACGTCTCGGTCGTTTGATTTGCTTTTAGACCACTATTAAAAGATTTAGCTGAACATCAAATGTTTGAGATATTACAATCATACTCCTAGGAGTACGTACTCCTATTTCTCATATACCACTTAAATCGTATGATAATACCTCTTTATCAATCTGAGTATACTCCAATAATGATTATAAGATGTTTTAAAGTGAGTTCCATGAAAAATTTCATTAAAATCCACTTTTTATACCAAAATCTGTGTATATACTTCTTTTATATATAAAAAGGGTATATAGCAAAAATAAAGGGCTTTCAATGAATTTTTTCAATCAAGTCCCATTGGAAGATCTTATAATTGGTATTTAAGTATACCGAAAGTGATAAAGAAGTATAATATATTCGTTTAAGTGGTATATTAGAAGTGAGAGTTTGTATACCTTCTATACGACTGAGAGTTGTCTTCTATAGGTGTTGCACAAGTATATGTCAGTCTATGATAACTAGATATCACTTAATGATATGATGTTCATGCATGAATAGGACAGATCCATTTACCACATGTCTTATTTTTCTCAGTTAATTCCAAGAAAACATTTGCTGTTGGATATCGGTTTGTTGTTTTGTAACCATGGTTTGTGTTTTCAATATAGTAGGGCTCCCAAGTGTTCTTTTTGTGCTTCTGGATTCGTATGTTGATGTTGAGAACAAGGACCATGACGATAAGATTATAGATTATTACTTACATGCCCTGTATTTCGTTGTTTGTAGAGTTCTGTTAATTTTATGCTACCTGTTACTACTTGGTAGCCTATAATTGATGTTTTGCCTGGCAGTAGAACTGGATTTGTGATAGCTGATTCCAAGGGACTATTTCCCTTGAATTATTCTTTGTTTGTAGAAGGGAAGGGTCGTTGCTTGTGGATAATTTCCAAGGGACTATGATAGTTTTTCAATGTTTCTAATGGTCATAGAAGGGAAGGGTTGTTGCTTGGTACGATGAATCTAGGAGGGAGGGTTGGGGATCGAAAATTCGATTGGTGTGGAACGGGATCAGATCATCAGACGTAGTAGTACGTACGGGGTTGGATTTGTTTCGATTGCAAATGGTAAATCCAATCATAAGACTTCTGTTAATTCGGCTACAACCACCTGATTTGGTTACCGCATTGACAAACGAATGTTCTGCTTTGCAGTATTCCGCAATAGATGATGGATGTTATAATTTCTGGAGTATTCCGATTACCCAAGCAGCAGAAATTGTATCCTCCTCTAGCCGCTTTCGTCAACTAGGTAAAAATCGAATTCCATTGGCAGCAGCAATCCTTGTCTTGCATCCAAAATGATCTTCCCCTAGCCCTCGTGAAGATTGGCGAGAAATCCGTCCATAGGAATAACTCATCTTCTTGTATCAAAATTATTTTCTTTTTCTGTTTTTAAGACTGACCATTTCCAAAGACAAGGTTGAACATACATATAAATTAAGGTGCCAGGCACAAAATAATGTCCCTAATGTTTGGATTAATCATTGTTTAACCATGGGTTTGCTCCAAATGAAGTGAAATGAATACATACCGTCAATACTTAAATCTTCTTAAAGTAACATGATTTGAGTCCAACGCAACATTGTATATGATACCAGTTGAAAAATTGTGTGACTTTCCTTTTATCCCTGTTGTATGACTTAAGGAATGATCTTCGTAAGATGGGATCATCATGTTTGAAGTGATAAAAGTGGCATCGACAAACTATTTAAAGGGAGCGTTTTTCATGTTCTATATATATAAAAAAGTGATCCTGGGGCTAATATGAGTTAACATCACCAAATTCATTGGAAGTAAGAAACAAAAATATTGATCTCACCATCCAAGGGAGCAGGGTTATCTGTCATGTGACTTAGAGAGTAATATGGCTGAGGTGACTTCCACAGCTCGATTGTAACAGCTCGTTTTCAGACTTCAAACAGTAACTGACGAACTTCAATTGAGTTCAAAAGCTCCAATTCAAACCTTAGTTTCAAACTTCAAATCCCGATTCCGAATTTCGATTTTGAATTCCTTCCTCCCCTCTTGGGCTCATCCCATTTGCCTTTCCCTGGGGCCTAGCCCTTTTCTCCCCTTCTTCCAGGCCCATGATTTCCCCAAGCCAGCTCAGCTCCTTTGTCGCTCTGGAGCACGTCCGTGCGCCCAGTCTGCACTCTGCACCCGACGCATGCGCACGCGCGAGCTTGCTCGTGGCCGCGCCAGAGCACCTGCAGCGCCTGCGCTCGCCTGCCCGTCCCGTCCCCTCGCCGAGCCGCTCTGGCCGCGCCCGCGTGCTCCCATCGCCTGCCGTGCGCGCAGAGCACGCCCTCCGCGCACCTGCCTGCGCCCGCGTGCGCCTGGCGCCCCGTCGCGTCCCATCTGCTCTCACCGGTCCTCTGCGCCTCGCACGCGCGTACTCACCATCACCAGCCGCACCTGCTCTGGCCATCTTAATCGCCGCGCCCACGCCGCTCTGCACGCGCGCGCCTGCGCCCGCTGCCTGCCTTGTCGCATCACCGCGCCAACGGCTCTATTCCCCAACCGCTGGCTATGAGAGGGCCTCCAGGAACACCGCGCCGCGTCCCCTTCTCCAGTTTCGGCCGAGAAGCATCGCCGCCGACGCCGTCCTCTCTCCGGCAAGCCCCAGCCCAATCCCTCGCTGCGGGAGCTCCACCTCAACGCCTCGGGCCTTCCCCAACCGCCAGCCGCGCCTCCCCGCCGCCCTAGGCCGCCGCCACCGCGAATCCTCCCCGCGCCGCCCGGGCCTCCCGTCGCCGGCCTCCTCCAGTGCTCCCCCGCCTCCCCGGACAGCACGGCAAGCTTCCTTGTGCCGCCCTTGTGCTCATGCTTCCCTCCCCTTCCCCTCTTCCCCCTCCGGCCGCCGTCGCCGCCATCCGTCCTCTGCACCCGGCCGCTCCAAACGCCGCCGCCTTCTACTCGTTGCCATCCCGGCCCCAACGCCGCCTCCCTCAGACTCCTCCACTTCCCGGCGTTCCATTTCTCTGGTCCCCGCCGCCTCCACGGCCTCCGCTCGCCGCCGGCCAGCAGCGACCGTGCGCCTCCTCCCTGGTTTCCCCAATCGGCTGAAGCCTCCTCTGTTTGTTGTGTGTGCCTCTCTCTCTCTCTCTCATTCTCATATGACGTGTGGGCCCTCCCTTTTAAGCATGTATGAAGGCAGCCAAGTTAATTAGTGCATCTATTAGATTGAAGATCATTCAGCTCTTGTGTAAACTTTCTTGTGTCAATCCCTCTTTAAATGTATGTTCAGTTGATAAACTCTCTGTAAGCAGTGATTAGATAATAAAATTAATCTAAAATATTTATCCACTAATGTGTAAAAACTATGAGATGTAAGAAAGTAATTTACAAATTTCGGGATCTGAAGTGGAAGCCTTCCAAAAATAATTTATGATGATCTCAATATCTTGCTCTAGAAACTTGAACAATTATCTTGCAAATTCTATCAAATCTTCCTTGGTCCAAATAACAACCATCACATTTTTATCCCCTGATCCAAAGATTATCAAGGTTAATTAAAAATAATCAATGTAAAGATAAGCTCAGCAAAAAGATCAAGTATCCTCCCCATACCTCAAAAATCATGAAGACCTTTAAAATGGTAAGTTATTAATTAAAGAAAAAGAATATTTGAAATCTTAAGTCCTTTATCTTATTCTCAATTATAGCTTATGCATGGTTATATATACATTCTTGTGTAAGCGGCAAACAAGTTAAAAGTGAAGTAATTAACTAAGATGTCTTTAACATCTAATTTAAAATACAACTTGAATTTAATGTCATGCTAAAAGTATCATCTTGCCCAAATAATATCCGACCTATCTTTACCTCTAAATATAAATCACCGATGGTTTTTAAGAAATAATTAATGTATCAACAATTCGAGGCACAACCTTAATCGAGAACTCCGGTAAAATTGGACTCCAAGCTTAACTCGCCAAATTAAAAATTATGCTCTTTGCATCATAAACTCACACCCTAATCTCTAATATTTAACGCTCTTCAAATAATGTTCCGTGTTCTTCTAGACTCATATCTATCATAAGTCTAACCCAACACATGGAACTTCCTTAATTGATATCCAATAATTAAAGAAACTCTTGAAATTAAAAGATCAAGCTATGTCTTTTCCTCGATCGGCAATGTCTTGCTATCTTTCGAATCCGAAGTGAATCTCCCCGCAAATGTTCCTTCGACCTTGATCCTCCCTTGCTTTCCCTCTCAGCAGAGTTTCTCCGCCATTTCCCTTCCGATTAAATAGTCATTTGGCTTTGTCAAACATTCCCCATTCGCTAAATCTTCTCTCATAATCTCGATCATCGCAAATCTTATTCAAGCTCAATTGAATTTATTTGGTCTTTTGAAGTTCTTTGAATTTATTTGGTTTTCGATCAATTATCGTGTAATTAGAAGTTGGAGTCCCGAAGAAACAACAACTCGAGCGGGATCAAGATTCGGATAAAGACGCGGACCAAGAATTCAAGACCATTGATTGAGAAGACTTTGAGTAAGATCAAGGCCGTGGTAAATTGGCCTAGGCGAGTCAATACTTTGATCATATTGATCCTACATTTTATGCAAATTATATTTATTTAAATTAACCCAAAATTGCATGCTTTAATTATTTAATCAAATGTATGTTAAAGCTTAAGGTAGTTAAACACCCATTTGTTGATTAATTAATTAATATGCCATCCATTGATATTGAATCCATTATTCCTTGTCACCTTAGTAAATATATGGTAATACTTGCCATAGGTTGTACTTAAGCGACATGCTAGACTTGCTTAACTAACGGGGTATTAAAATACCCCAAACATCATTCTTCAAACATGAAATAATTTGGGCAGTCATTGGTGGTACATTGATTGAAGGGAATGAAATAATTTGGTTTTACTCCTCAAAACCATAATAATTGCTAGTACCACATCTGGGTGGATGGCAAGGCGATGGGTGCTCAAGGAGCACGAGAGTGGTTGGAATGTGGAAAGAACCGCTCGGATAGATTAAGAACTTAATCTTGTCATGGCCTCCCGTGTTAAATAAGTACAACCACAAGTCTGCAAAATGCAACTTCGCTTAGTAAAATTATTGAACTCTGAATCTGTCTCACGGGATGGAGAAAGAGAATGCACAAACTTGCAGTACATCCAGCTTGAATGTGTGAAGTTGCCAGTGGTTGTGGGTAGTCCAAAACTACGCCCAACGCTGCGGTACAACGATCCCACGCAACGTATGGGCGTAACCCCATATGGGTGAGATGACGGAAAGAGCAAGATAGTTTGAAAGGTTACTCCGACGGTCACTCAACTACATGACTATGGAATCATATAGGGTAAAAAGTATGACTATCACTTGTGGGTACAGTGTGTACAACCTCTGCAGAGTCTAAACTGTTTAAACAGCCGCGCCTACGGTCAAAGGCGGACATGAGAACTTTACTTGAGTTAGTTCTATTTCAAAAAAACCTTTGTGGGTGGTATGAAAATGCGGTGGGTTCACCTAGCCCTGGGTTTGGATTTCACCCGAGCTGTCGAGCTCAGCGGTGGTAATAATTAGAGGTAGCTCCAATCAAAAGATGCATAGTGTAGAGTTTCCGATGGAGGGAACCTCTACTGAAATAAATATTGCACAATTACTCATCCTTATTTAGCCTTGCATGTATATTATTGCATTGTGTGTTGGCTCGCGAGCACGGAAATTGTGCTCATTCTCGCTCTTTCCCCCCAAAACCCTCAGAAGTAGGAAATCCTGGAGATTACGTATACCACAAGGATTCAAAAGTTGGAGGCCCAAGAGATGATGAAGCGTAGTTTAGTCTTTAGCCGTTCTAGTCTCGCCTCAGTCTAGTTGACTCCGTCGGTGCTTGCGAGTATCTTATATTACCTAAGTCTTTAGGTAATATCGGACGCACACGGGTTTTCCCCCGTCGCTTTCCTGTGGAGAGATGTGCTTTCACCCTTTTGCTTCCGTTGTCGTTTTCGTTTTTATAATGTAATCAGTTTGGCTTGTTCGGCCTTTATTGTAAAAATTGACCCAATGCGGTTTATGTAAACTCAAGTGTTAAATTAATGAATGGTATAGTTTTACGCTATGTATGAAATAATTCAGCAATGTATCTGTGAGTGCTAGCTACTGATCCAGGGAATAGTACAGTATTTTCACAGAGGATTTGGATTCTCGGAATCCAGGCCGACATCGATGCAGTTAATATTGAAAACATGGAAAAAAAACAAAGTGCTTTAGGGTGTGTTTGGTTGAAGGAATTAATAGCCTCATCTAGGGTAGATTAGTCCATATCATTTGGTCATTCCATAATATAGCCCCATTCCTTGTCTTTCACTGTTTAATAACAACAGCGTGGAGTGGAACGATTGGTTACTAGATCAGCGCATTATTCAAATTAACCAAACACCTCAACTGTAAAAACACGAAGAACCCGTATTACGGCAAGAAGCTAGCAACCATCCAGAGTCAAAATATGAAGGCCCCTGGACATAGCCACATTTCAATCCATGTATATGACCCTCACCGCATCACTGACAAGAGTTAGATTGTTTATTATGTAGCAGAGACCAGCGTAGGCAGCAGTAGTACTCAGTAGCTACTAGCCTACTAGCTAGCGTGTGCTAGCAGCTGGTAGGCAGTCACTCGGTGTTCTTGAGGGTGTTGCCGATGTCGATGACGAAGCGGTACCTGACGTCGGCCTTGGCGAGGCGCTCCATGGCCGTGTTCACGTAGTCCGCGCTGATCACCTCGACGTCCGCCGTCACGCCGTGCTTCGCCGCCAAGTCAATCATCTCCTGCGTGTCCGTCATGCCGCCGATGCCGCTCCCGGCCAGGGTATTGTTTCCTACATGGACAAGATTCATCAGGTACAGAATGCTTACTCATGTCCCTCTCTCTCTCTCTCTCTCTCTCTCAGATCAAGAACCCAGCTGCCGCAAAAGCAACAACTCTGCGGCATGCTTCGATTGCAGGAGCAGAATGACAAATTTGAGAGATTTCATTCGTCAAATTATGCCATGCAAAGAGCATGAGCAACTGAATGACATGTTTCTCTGCTAGGACTTACTTGCAACCAGAGCAAAGGCAGGGACCTCCAGGGGCTTCTCAGGCAAGCCGACCAGGATCATCTTGCCATTGGGCTTCAGCAGGCCGAAGAGAGGGGCCACGGGAATGTTTGCTGACACCGTGTTTATGATGCCATCCATGGTGCCCATCGCAGCCTGCACACAAGATCAAGAACGAAAACGTAAATTCGTCTTCTCCATTACAGAGAAACATGTGATTATTTGAGGACTTGATTAGACCATCGAATGCCACGTTTATACCTTCATCTCCTCGGCGTTGCTGCTGACGACGAAGGCGTCGGCGCCGAGCCGCTCCAGGGCCTCCTGCTTCTTCCCGGGCGACGAGCTGATCACCGTCACCTTCATCCCGAACGCCTTGGCGAACTTCACCGCGACGTGGCCGAGCCCTCCCAGGCCGAGCACGCCGACGTGCTTCCTGGCGCGTTCAGCCCGTGGTACTTCATGGGGCTGTAGACGGTGATGCCGGCGCACAGCAGAGGCGCGCCCTTGTCCAGCGGCATGGCCTCTGGGAAGCGGACCACGAAGCGCTCGTGCACGACCACCATGGTGGAGTAGCCGCCGTAGGTGACGGTGCCGTCGCGGTCGACGGAGTTGTAGGTGAAGATGATGCCCGGGCAGTGGTTCTCGAAGCCCTCGTTGCAGCTCTCGCAGGACTGACACGAGTTCACCATGCACCCCACGCCGACCTTGTCTCCGGCCTTGAACTTGGTCACGTTCTTGCCGACCTCGGTGACCACGCCGGCGATCTCGTGCCTGCGCCCATGAACATTTACAGGTTCGTTTGTTCAGAATTCAGGATGTAACATTGTTAAAACAACCATGACTCGGTAAGGAGCAAGAAGGCATATTTACCCAGGAACGATGGGGTAGATGGCGTTCTTCCATTCATTCTTGATGCTGTGTAGGTCAGAGTGGCAGATCCCACAGTACAGGATCTTTATCGCGACATCGTCGTCTCCAGTGCCCCTGCAGAATAGGAAGAAAACGTTATCCTTTTTCTTTTTGAAAGTTTAGGAAGAAAACGATATTATAAAAGCCAATTCAGCTCATATGTGAGTGCACACCAGTACCCCAATCACATGCCAATATCAAATCAAACTAATGACAAGTAAATCAGGCTCATCTATCAATTCATTGAGTGGTCATTCTAGCAAAGAGTCTAGTCTGTCATGCATGCAAACGATCTATCCTTTTCTCTGCTGAAGTTCATGCATATGCAGACCAATAATGTTTTCACTCATTCAAGTAAAAAGCAAAAAAGGACAAACGTCAGCAAACTGCAGTTTACGTTTCTCGCAATAATTTAATCAATAATCTGGTTCACGATCGTTACAGATGATTTTGTTGGGTGTCGTCCATCTAAATTTGCCACCCGATCGATACACTGACAAGGAAAAGCAGCCAAATGTTTTGGCCAAATCCTTGCAAGATCAGACTATTGCAAGGATGTTAGATAGATACTTTATTGAACTGCCACGCCCGTTTGGATTTTTTTTTTGACTCAGAAGACGATCTTCCAATTTCATCACGAAATTGTTCAGGACTACAGATCGACACCACGAGAAAGAAAATAGGCACAAACATACAGGCCCGTTTGGATCTGACTGCAGGATTTGCAGTACTTCCGGCGTGTGGAATTGCTACGAACTAATTTTTTTGCTAAATTTGTTCGTCCCAATTAACCAAGCCCCCAGTTGTAAATAAGAAAAAAAAAGAAAATCGATTCCAGCAACAGCCTAAGCCCTAAGGTGGCCTCTCCTGCACGTCCATCCAAAAACTGAAGCAGATTAGCTCCGTCCCTGCCTCCCTGGTATTGCCCTAGTATTAGTAAAAACCAACGAGATCGGACGGCGCAGAGCGCCGCCACGCTCTACGTCCCCGGATCCCACCCGTCCGTGCGTCCCCGCGCGCGCGCGCGTGCCCGTGTCACGCACTTATACTCGCACGACAGCGGCGGCGGCGGCGGCTTCTTGATCTCGCACGCACGGACGGACAATACCCTGGATGCGAGAGCGCGAGATCCTTGGGGCCTAGGCCAAGAGGCTAGAACATTCTAGAGCCCTACGGAGAGGGATCGATAGGCGCGCGCGCGTGTATAAACGTACCTCCGGGTGAGGGCGAGCGGGGAGAGGTGGCCGGAGGCGTCGCGCGCCGCGAGCCCCACCGCCTTCCTCGTATGCTGCTGCTCCGCCGCCGCCGCCGCCGCCGCCGTGGGTGCCATCGATCGAATCGGCCGGGATCGATCCGGATGCTTCTAGATGATGGAGGCGGTGCGTCCGTGTGTGTCTGCGCGCTCTACTTCGATTAGGCGAGATGAGATGCGTCGGAGGCCTGGGGGCGTGGCCCGCATTTTATAGCCGAGCCGCGTGTCGCTGCGAGGTGGGCCCCTGCTACGTGGGCGAGGGGGTTGGCGGTGACGTCAGCGCCGTCGAGCCCTCTGGAGCGGTGGAGGTGTGTGTGGTGCGCTCGCGGCTCCGCGATCGGAGAAGCGACGCGAGGGTTCGATTCGATCCATTCGGTGTAGTGTGTACAGTAATAAATACCTGCCGTCAAATTAGAGTGTGGACCACTGCGTAACGTTTTTTTTTTTTTGGCGCGTGTGAGGTGTGGTGTAACGTTTCGAATGTTGTTGAATTTTGTATCAATATGTCTATGAATATTAAAATTGGATATAGGAAGATAATATGTGTGATTTATCCCGAAAGTACTTTCCTTCATGTATGATATTATAATTTTACTAGGTTTTATAATTATATTATTGATGTGAAATTGGTGGTGAAAATCAAGGGCGAAGCTAGCTACGGCCTAAACCTCGAATCCGCCAAGCTGCTGCGAGTCGAACTCGTATTTTTAGCGATTTTCAAGAGATTTTCTATAGAATTTTGATCGTAGACCTCGGGTTATTGTCGTAGTTGCCCGAGGCTTAGCTAGACCCGGTGAAAGTTACTTATATGTATATAGACCGTCTTGACCTACAACGTCACTTTTCTCCGAAACATCAGTTAGATATTGTTTTGAATACAAGAATTTCACAGGAAATAGCTTAATTCCAGTAGAAGCTTGGAAAAAATTTGCGGCGTTTCAGTGGGTCCTTGTTTCGTGAATGGGAGTAGTATTTTTTTTTTGTTAAGCGGTGGCAACTTCACACATTCAAGCTGGATGTACCGCAAGCTTGCGCATACTCTTTCTCCATATTCAGGGTTCAATAATTTTACTAAGCAAAGTTGCATTTTGTAGACTTGTAGTTGTACTTATTTAACACGGGAGGTCGTGATAGACTGGAAGCCAGGGGATGGCCCAACCACCGTTTTTGCCCCCCATGCAGACACACTCCGGAATCGGCCTTTCACCTCTTCGCACAGTGCCGCTTCTCTTGAAGAATATGGAAATATATGGCGGACTGGCTAGGTATCGATTACCTGTAGCCATCTCTTTGGAAATATATGGAGAAAGAGAATGCGCAAGCTTGCGGTACATCCAGCTTGAATGTGTGAAGTTGCCAGTGGTTGTGGGTAGTCCAAAACTACGCCCAACGCTGAGGTACAACGATCCCACGCAACGTATGGGCGTAACCCCATATGGGTGAGATGACGGAAAGGGTAAGATAGTTTGAAAGGTTACTCCGACGGTCGCTAAACTACATGACTACGGAATCATGTGGGGTAACAAGTATGACTATCTCTTGTGGGTACAGTGTGTACAACCTCTGCAGAGTCTAAACTGTTTAAACAGCCGCGCCTATGGTCAAAGGTGGATATTTCGCTTTGGCACTGGAACGAGACACTGTGTGTTGTCGCTTGGATGACCACGAAATGAGGTTATCACCAAGGAAAACACTGTAGTTCGAAGTAGACTTACGATTGTCGGGGAAACCCGCCCAGTCGGCGTCAGAGTACACTGGGAGAGGTACGGTATGCAATTGAAGACCATAGTGCAAAGTACCCTTGAGATAACCAGTCGGTGTCAGAGTACGCTGTGAGGACGCTGGGTGAGGTGCGGTGCAACTGAAGACCATAGTGCAAAGTACCCTTGAGATAACGAAGAATCCGCTTAGTGACATTAAAGTGAGTCTTACAAAGATCATGCATATGTAAACAAACTTGCTGAATGGCATAAGCGATATCCGGGCGAGCGAAAGTAAGGTATTGCAAGGCACCGGTGAGACTGTGGTAATGAATGGGAGATGAGATCGGCGGACCGGCAGATAAAGACAAGTTTGAATTGGTGTCAATGGGAGTAGAACAAGGTTTGCAATTAGACATGTCGGCTTTGTCAAGTATGTCCGAGATATACTGACTCTGGGAAAGGAGTATGCCATGAGCATCACGCTTGACCCAAATCCATGGAAAAAATTGTAACGTCCCCATTTTTGGACGTGAATAGTAACTACTATTTGGTTTCCGGCTTCCATTCGTATTTTCAAATTAGCTTATGTTCTCAAAATTTCTCTAGCTTCCTCTAAGCTCGGGTTTGTGTTTCAAACCTTTCAGCAAATTCTCGAATTCAAATTCAAGTTTGAATTCTCTTTTTCAAATTTAGGGCCTTTTTCTCAAATTTGTTCTCTCTTCTTGGGCTCAGCCCTTTTTCTTTTCTGGGCCGGCCCGTTTCTCCACTCCCCTTCATGGGCCACCCGGCCCAGTGCTACCAGCCCCTTTTCCTTCGGCCTGCCTCGGCCCAGTAGCAGCGCCCCGACCTTTTTCTTTTCCTCGGCCCGGCCTCGCCCTCGCTCTCTTCTTCCTCGGCCGAGTGCCCACGCCTCCCTTTCTCTCTCCCTCGTGCGCTCTGCTAGCCACGAGCTCCCACTGCCGCACCCCACACCACCTCTGCCACCCGCGTGCTGTGCCCGCCACCTGCTCTGTCTGCTTTCGCTGCCAACCGCGACTTTGGCGCCCTCCTCCTCGTTAAGTCCCGTCGGCATGCCGTCCTTGCTGTGCAAGAACGCCGGTCCGCTCTTCGGCGATCTTGTTGACGCGCGCCGTTAGCCGCCCTTGAGTTGCCGCTCGCCGTCATCTCCCTACCGTGCCCACCTGCCTCCCGCCCCGTTGCTTCGCCCAGGCCGCGCGAAGTCGTCGTCGCGCCCGAAGCTCACCAGTGCGCCATGACGCCGCCTCGGGACCACGCACTCGTCTCACTGCCCCAACGGCTCTAGGCCCCCTTGTCTGCCTATAAAAGGATCCCTGTGCCCCCTTGATCTCCCTCACTCTGCCCCATCGCCCCTAGTAAGCTCCATCGAAGAAATCCCCCATTTCTTCTGTTCGGCCGGCGCCGCCTCCACCGCCGACTAGCCGCTCTGGCGCCGCCTTCGGCACGCCACCCCCGTCACCATGAGCCCCCGTCGCCTAGGAGCATTTCGCCCCAAACCGATTTGGCTTTGGACCGCTACCGCCGCCGGATTCAACCATCTTCCCCACCTCCGACCGCCACCTTCTCCCCACCTGTCTCCGCCACCGCCCTCTCGGCCTCCTTTCTTGACTCCAAGAGGTCCGCCTCCGAGCTCTTCCCGTGCTCACCTCCTCGCTCGAGCACCGCCGAGCCCTCCTCCACATGCATGCCGCCGCCGCCATCTCAACTCAAGCAGCGCCAAGCTCGGCCATCCTCCGCCACCGCGACGACACCATCGACTTCCCTCACCGACATCTCCATTTTGGTGCTTGGCCATCCTCGCCGAGGCCGCCTCATCGGCGACAGTAGAGCTCGCTTCCTTTTCCGATCGAACAATAGGCACACGGAGCACCTTAATGGTCAATTCGCGATTAGTCGCTTTAATTAACCCTAAAAGCAATCATTGGACATTTAATATTGGTCTTAACCCCCCTTAGACTTCTTGACAATGGGCAAGACAAACAGTGAACCCTGGTTCATTCCTCCCCTGTGACCGACAAGTGGGCCCCACGTGTTACTATTCCCGTGGATCGTAGACCTGTGGACCATGCACAGTGCGTGTTGATCTCGTAGTCCATGCACTGTATATGTGAATCTAACACTATTCATGGGCCCCATGTGTCAGAAATTCTCTCTCTCCCTTTTAATTTTCCAATTTAATTCCAATTCAAACTTCGGAAGCTCCGTTCTCCTCCGTTATAGCTCTAAAAATTATGAAATTTGTTTTTAAAGTTTTGTATATTCAAGATCTTGCTAATGACATATGTCTTGTTTAATTTGGAGTTCATTTGTTGTCTCTTTTGTATTTATGTGCTCTCTTTGCTTGTTTGTGCCTTCGTTTGAATAGGATTCGAGGACGCGGGAGATCTCCAAGTTGATCAAGCATAAGAATATCAAGACTCTCTTGCCTATAACCAAGGCGAGTCAATACTTTGATTATTTTGAGCCTACATTTTATGTAAATTATATTAATTTAAAATACCAAAATTGTATGCTTTAATTCTTTAATCAAATGTATGTTAATGTTTAAGGTAGTTAATTACCCATTTGTTGATTAACTAATTATTATGCCATCCTTTGATAATTAAATCCATTATTCCATGTCACCCTAGTAACTATATGGTAATACTAGTTATAGGTTGTACTTAAGCAACATGCTAGTCTTGCTTAAGTACTAAGCTAAATACGGGTATTAAATACCCCAATCATCATCTCTTCAAACATGAAATGATTTTGGGTAGTCATAGGTGGTCCATGACTGAAATGAATGAGATAATTTGGTTTTACTCCTCAAAACCCTAATAACTTGCTATTACCACATCTGGGCGGATGGAATGATGGTGGGTGCTAATGGAGCACGAGAGAATTGGTATGTGGTAAGAACCGTCCGGATAAATTAAGGACTTAATATTGTCATGACCTCCCGTGTAAAACAAGTACAACCACAAGCCTGCAAACTGCAACTAGGCTTAGTAAATTTATTAAACCCTGGATGTCATCTCACTGGATGGATAATGGGAACGTGCAAGCACTAACTACGTCTGGCTTGAATGGGACACCGATACAAGGTGAAGTTGCTTGTCGGTCGCCGAGGTGTAGTCCAACTACTCCTATCGCCGAGGTAAACATCCTGTACAACGTATGGGCGTAACCCCATATGGGTGAGATGAGGGAAGGGGCGAGGTAATTTGAAAGGTTACTGTGACGGTTGCTCAACTACATGACTAAGGAATCATGTGGCCAATCTTGTCATTATTGGTTCTGATAAGAAGGTCTTCTGGAATTTCAATCCAAGTGCTATCACGTTCATTGTCACGAGTAGTTGTTGGTAGTGTACCATCTCCAGGATCTAGTAGCCACTGGCTGAATATTGATCTACTGTTTGTATTGTTTATTAGTGAGGAGCCATTATTAAGACGCTTGTTTATTGTTAGATGTAAGATTTGTACGTAATGCCATAGAGGTGAATGCATGATTGTAGCTTCTATAACTTGTGCTCGAGTCCCTCCTTCAATAACTGGTAGAATCTGTCTAAGATCACCTGCTAGGATGATAATTTTACCACCAAAGGGAATAGATGCAAGAGAAGGGTTATTAATGGATAAGATATCTCTGAAAGTGGCATCTAAAGCTTCTAAACATTTCCTATTCATCATTAAGGCTTCATCCCAAATAACTAAAGAAGTCTGTGTAATTAGTTCGGCTAGTATTGTGCCTCGTTTTATATCATAGAGGGTGTTTTCATAAAGCTGTAGAGGTATTTTGAATCTTGAATGGGCAGTTCGGCCTCCTGGCAAAAGAAGTGAAGCAACACCTGAAGATGCAACAGCTAAAACAATTTTTTTTTGAGCTCGTAAAGTGTTAGTAATTGCGGTCCAAAGAAAAGTTTTCCCAATTCCGCGAAAACCAGAGACAAAGTAAAAAGATGGCGAACTACTAAGAACAGAATTAACAATGGATGTATAAGCCTTTTTCTGATCGCTATTAAGCTGAGTGAATAACTGTGATACCTCTAGCGTAAGTAATTTGTATCATAAGATAGTTCTTCTTGAATGAGTCTATTTTCAGATAGTCTTTCTGCGTTATATGCTGCAAAAGGTAGATCAAAGTTAGATATGTTTGATCCATTTGTAACAAAAGAAGTAGCAAGTTCTTCAATAAGCATGTTTTGAAGTATTGACTCAGGAATAATATAATTTGGATTATGCAATGCAAATCTATTGCAGTATTGGAAGTCATCTACTAATTCTTTCCAGTATGTGTTAAAAAACTTTCTTTCATCTCTAACATGACAAAAGATAAATATAGTGACGAATAACCGTCTAAGTTGTGGGCCACTGGCTGAACATAAAGATTCGTCCAAAGCATGATACCATTCAATGTCATCACCTATTAATCCTCGTGAAGCACATGCTTGTTTAAAGGTAGATAAAATTTTCGAATCATGTGTTCTAATATTGGCATAGCATGTGGCCCCTTTAACAATCATGAGAAGCATTCTTAAATAGTAGAGCTCTCCATTCGAAGGGTGAATGTAGTAGATTCTACCAATCTTACGTCCTCTTTTCCGTGGTGACCATGATCTAGAATTGGTATCCCAAGACCATCTAGTTGGAAACTCACAGTAAGTTAAAGATCGAGCTTGTGGATTCCTTTGGTTTGTTATGAACCATTCAGTGAGCATTGTTTGTTTAGAGAAACCATTGGATACAATACTTGATAAATTTGAATTGGAACGAAACTGTACCAGATTCTTGTTTGGCATATGTACTGGTAAGCGTTCTACAGCAGGAATCTTAGTATGAATGTCGTATCCATATATTCTCCATAAGGCATCCTGTTCACATATGTAGCGACAATCTAGATACTTTTTGATTTCGTCTACAGGAGGATTAATAGTAGATGTATCATTGCTATCGTTTGGATGGATTTTTTTGAAGAGAATTTTTGATTGATCAGGACCTTTTGTGACGTATTTAAATAAGTATTTTAAGATATTTGTTTTGTTGCACCATTCGACATTTATATGAGCTTGGAATTTCTTAAGTATAGACATATTGTAAGGTACTATCCATCTGTTGTCAAGTTTGGATCCATTTTTGATAACATAACGGCTATTATCTGATCGTTTATAGACTGAAAAACCATTAGAGTCAATACTGGTCTGTTCTTGATGATTTTTTGGATAATTCTTTGAACACTTTCCTTTTTTCATGCAAGGGCATTTTTCGTTAAGGATTCCACATGGGCCATGCGTCATAAATTCAGTTACCAAAGCATAGCCTAAAGGGTCCGAAGACGGATCTGGAATTTCAGCACTTATAAACGAATCAATGAGTTGGGCTAATTTCTCTATGGTCACCTGTTAGCCATAGTAGGATATGTGCATGTGGTAAGCCTCTCTTTTGGAACTCGATAGTATGGAGAACTGGCCAAGAAATATAAGCAAAATATGAAGGAAGACATATTATATGGTTAATAATACTATAGTAAGAAAGACGAGAGGTTATATGCAAAAGGGATGTGTAAGTCTAGTATGAGAGACTTACCTGCCTTAATTGGACCAAATGCACGACCTTTTGTTATGTCAGAAAGATATTCATCGAGTTTCATGTTATAGACTCTAACAGCGATATTAGGTCTATCAATAGTTTTCTGACCAGGTTCTAGTAAAAGAGCTGCATTAATTTCAGGCCACCTAGGATTGCATGTAAAAGTTGTAAATAAATCAGGTGGGCCATGAACACGGCAGATAGCTATAGCATCCTGATAATTTTCTTGCATATATCGACGGCCACCAGTAAAGCTGGAAGGTAAAATAGTTTTTTTCCTAGAGCATTTGCGTCTACACAGCCGGAGCTAACTGCATCTGTAATACCATGAAAATTTTCTGATCTAAATTGGTCTTGAGAGCGCCTAATAAACGCTAAACGACATTCATCAATGGATGCACGAGCATCGATCTTTATTTGCGTAGATAGTAAACCGTAGGATAGATATGGATTATGTATTTTTTTTCCGATAGTGACATAAAAAATAATAGTACTCTTGCATAGTCATTTTATCACGTTTGCTAGAACGATGACGAGAACTGGAACTATGTGCGACGCCTAGCTGGAATCCACGCTCACCATATGGAAATAAAATAGGATACTGTAATGCCATAAAAGCAGGGTGCAATGATGAGATGCGTTGGAGGCCTGAAGATCTATCATGGATAATAATATCACGTCATGGGCTAGCTAGAGAAAAATTAGCAACTATTAGTGCAGCTAGCTGATCAACCGATGGTAGATTATATTGAGGGGGTATCGCCTTCAACAGGAGCAATAATGCGAATATATAGTCGTTCATTTTCATAACCGACTAAGCGATCTCTTGCTAGTCTAAATTGTTTGACCAGAGGATTATGTTCATCGAGCATGTCTATGAGAGAGGCTACTATGTAGGGATCAAGGTCTTCGGTACTGTTATCATGTGTGTCTAAGGCACAGATTCTATTTGCGATTTCGTTGTCGGTATCATAAATGTAAAGTTCAGTGAATTTTGGTGGCTGACCTGGTTCAGGCAACAAAGTTCCTATTCGATGGTGTACTTGACCATTTATTCTAAAGATTGGTGGGCCACCACCCGTATTGTATGAACTATCAACAGAAGCTCCCATAGAAGTGAAAGCAAAAAGCGGTTATCTTTGTCGAATCTTCTACGGAATGAATTAGAATGATGATTAGTAGATAATAAGTTCATTAAAGAAGCTAGAAGGGGTGGAGGTTTTTTGAAAGGAGGAATTCGGATCCTACCACCCTTACAACAAAGATTATAGATCATGCGTCTTTGCCTAGTAGATGAAAGAGAACGGACTCTTTCCTGGAACCAAAAAACAGCACGATAGTTTGAACATTCATAGTCTGGTGAACTGTAGGACGATCTTCCTGAGTAAGATGCTAAAGATAAAAGGAAAGAGAGATAAATATATGATAAGAAACAATCTGAAAAGAAGAAATGAAAGCATGTATAAGGAAAAAAATGAGAACACCCTTTAGGGAAGATACATAGTCGCTGGGCAAGAGCGAGGAGTCAAGCGACAAAAGTAGATCATTTGTAGGCTCTGAGAATGTAGGTAAGAAGTTTAAATATATAATTAGTGAAGTAAGCAAACAGAAATGGGAGAGGTAGTATCGTATAGTAGGAAAACGAGAGAAGATGTATGGAAAAAGTAGATGAAGAGGTACGAAAAAGGAAAGGACATTATTATAGCTAAACGATACAGAGAAGAGAAGAGAAGAGCAAGCAATTACCTATATGACTGGTGCGACGTGCGATTATTATGTGACGGCGATGTGCACGGTTCCTCATTGCAGTAGAAGGGTCTATAATAGGAAAGTATCCATCTCCTGTTTATAGGAGATCTTGTTTAGTTTTTTTTTGGTGATTATCAAAATAGAAAAATATAAGATACTGCATCGTAACGTAAATAGAGCATACTTTTTCGCTTGCATGGTAGTATGGATAAAGAGGTTTCCATGATGGCAACTAAGGAAAAAAGGGATCAAAACTGAGGGAGATTCAGATGAGTAAACGGTACTAATAAGTAGAATATCAAATACACGATTAAATAGAATATAAGATACAAGATTAGTAATAGACATAAAAACAGGCAAGATGTTCTTAAAGAACGAATCTGTTACATTTTCTATCGATGAGCGTTAATAGAAATGACAAAAAATACGCTATATATATAGTGATGTATGAGGGCTGTAAAGAAAACTTCCATAATAACACATAACAGCCGAATAAACATGAAAACGTACACTAAAAGGCGAGAGTAAGATGTACCAGAAGAGAACAGCTGAAGATCTTAGTTGCGAAGTAAAGAGTGATGGAATCAATGCGAAACACAACGAACGTAGGCAGTGCTGAAGCAGCAAGGAGATTCTCAGCCTGAACGAAAGCAATAATAGGCTTTAAATACTCAAGGTATATAGCTAATAAATGAACAGCGAGCTAATTGATATCGCGAAGTAAATACAGGCATAATAGGAAAGGTATGCATAACTATAAAAACGGTCTGCGTTGCATGAAATTGAACTGGAACGAAAAAAGATAGAACTGGGAGTAAGGTAAAAAGAAAAAAGAAAAAAAAAGCAAAAAGAATATAAGTATTTGATGGAAGCTACCTAAATAGCACAATATCAGAAAAACAGGATAAAAAAAAAAACAGCGTCCAAGCAAGAAGGATAAAAATGGTCGGAGAAAAAAACATAGCAGACGCTAGTAATGTACCTGATGCCTGCACGGGTTTAGCTACTTCAATGAGACTACAGATCTTTGAAAGCAGACGACACGGATCTGCAAGATGCAAGAACAAAGAAAAATTAGCAAGCTAAGAAAGTACAGAAGAAAGTAAACATAATGCGCGAATAACGTTAGAAAAAAACCAACAGGAGACGAAGAGATCGGAAGAGATTCAAGCGGAGAGGCCGGAATAGATACAAAACAACGACGATTCAAGAATGGCAAGAAAAACGATGAAGCTGCAAAAGGTCAAGAGAGTTCGAGAGCTAAGCACTGCAAGATAGGAATGATGGTATGGGCTTGTGCAACCGAGTCTATCGCCGTAACCCTCCTCAGCCGAAAAGCAACCAAGTGAAAGCATGAAAGAACCGGTCTTTGAACGATGTGTCCAAAACGAAGCTACAGAACGAAGAGCAAGCAATGAACCGAGTTCACGGAACTAAACGAAAACATAGAGCGAGGCGATGGCAACAGCAAACACATTAATACATGCGATACGTGGGCTGAGCGAGAAGGAACGCGCGAGCTGAGCAGCACCACGCAAGTCGTCTACACGCAAAAGCTGGACGGGACGCGCAGCAGGTGCATTAAATGACGGCAACACGTCCTCCGCAGCAAAATCTCAGCGACGCAAGCAACGCGATGTGCTATCTCGTTGATCCTCACCGCGCGTTTCTCATCCGACGCAAGCGGGCGTGCGTAGCATCTGACGCGGAGCCTCGCATCCGCGAAGTGAGATCAGGCCATCGCCAACCTGGCCCTCCGCTGCACATCCGACGTGCGGTCGCGTCGATGAAGCGCATGAGCCGGTTCGGCGGAAGCGCAGGAGACGACGCGATCATGGACATTGGGCACACATCCGACGGACGACACGGCTTGAGGCGACGTGGCCAGTGCCGGGGCTGGCCCTTTCTTTGGGGAATTAACTTTAGTAATAAAGTGCGAAGGAACTAAACACAGCTGTTGTAAGTAATTTAATCATTTGGGACGAGTACGAAATCCCAAACAAGATGTCAGTGCATAGTATGCCCGCTGGTGCTACATTTTTTTTTCCAGATACTAAAGTGTCGCTGTTTATGTCGTCGATGTGTTCGTCAAGACTCTTGCTGTTGATCAAGTTGTCGCTGTTTAGACTCCTCAGGACCATGCTGATTCCTGCCTTTTGTGCTTCTGTGTTGCTGTTTAAGTCGTCGATGTGTTCGTCAAGACATTTACTGTCGCTCAAGTCGTCACTGTGTTTGTCAAGTCTTTTGCCTCTGTCTTGTGAACTGCTGAATCTCTGTGTCTCGTGGCCCCGCCTGGTTCCGGCCTGCTCTTCCGGTTCTAGTTACTTGCCGAAGCCCTACGATCTGCTGAAGCCATGCGACCTGCTGACTTCGGTCCCCTGGGAGGTGCTGCAATCTTGCGAGCTGCAGCCTTCCCTTCTCCTCCCTGCTTCGGTGCCCTGCGAGCTGCTGCAATCCTGTGAGCTGCCGACTCCCCCACCCATCATTGCTTCGGTCTGCATCCGTGGCTTTGCTTGGCGGCCCCTGCTTCCACAAACGACGCCTGGTATTCTAGCCCAGCCGGTCCAGACAGCCACTCGGGGCTCCCGCTGCAAGGCGGGACCATCTAGCGGGCGGTGCCCCATGCAAGGCCCTGGTGGCAGCGGAGGACAGCGCAGGGTAACCTGCCGCTTTCCTCGACCGCTTCACAGCAAGCCGCAGCCTGCCAAAACCACAGCTTCCGTTTTCCGTTTCCTTCCTGTTGGCACGGTCTCCCAGACCTCCACCCTTCCTTCGGTCGCCGCCAACATCGATGCCTAGCCCAAACATCAACATTCTCTGCTGGAACGTGCGGGGTCTCAACAATCAGGCCAGGCTATCGCTCGTCCAGGAGACCCTCCTGTCCACTACATGCCACATTGTCTGCCTTCAGGAAACCAAACTGACGTTGGTAGACCAGAATCTTGCTTACTCCCTGGGGGGGTTACAACCTACGCAATTTCGCCCATAAACCGGCGGAGGGCACGAGGGGCGGCATTCTCCTTCTCTGGAATGGAGAGTACATTGAGGTCGAAGACGCCCTCAACTCGGCCTTCTGCCTCATAGCAACAGTCCTCCTTAAAGAGTGCAACTCGTCCTTCCGCCTCACGATAGTCTACGGACCATCCCAAAGCAATAACAAGGCGGCTTTCCTTCATGAAATCGCCTCCTTAAAGCCAACCACTGGCTCCAACTGGCTGGTCTTAGGGGATTTCAACCTCATCTACCGGGCTCAAGACAAAAATAATTCCAACATTAACCCACATCGAATGGCGCTCTTCCGTAATACCCTCAATGCTTGCGAAATAAAAGAAATTCACCTCCAAAACAGAAAGTTCACTTGGAGTAGTGAACGCCAAAGACCCACTCTGGTCAGACTAGACAGAGTCTTTTCCAACGATGGCTGGGACACCCTCTTCGATAATCACGTCCTCCAGGCACTGTCCTCTTCGCTTTCCGATCACTGCCCCCTCCTTCTCTCCAACATCTCGGGCCCCGCCCACCCCAAATCCTTCCGTTTTGAAAACTTCTGGATCAAGATGCCAGGGTTCTTAGAGACGGTCAAAAAGGCTTGGCTAGCACCTTGCATGCACACAGAACCCATGCATAGGCTGCACCACAAGCTAGCGGCTACGACTTCCGCTCTCCAATCGTGGAGCTCCTACCTTTTCCCCCGGCCTAAGCTCCTCCTTCACATGGCCTTAGAACTTATTCTTCGGCTCGACGTGGCTCAAGAGTGCAGGGACCTGTCCTCGTCCGAACAGCTCTTGAGGGCCAATCTTAAGAAGAGAGTCCTGGGTCTGGCAGTGATTGAGCGTACCAGAAAGCGCCAGTGTTCCCGGATCACCAACCTCAAAGAAAATGACGCTAATACAAAATTCTTCCATATTAAGGCAAACGGCCGCAAAAGGAAAAACTTCATCCAAAAACTTCAAAACGGACAGGGCTGGGCGACCTCGCACTCAGAAAAGGAAGGCATTATCCAAAAGTACTTCCACGAAATGCTGGCCAGGCCCGCTCCGCGTGACATGGACCTCAACTGGGAGACACTACAACCCCAGGAGCATGATCTGCTCACTCTGCAAGAGGCCTTCATAGAAACCGAAGTGCGTCTTGCTCTTGACCAACTTCCGGGAGACAAAGCCCCGGGGCCGGACGGTTTCTCCACAAACTTCTACAAATCTTGCTGGTCTGTCATCAAAACAGATATCATGACAGTTTTCCATAGCTTTCACTCCCTTCGAACGTCGCACCTTCATTTACTCAACACAGCCAGCATTGTGCTGATCCCAAAAAAAGAGGGAGCTGACAAAGTGCAAGATTATAGACCTATCAGCCTCATCCATGGGATTGGCAAGTGGATCGCCAAAACACTTGCGCGGCGTTTGGCGCCGTATCTCAATAGCTTGGTCTCACGTGCCCAGAGTGCCTTCATCAAGACAAGAAGCATTCACGATAACTTTCTCTACGTTCGCAACCTGATTACCAGACTTCACCGCTCTAAAACCCCCTCTCTCTTCTTCAAGCTAGATATAGCCAAGGCCTTCGACTCGGTCCGTTGGGACTATCTTCTGGATCTGCTGCGCAAAAGAGGCTTCCCCTGTAGATGGACAAACTGGGTGGCAGCCCTCTTAAGGTCCGCCTCATCGAAAGTCCTTCTCAACGGCATCCCTAGCAATGCGATTATTCACGGCCGGGGGTTGCGACAAGGAGACCCCCTTTCGCCTTTCCTATTCATCCTGGCCATTGACCCCATCCAAAGTCTCCTCGAGGCGGCTACAGACTTAGGCTACCTCGCACCCCTGCGTGACCGTCTTGCCCG
Source organism: Phyllostachys edulis (assembly GCA_036346405.1). Lineage (NCBI taxonomy): Eukaryota > Viridiplantae > Streptophyta > Magnoliopsida > Poales > Poaceae > Phyllostachys > Phyllostachys edulis. The sequence goes on along the minus strand of JAYEVD010000601.1, from coordinate 81,796 downwards.
AATCAGAACTTCCATCTCTGCGCAGACGATCGGCCATCTTCATCAACCCTAACCAAGTGAACTACTCATGACCACCCAGATTTTCCTCGACCGGAAGGCCACCGGACTCCACACCAATTTCCAGAAAAGCACCGTGCTCCCAATCAGCTGTGACCACTTAGACCTTACCTCGGTTCTCCACGACTGCCCGGCAATCCGAGCAACCTTCCCGATTAAGTACTTGGGACTTCCGCTCACCTACAAAAAGCTACGCAAAGTGGACTTCCAACCACTTCTCGACAAGGTGGCGGGAAGACTAGGCTGGTGGCAGGCGCTCTCCTATCCTCGCAGGGCGGACCACCCTAGTGAAATCGGTCCTCACCTCGATTCCTATTTACTTCCTCACAGTCTTCAACATCCCCAAAGGGATTCTCCACACCATCAACAAATTAAGGCGACGGTTCCTCTGGGCCGGACATGACAATCTCTCGAGCGCCAAATGCAAAATCAACCGGGGAAGAGTGTGCCGTCCAATACATCTTGGTGGCCTAGGCATCCTTAGTCTAGCGACTTCTCTTGACAATCGATCATACTGGCTCGGCAAGAATGGAAAAACCCATCTAAACCTTGGGTAGGCATGGAAATCCTTGCTACGACTCGGACCAAGCATCTTTTTGGCGGCAACAAGAGTCTCTCGGGGATGGAAAAACAGCTAAATTCGGTTTCGGCACGGCTATTTGGAGAGGCCCCAAAGACATAGCTCCCAAGATTTTTTCTTCTTCCTTTCGCAAATACCGAGACCGTGTCCTCGGCCTTCTGAGAATGGGCGATGGGTGCGGACATCGACCTCGAGGCGGGCTTCTGACACTTCACATCGAACAATTCGTAAACCTGTGGACCAAAATCAACCAAATCCACCTGACTCAAGGAATCTGTGATGAGATCGTCTGGAAGCTAAGTCACAATGGATCCTACTCTTCCAGATCAGCCTACACTTTACTTTTTGTGGGCTCCATTGCGACTAACTTCAAACAGCTAATCTGGCAATCCCAAACCCCTCCAAAGGGGAAACTTTTCGCCTGGTTAGCAATCCAAAACAAGTTTTGGACCTCAGACAGGCTTGAGGCAAGGGGATGGCCAAACCAACGCTTCTGCCCCCTCTGCAGACACACTCCTGAAACAGCCTTACACCTCCTCGCACAATGCCGCTTCTCTGGACGCATTTGGGGGCATATGGCAGACTGGTCGGGGCTGCAAAGCCTTCAACCCTCCGCTTTGGCCCCCTGCATTTAACATCCAAAATTGGTGGATCGGTGTGGCAAAGGGATCAGGTTCCCTTAGGAAGTCCAGGACGACGATCTTGATCTTAATCTCTTGGGAGCTCTGGAAGGAGAGAAACGCGAGAATTTTCAACACTAGAGCAACGGCACCTCTAGACCTCCTAGCTAAGATCAAAGAGGAGGGAAGAGCTTGGTTCCTAGCGGGTGCTAAATCTTTGGAGCTTTTTTGTTCTCTGTAATTAAGGCCCTCTGTTTTTAACTCTGTTTCTGTGCGGGTGCACCCCGCCCCTCCTCTATTAATATAACGGGCAATCCTCCTGCCGGTTTTTTTTTCAAAAAGTGCAGAACTTGTATCATGTGATCTCGACATAGGCAATTACAATTCTACTCTCTTAAAACTCTACTACTCATACTACCAAATATATTATAGCTAAATCTTAACTAATCTGAACCATTTGATAAAAAAGAATAGACGGATCATATTAAATTAAATTATTGGATCAAAAAGAATAGACGGTTCGTATTAAATTGAGTATACAGTAAAAGTGCTCCTATTCTAATGTATGCACAAATATCTTGGATTAGTTCATCTCAGTTCGATGAATGCACCTTTAAATTATGGAATAAGTCCGGTTTACTCCCTCGAACTATCAGAAAAGTCTGGTTTACCCCCTGAACTACAAAACCGGTTATTTAACCCCCTGAACTTATGAAAACCGGACAATTAACACCTCACAGCGGTTTGAAGCGGTGGTTTTGCTAACATGGCCACATTCGGCCAACTCAGCACAAACGTGTCACGCTGAGTGGCCACTGCTGTCCGAGTCAACATGCAAAGTGGCACTTTTCTCTCTCTCTCCTCCCTATTCCAATCGGCTGGAAGGCTCTTTCTTCCCCAATCTTCTCCCCATTTCTCCACTCCTCTTGTTTCTCCGACTCGGTTCGGCTGGCTCCTCCTTGCATGACCCGATCTGCCTCTACCGCTACTTCTGCACCATCGCCTCCGCCTCGGCCTCTAGCTCGCCTTGCACTGGTTCGGTTGTCCCGTCTTCATCTCTCCCTTCTCTATGGAGCTCCTTGCGCCCGCCTGGATCCCAATTTATGGCTGCTTGGCCTGCTACTCGTGCGGCCTTGTGCGGTTGAGTGGGTGGGTTGTTATGGAGATGGAAGGCGTGGCGACACTACAACATGAACACCCTTTACTAACGCGATACGTTGCAACGCTCTATGCATACGTTGCGAAGTAATATTATGGCTACGCATAATATATGTTGCGAAACCAATTCGTCATAAATCATGTGGATGGCTATATATAATATGCGTTGCAACCTTATGTGTTGCAAACATTTGAAATGCCTAGTTATTTATTTCTAAAATTTTTGCGGAAGAGACAAAATACTATTGTATACAATTCCTACTCGGATGGACAAAATTGCAAGGAACATATTTTTTCGTTTTGCCTCCAAATTTTTCAAGTGCCCTTGCCATTTTTTTTTCACATTGCCACTTTTTTTGCCTTGCCGGTTTTTTTGGTTACTTGCCTCGTTCAGTGCCTCCCAAACCGCAGCCTCCACAGTTCCCCAATCCTTCCCCAAACAAGCATTGGAGCGGCACGCCCGCCATCGCCTGCCGTCCCTCCCAGTGCCGCCCCTCCTCCTCCTCCTCTTCGTCCTCGTTCAGTCGCCGCCGCCCGCTCCCTTCTTCTCCTCCTCCCCGAGCCGTCATTGTCGGCCCGTCTGCAGCGATTGCTCCTCGACGCCATCATTGCCACCCCGAGAACGCTCCTCTTCCCCGACGACGCCCTCTTCCCAAGCCTTGCCCATGCCTCCTCCTCCTCCTCCTCGAGCCGCCCTCTTCCCACGCCTTGCCCCAGCCAGATCCATCCACCTCGTCCTCAAGACATGGCGGAGCGACTGCCGCCTCCACCGCCCCAATCCCGACCTCACCGCCGCTCTGAAACCCTAGTGTAGATATTGATCCGATGGTCAACGAATGCATCGATTCCTTGTTATGCACTTTTGTTCTCGCTCTTTATTATTTTACAAAGGGAAGTTGTGCTTAGTTATCATCGTAATCTTTTGGTGATGTTGTCGTTCTATTTTTTTCCTGTGTTGATCGTAATGCGCTTATTTTCTACTTATACATGAAAAGCTATTTGAAAGAGCTCATTGCCAAACAAATTATGGGAGAGAGTCAAACTACCTAGGAATTATGAGAAAGCAATGGAAGTCATCAACAAACATCTCGTATGCATTTCTAGCTGATGTGTTTTGTCATTCCATGTAAATGTAAAGTCTAGGTAGTCTCATTGCATGCCTTTCTTTCATCATGTAGGAATTTTGGCCCAAGTTACTTGTGCACAAGATCAGCGATGCTCGACAAAAATGACTCAAGATGTCGGATAAGAATGAGGAAACTTCAAGCTGAAAGTGAGGTAGGCACTTGTGTTTATTTCCACAACATATTGTTTCATAATATTTCTTCCGATCCCGAGTCTGTGATCGATACTCGAAAGTGGGATGTATTGTTTGAATATTTACGCCAAGTTCGAGTTGATTAAGGTATCAAGCAATGGTAGCTCGTTCTGTCTGGATTTAGCTGGTACATTGTATTTGTATGCATCTTTAGATGGATAAGGAAAACACATCCTCTATATTATTGGGTAAAGCAAGGATAGTTTGTAATTTACACTTTTCTTTTAGCCATTCATGAGATTTAGCCCTTAGGTGCTTTATAATGCTGAAATAAATTTAGTTGTTTATATCCTCCTTTTTATCCTTTGACAAATGATTATAACATTATTATAGTGGTGCGATATAAGTTGTTTTTGTATGCCAATATATTTTTGAGAAAAATGTATCACTCTCGTTTGGTATTTGTTATTTCGTTTAACGCATGCAACTTTGACTATTTATCATCAACTTTCGTTATTGTGTCTACGAGAAAGGAAAAGCAGAGGCTACGCATTTCTAGACTTCAGCACATGTGGATCTTTGTGGGTCGCATTTCTTAAACTACGTAAAGGAGATGTGTATCTTGGTATCGATGTTAGAGCACAAGTATCATTTTCAAACACTATTTCCCAAGATGATAAGGTTATGGAAAAGGTGCTGACCACAAACAGAGGCATCTCAGATCTTGTATATGAATTACTTACTTGATATTGCATTATCTTGCTTGTGCCTTTTACTTGTTCTTGTTTTGATAATGTGATACGGGTAAAATCATGTTCTTGGATGGCTTACCATCGACATTGTTAGGGTTGAGTACAATTTGTGCCCAATCGGACATTTAATTCTATGGTTGTAATTAGTAAAGTTAATTGTGTTATGCATTGAAGTGCTATGTGCATTTACGCTTTACTTTGTTCATGTGTAATATTCAATGGTCACTAGCCCAGCAGAAAGCATATCAGAAGTACACAATTGATAATAACTATTGATGATATTAAATATGTTTTTTTACTCAACAAGAATCTTATGTAAATCCGAGTTTAATATTAATGTGGTTAATAATTGGACTGCATCCTCGTTCTTTACAAAGGGTGCTAGAAATGCGATGATATAGATGTACTATTCTTTGCATTGACCTTGAAGTTACATTCTTGTGTTTGACTTCAAAATTCATCTTGGTCTTTGGATTAATCATTCTGAAATACAAAACGATGGCAAGGTAAATGCCTTTTAGTTTATTTAGTCTTTTTATTCTTAATTTTGATAGGCATACACCACCATACTTTGCTATTCACCGGCTCAATCATGACTCACGAGCAAAAGTAAACTATTTGTTTTTATCTCTAGCTGCCCGCTAAGGTCTGCTCCTTGATGCATGGCGATTTCGGGGATGTTTGAAACTTGTGGCGGCTTGCACGCTTCTTGTAATTTGTTATCAACACGAAATTTTATATCATTATAATTGACAAACCGGGCTAAGTTTGCACAATTTCAGTATGTATGCCAGAAGAACCTAGTTATGTCATATAGTAATTACTAAAGTTAATTCTCCCTGGAAAGGCCGAGCTCCGGCCCTGGCCACGTCGACCGAAAAAATAGGGCCGTCGGATCGCTGCTTGGACGCGCAGGATCGCCTGCCTCTCGCGCCGATCGGCTGCTTCTGCGCGATCTCGCTCGAAGCCCCTCCTGGCCGTTCGATCCCTTGCGCTTGCTGCGAACGGACGCACCACGTTGCCCTTCGCGAACTCGCCTGCCCACGTCGCCCCAGACCTTATCCCGGCCGCCACCACTCCCTCCTCCCCACCTTCGCTTCCGCCCCTCCCCTCGCTCTCCGGATCCGGAACACCCGTCGCCTGCGCCTCCGGGATCCGTCCCCCCCCCAGCCGCCGCAGCTCCCTCGCTCTTCCTGACCCGCCGCCTGTGGCCTCCGGATCCGGGACGCCGGCCTCTGCGGCGAGTGGCGCACCCGGTGGTGGCCCGCCGCATGCTCTTCCTCACCCTACGCCTCCGGACAGTCGACGCCTCCCCGCCGCCCTCTGCGGTGAGTGGCACACCCGGTGGTGGCCCGCCGCATGTTCTTCCTCACCCTGCGCCTCCGGACAGTCGACGCCTCCCCGCCGCCCCTCCCTTCTCCCTGGATCTGGCCTCTACGCTCCTCTCCGTGGTCCTTGCCCCTCCAGTTCCTCCCGATCGCCGCTCCCTCCTCCCCACCTTTGCTTCCGCCCCTCCCCTCGCTCTCCAGATCCGGAACACCCGCCGCCTGCGCCTCCGGGATCCGTCCCCCCCCAGCCGCCGCTCCCTCGCTCTTCCTGACCCGCCGCTTGCGACCTCCGGATCCAGGACGCCGGCCTCTGCGGCGAGTGGCGCACCCGGTGGTGGCCCGCCTCATGCTCTTCCTCACCCTACGCCTCCGGACAGTCGACGCCTCCCCGCCGCCCCTCCCTTCTCCCCGGATCTGGCCTCCGCACTCCTCTCCATGGTCCTTGCCCCTCCAGGTTCCTCCCCCAATCTTCCTTTAGATTATCAGTTCGGTTTGTACTGAGAGGTAGGAATTTCTGGGTTGATGGTATCCTTAACCATTTCTTCTTTCTTTGCACATCAGGAACTCACCATGAATTAGCTTACAACTGGATTGTCCGTAGGCCTTGCTTCTGTTTGGGCACCATGAATCCGCTACTTGCTACTGGATTGGCCATATTCCTTGCTTCTATTGTGCCTGGATTTGGTCAGAGTGCTGCCGCAGGACATTGCTCAAATATTAGCACCAACTTATTAGTAGTTCTAATGGGTTGTCTTGGAATTTTGGATCGAATGCGAACTTCTGGACTCATGCAACCTTGCTTCTATTGTGCCTGGATTTGGTCAGAGTGCTGCCGCAGGACATTGCTCAAATATTAGCACCGACTTATTAGTAGTTCTAATGAGTTGTCTTGGAATTTTTGATCGAATGCGAACTTCTGGACTCATGCAAAGTAGGTTTGTATACAAAGGAACACTGATGTTTTGCTAATTCCTGTTCGCTTAATCTCATGCAGTTCTGTCCATACAGAGTTTTTTTTTATGATGATGATTCCAACTTAGGTGAAGTGCAAGCACGAGGGGACAGAAAAAATAGCTCGAACGTGTACATATGCTTACTGTCGGTGTTTACTTAGCATTAGCTTTTCTTGAAACTGGCTCTCATGCAGTTCTGTCCATACAGAGCTTTTTTTTTGGATGATGATTCCAACTTATGTGAAGTGCAGGCACAAGGGGACAGAAAAAACAACTCGAATGTGTACATATGTTTACTCTCGGTGTTTACTTTGCGTTAGCTTTTCTTGAAACTGGCTATATGTGGCTGACAGATACCTCATCTTTTCTTATTTTGAAACATAAGCAAACTAGGTTCGTATACAGAGGAACACTGATGTTTTGCTAATTCCCTTTCGGTTACTCTCATGCAGTTCTTTCCGTACAGTTTTTTTTAATGATGATTCCAACTTATGTGAAGTGCGAGCACAAGAGCGAGTAAAAATGGCTCAGTTGTGTACATCTTACTGTCGGTGTTTAGTTAGCCACTAATTAATTAATGATAGAAACCATTGTTCTCATCGTTGCGTTTATTTTTCAAGTGCTGCATCATCCACTTAATGGTGTAATTCTCATGTTTAGTCAATTCGATTATACATCTGTTTAGTCAATTACGATTATGCATCAATGGAATATTGAATGTATGTTTGAATTAGTAAATGATTACTCGTGTGGTTCATTTAGTAAAATGATATTAATTAACATCGCACGGTCCTTTGGTTTTTAGCATTATGTCTGATTATGCATCGATGGAATATTGAATGGATGGATGAATGTATGTTTGAATTAATGAATGATGCTACTAATTAATTAATGATATAAACCATTGTTCTCATCATTGCATTATTTTTTTCAGGTACTGCGTCATCCGCTCCCAGCCATGTAATCGATTCCGTAATGGTGTAATTCTCCTATTTAGTCAATTCTAATTATGCATCTGTTTAGTCATTTCTGATTATGCATTGATGGAATGTTTCCTTTGTTTTTAGCATTATGTCTGATTATGCGTCGATGGAATTCTCCTATTTAGTTAATTCTGATTATGCATCTGTTTAGCCACTTCTGATTATGTATTGATGGAATGTTTCCTTTGGTTTTTAGCATTATGTCTAATTATGCATCGATGGAATATTGAATAGATGGATGAATGTATGTTTGAGTTAATGAATGATGCTACTAATTAATTAATGATAGAAACCATTGTTCTCATCATTGCATTATTTTTTTCAGGTGCTGCGTCATCCGCTCACAGCCATGTAATCGATTCTGTAATGGTGTAATTCTCCTATTTAGTCAATTCTGATTATGCGTTTGTTTAGTCACTTCTGATTATGCATTGATGGAATGTTGAATGGATGGATGAATGTATGTTTGAATTAATAAACGATTACTCGTGTAGTTCATTTAATAAAATGATATTACCATCGCACAGTTCTCTGATTTTAACCATTATGTATGGGATGTGATATTACCTGCTGCTTGATTTTCAGATGGTATTTGAGGATTTACTAATTAATTAATGATAGAAACCATTGTTCTCATCATTGCATTTTTTTTTCAAGTGCTGCGTCATCCGTTTAATGGTGTAATTCTCCTGTTTAGTCAGTTTTGATTATACATCTGTTTAGTCAGTTCTGATTATGCATCAATGGAATATTGAATGGATGGATAAATGTATGTTTGAATTAATAAATGATTACTCGTGTGGTTCATTTAGTAAAACGATATTACCATCGCATAGTCCTTTAGTTTTTAACATTATGTCTGACTATGCATCGATGGAATATTGAATGGATGGATGAATGTATGTTTGAATTAATGAAAGATGCTACAGAAATGCCAAATGATGATTTGAGGCCATAGTTCTCTGTCATGCTAATCTGGATTAATGCTAAATCCATGTTTGTTCGTGTCATTCTACATGTTTAGACTATCTTCTTGTGCAGCTCGCATTTCCTCACATTTTTTTTCCTAAATGGTGCAAGACGGTAATATGAGGCAATAGTTCTCTATAACGCTAATCTAGATGAATGCTAAATCCATGTTTTTTCCTGCCGTACTGTATGTTTAGACTTTTTTTTGGGTGTTTCGCGCGTTTCCTCAAATTTTTTTGTGCTGAATGGTGTCTCTGTCGAAATGGTGTCTGTTTGTCCATGCTGCTTTGGTGTATCTTGCCATGTGATGCACATAATCTAATAATCTGCTTTGTTGCATGTGACTAAATATATTCGTTTTGTTTCCTTTTGCGATTATGCTTATTCGGATCAGCGCCTCCTCTATCTGAAAAGTAAGAATCCGAGCTCCTAACCAGTTTTCAGAGCCTTAGAATGATTCTCTTATTAATGAGGTTTACCGTCAAATTGTCTTTTTTCATATAGATTGTTAGGTCATACTCTCCGTAGACTATCTTTTTACCGATCATAGTGTCTCTTTTAGATAGTTGTACCATGTTCTAAAAGGTTGGTATCTGAATCTGATGCAAATTTTTATCCCCTTTACATTGGTACGCATGTAAACCCTCATGTGCAGCTATCTAGAATGACTACATTAATTCTTATAGTCTATTTTTTTTCGTCATGTACAAAAAATCCCTACAAACACAAGTTCTATATTATATTATGGAGGTGACATTTGGTATAATCTATCAGAAATAAAACACCCTTTTTAGAGATATTGATCTTCCAAGATTTATTTTATGCTAGCATGAAAGTATCTATTATGCATGCTATTCTTTACCTGAAAATAAATGCAAAAATGTCCTATTCTAAGACAGTGTCTACGCATCCAATTGTTGCTAATTGCAAATATCTGTATATTCTTCCATAAATTAAAACCTTGACAATTGAATTGCACTACTGTAGTAACCTTTATTCACAAGTCCCTTCGAGCTATTACATTTATTAAACATCTATGCCCACCAAATTGTTCACATCTAACATATGGAGGAGCAATTATGTTGTCAATATTTCTGATTTGTTGTTCTATGAATATGCTGATGCTATTGTCCAAGTGTAGAAGAGGAAGCATATACGAGATTAACACTCTTTATTTGTATTTACAAGATAATAAAATGATCTTAACTTCATTATTGGCACCAAATGTTAGGTTTTTTAGTAAAGTGTCAATCAATTAGACATAAAGCAGATACGATTTTTTTTTCAAAAAAAATAACTAAATATGATATCCATGCTTATAACGATTCTTGAGTCAGCACAAATATGCTTTATGCACTGCTTGCTTAGCTCTTACAGATCATGATATTATTAACTACTGCAATGATAAAAACAGTGCTCCAACACAGAATATTAGAAGAAACCTCTCTACTGATTACGAAGCTTTAGCCAGCCCCATTACTACACTGGTATGTGAAAACAAAGACAAAAAAAAACGCTTTTTAATATCTCAATAACACCATTCTTCCTAATTACATAATAATACATGCTTTTCATATCACTTTCAACCCAGAAAATTATTTGTCTCTAAAAGCTACAAACATTTGCCTAAATCATCCTTATAATGCAAAAAAAAAAACTTTTACACGTGCTTTTATCCAACCTTCTGAACACTTCTCTATAAATATTGTAAACTACGCCGACCACCTAAACTAAGTTGCTACTCTTCAAACCCTGTTTTGTAAACAATGTCACCCCACCTAAATCCGTCGCTAACTTCGCTTTGTATATAGAGAAACTTTCACTACTTAGTTATTCTGCTCTGTAAACGTTTACGACTCGCATAGATCCACAAATGACATCAGTTTGTATAAACATATGCATTCGTTGCTTCCTCCCTATGTTTTACAGATGTTTACAGCTCACCTAAATACATACATGTATACAGATGCTTTTCATATCAGTTCTGTAACTAGCATTATTTTTTTCTTCCGCAAACTACTGCACTAACCTACGTAAATAAACAATCAATTTTCTATATCTCACTACAATCCTTCTAAACACACCATTAACGCCCGCGCTATGTGCGCGGGTTATCTTCTAGTGATTCTATAAAGCTGGTTACAATTTGCACAATTTCAGTATGTATGCCAGAAGAACCTAGCTAAGTCATGTTGTAGCGTTTTGTCTGCTGATTACAATTTGCATGCCAATAGACCTTATTAAGTCATATATATAGTAAGCATTTACGTCTTGTTTGTTACAACCTTACATATTTTCCAAGATTTTGCAATTTTCTTGGATATGTTAAGCTATTGAAATCCCCTGGTTTCTTTGTTGGCTCTAGTATCCTTGAGAGTATTCCCTTCCTATCAAGCTTGAACCATTAATTAACCCATTCTTGTTGAATATGGCTCCCTCCAAGTCTGAATTTATATTGTTGATAGAATCACATGGATTTATCTTGTTTACAGGTAAAGGTTGATATGGGCCAACCGTCCTTTCTAGAACAGATGTTCCCACAAAGCATCATCCACCAAGAATGAAGTCATTGTTCAAAATTTGAATCGGCAATTGATGGGTTAACGTGGCATGTAACATGTGTTAGCATGGGCAATCCTCACTATGTCACATTTGGTGCAAAGGTCTACAGTCTAGATTAATTTCATGAGTTTTAGTCCTACCATGTCATGTTGTATTTCATACACAGATTTTTAAATTTGAACTTGTTAACTATTAAAAGCGGTGAACTAGTGATCTTTGTGATCCGTTTTGTTCATTACCGTTATCACCTAGAATCATTGCTATCACTTGCAATAAATTTGCGGCAACATCTATCTTTGTATGCAATATATGGAGAGCTAGGAAGTTTTCTTAATATATTTCAATATGGCTTTGTTATTGTTTATTTTGAGGCCATTTGTGCGAGATATAGCTAACAAATTTCCCTAGCAACCACATTGTTGTGAATTTTGCATAAGTGAAAAGATTGCTATGTTGGTTGAACTATATTTGCTAAGAATCATGTTTTCATTAGCCTATCTGGGCTGTCCACATGACATTGATTCTTGTCTTGGTTTGGACCACACGTGTTTTGCATGTTGATGGTTTGAAGCTTAGTGATATTGGTCCTAAATTTGAGCATCATAAAATGTTTTCTATTTTGCTAATAATTTATTTAAATTGTATACTAATGTTCCACATAATATCTTTTGTAGAAACAACAGTATAATACATTTAATTGGTTGGCTACCAAATCGATAGCGATCTTGCAATCTTTATGTTTATTTGAACTGTGATTCTCTAAAATATTTAACTGCATCCTTTGTAAAATATTTGATCATGTACTTATATGTGTGGACTAGGTTGGCACTAAAGTATTCTTGAAGAGCTGGAAAAATGCGAATAAGGATGTGGCTCTTGCTACAATCATAAGTTGTGATCCAAAATATAAACTTGATGGCGTTGACTAGGAAATGAATTTTGGATGGTGCATGTCGATCTTGCAATTGCGAAATGTGAAGAATTGATACTGCCATACAAAGGCTTCAAATTGATTGGTCATGTAGTAGGAGCCGTCTTGCGTGGCCATCAACTTATGTGATCCTCCTCTTAGTCTTGTTACTTTAATATTGTGATTACTGTTTCTTTCTAATAGTGCATTAATGGAATCTAATTTTTCATTGTAGGTTGATAAGATAAGCGGATGATGCTATGGATGACATGTTCAATGCAAGGTGGAGAATGGTGACATAGGCGGATGATCTTCATTACATTTAGATTACATTCGTTAGAAAATGATGTTCAAGATCTTCATTACATTTAGATTTCATTACATTAGGAAATGATGTTAAAGTAAAATATTTATATCATGTCTTATGTGGATGGTTCTCGTGTAATGCAACAGTTTGTTTATAATATATGAGTGTTCTTTTTAACCATCTTTGTGACCGATAATGATTTTTTACTTTGACTTCTACACACTTATAATCGTTCTGACAACCTAATTATATCCGTTGCCAAAATAGCAAAACTCATGTATGGCAAGTACCAACGCTTCTATGCGTTGTAACAATATAATTATATCCATTGTTAAAATAGTAAAGTCATCCATGCATGGTAAATAACAACACATACAAGTGTAGTTACAACATGACTATATCCGTTGCTACTTATAGCGCCTTTTCATATCTATTACCAACGCTTATTTATCTGTTGTAATAGACTCTATAACGGCCTCAATGGCAACGCATAGTAAATCGTTGGTATAGATCGTCCCAACACTTATTTGGATTTTTACCAATGCATATATGTGTTGGCAAAGGGGTGTTCATCTTGTAGTGCGAGGGGTGGACATGCGGTGCCGAGGCGGCGCGGGGAGAGGAGGAGGAGGACCAGTTCGACCCGATGCGGTTTTCCTCGACGTGTTCAACTGCATCGGCGACGTGAAGGCGCTCGGGCGGCGACGTGAAGGCGCTCGGGCACATCGCGCACCTCGTGCTTGGCGGCATCGTGAGACCCATCCAAGCACTCGGGCAGATCCTCTCCCTCGCCGCCGCGTCTGTCTCCCGGCGCTCCGCGGCCCCACCCTCCTCGCCGCCTTCACCCACGGGGGACGTCTCCCACCACTCACCCTCCGAGGTCCTCCGCTCCTTCAAGGAGCATCGCGGGAGTTGCTGCGGGAGCAAGGGGCACTACTGGCCTTCCGCGGTGGCGGCCGAGGCTTTGACGACCCGCTACCCCCACCGACCGAGCGACTCCGGGAGAAGGGCCAGATGTTTATGTTCAGCTTCTCCTTCTCCTCTGGTGGCTTCTTGGCGAACATGTCCGTCCACCGCTTGCAGCCACTGGCGACTGTGGGTGACGACGACGGGAGCTCAGATCCGGCGGTGATGGCTCCCAACGGCGACATCGATAGGAGCTTGGAGCCTTGGCGATGGCTTCCTCAACGTGAAGGTGAACTCCCTCACCTCCATGGAGAAGAAGGGGGAAGCCGGAGCCGACGGCGCACGGTCGGGCCGGGGCCGAGGGGAGGCGCTGGAGGTGGGCCGGGCTGGTGGGCGCACACGACAAGCCTGAACCACGCCGACGCCACCATGAAGGAAAAGTACGGCCTCGCTCCGCGGCGGCGAGGGCTGCGATGGGAGGTCGGCCGACGGTGGTAGCGACGGGATCCCTGGCTCCTTGTTGCATCTCAGTTCCCTCTCGGGCTTCTTCGTCTCCCTCACCGTCGGGTGTCTCCCTCCCCCAAACTGGATGTATGGAACCCAAATCGATCTGTCGGCCGACTGAAGCAAAAAAGCGTTGACTAGACACATGTGCAAAACCACCGCTAACTTGGACAACTGAAATGCCACGTGTGCAAAACTGCTACGCGAAACCGGCCTAAGGGGTTAATTGTCCGGTTTTCACAAGTTCAGGGGGTTAAATAACCGGTTTTGTAGTTCAGGAGGTAAACCAGACTTTTCTGATAGTTCGAGGGAGTAAACCGGACTTATTCCTTAAATTATTCTTCTCGGTGCTTCTAGTTCTAGCAAAGCACTAATGGAAATCAGTCTAAGGAAACATTAACTTCTACTCTTCTAGTGGTGAATAATTTCTTTTTTACTCTTCTGACATCTTGTTTATATACAGTGTAGTGTACAAACAAATAGGATCATAAAAAAATGTAGTGTACATATAAGTGATGCTAAATAATCTAATGAGGTCGTACATGTTATTGGTATTCATGCAACCTAGGAAAGGTGGTGACACGTGAGGATGCATGGCAACCTATCGCCTAGCTTAATCAGGTTCATCAATATTAGGTCATGTAAAATGGGCTTACATCAATTGTCTATAGTTTCTATCACATAGAATATCACATAGGACTTAAGCTGATGTGGATGAAAGAGAATAAAGAGAGAGTAATATGTTGTCTACAATCCTATAGCCGACTGTATCACTAGAACTAAGAAAAGCATTAAAAGATTATATGATCTATAAAGACAAGTAAAAAGACAACAGTTGTTTGTACCATTGTATGAGCTTTCTTTAGTGCCATCTACAGGTGACATAGAGAGTTGCTATAGACAGCAACTGTCTGTACCATTGTACATACCCTTAGAGTATGTACAATGGGCTTATGTCAGCCGTCTATAGTCGTTGCCACGTAGGATTTTTACTAACATGGATGAAAAAGAATGAAGAGAGAGAAAGATGATGTCTACAATCCTATAGTTGACTGTATCACGAGAAACAAGAAAAGCACTAAAAGATTGTGTATTCTATAAAGACAACTAAAAAGACAATAGTTATCTATACCATTATATGAGCTATCTTTAGTGCTGTCTACAGGTGACATGAAAAATTGCTATAGACAGCAACTGTTTGTACCATTGTAGATGCCCTTAGTCGCATGCAATAACCAATCGTCTGCAAGCAAGCTAGCAGGCAATGTTTATTCTCTTATGTTTCAATTATGTCTGTCAACAACTTTTGGGAAATTTCTTACCTACAGTTTGTCTTTCGTATAGGCTTAGTTAATTTGTTTCCTTTCAAGAATTCCTCCTCGTACATCTAGGACGACAAGGCAATAACTGTTTTGCCATTGAGGACAACTTGTGGCTATGGCATTTGTTAAGTTTGTGCTAGATAGCCTTACATCGCCACTAGGCAAATCTAGTCCTTTGGACACCGATAAGGTGTTATTTTTGTTTTTGATGCGCCAAAGGCTAGTTTCGCTATTGCACATACCAACAGTGCTCACTACTATAGAATAAGCTATATTGGACGCTCCATCATAGATGGCTCCCCAGAATCCGCTAATGATGTAATTATCACAAACGGTTTTATAAGCGTTACTAACGATGGCTAAAACCGTCTGTCATACATAATTATTATAGACGATTCTTATTAATAACCATCTGTGAATCATCACAGATGGTTTAAAATACAAATGATTTGTGACGTCTGTCATTCATCACAGATGGTTTTAAATACAAACGGTCTGTGATGTCTCTGATTATCACAGACGGTTTGTATTTAAAACCGTCGGTGATGATTCACAGATAGTTATTAGCAAGAACTGTCTGTGATAATTATGTATCATAGATGGTTCTTACCAAGAACCGTCTGTGATATGTACCATTAAATACCTGGTCGTCCCGATAGATCTGTTTGTAGTGAGTTCTGTCTGTGATATGCGGTTGCTTTGAAAGAGGTGGCCGGCTTTGGGGTGATTGGTGAAAGAATACCGCAGATTTGCAGGTGTGCTTATAGATCTATTTGTTCTTGGTGATATAAGGTTAGTATTTGCTTCTAATTATGTGCATTATAATCTAGAGAGATGATAGCTAGGTTTAGATCTAGCTTGGTAGTTTTCTGAAATTTAAGAATGGGTCTCACTACTCCTTGTCTACTTCAATATATATTCTTGCTTGATATATATATTGCTTCATGAATATTTCGTAGCTAGGTACTTTCGGAGCATTAATCTAATTTAACACTAATTTGTTATGTGTGTAGCGTAGATGGACCAAAGCCAGATGTACGTTGAGAACCGTGTGAGTGAAGAGTCCATTTATGGTCTATCTACTTTTAGAAGAGCTGTTGAGCATGATATGTTGAAGAAGGAGATAAAACTTATGTATTGTCCATGCATTGATTACGATAATCTGAAGTTGTTTACCAACCCGTCACAGATCGAAACGCACTTGATTCAAAGGGGTTTCAAAGGGGAGTATACATGTTGGACTAGTCACGATGAAGAGCAGATTATATCAGAAGCTAGTAACATCGTCGAGGGAGACAACGATATTCTAGATGTGGATTGTGCTTTAGATGAGGATAGGTCATACGATGACAATCTAGATCAGATGCTACGCGATGCAAAAGGAACTATAGTGAGAAAGAGTTTGGTAAATTCGAGGGGCTTAATGGAAGACTCAGGGAAACCTTTGTTCCCGGGCTGTAAGCTAGAATACATAAGGTTGTTATCCGTGCTTGAACTATTGAAATTGAAGACAAGCAATGGTTGGCCCGACAAGAGTTTCACGTCATTGTTAGGTCTCCTAGTGGACATCCTTCCGGAGGGAAACGTGTTGCCCAGAACCATCTACCAAGCTAAGAAGGTTATTTATCCATTGGGAATGGAAGTAGAAAGAATACATGCATGTCTGAACGATTGTATCCTCTACATAAAAAGTATCCAGACATGCATGTATGTTCGGTGTGCAAAGTATCCCGATACAAGTGTAAGAATCACTCCGATGACGGTGATGGCATCGAGGTGAAGCAAGTACCTCCTGCTAATGTGTTATGGTATCTGCCTATAATTCCCCATTTGAAGTGCTTATTTGCAAACAGAAAGAGGCGAGATTGCTACGTTGACACTCGGAGGAGCGTAAGAAAGATAAAAAACTAAGACACCCTATTGATTCTACCCAGCGGAGAAACTTCGATAGGAGCTTTGAAGACTTTGGTGCGGAACCAAGGAATATAAGGTTTGTGTTGAGTACGGATAGAATGAATCCTTTCCGTAACATGAACAGCCGACATAGCACTTGGCCCATGAATCTATGTATGTACAACCTTATTCCTTGGTTGTGTATGAAGTAGAAGTACATTTTGATGTCACTACTTATCCAAGGGCTAAAGCAACCTAGGAATAATATTGATGTGTACCAAGCACCATCGCTAGAAGATCTTGTGACACTATGCAACGAAGGGGTACAGGTATGGGATGCATACAAACGAGAGAACTTCACTTTACGGGTCATGTTGTTCTGCACCATCAATGATTTTCCTGCCCTTCGTAACTTGTCGGGGTTGAGTACAAAAAGAGCCAAAGCCTATCCATATTGCTTAGATGATACCGAGAGTGTGTGGTTGAACAACTTGCATAAAAGTGTGATAGCTTGATTGGTCTCTTACTGAACATTCATAAAAAATAAAGGATGGTGTCAATGCACGGCGTGACTAGGTTGATATGAACATAAATACCAAGTTAGTACCAAAAGAGACCAATAAAGACCGAACGTACCTTTCCCCAGCTTGCTACACTCTGTCCAATGCTGAGAGAAATAAACTGTGCTAGAGCTTGCATGGTGTGAAAGTTCCGTCCGGTTACTCGGTAAGTATGGAGAAACTTGTTTCTATGGAAGATTTGAAATTAATTGTTATGAAGTCTCACGATTGTCATGTGCTGATGACACAAATGCCTCCTGTTACAATCAGAAGTATTTTGCCGAACAAGGTTCGAGTGGCAATCATAAGGTTGTGTTATTTCTTTAACTCAATTGGTTAGAAGGTCATCGATCCCGATGGATTAGATGCTCTGCGGGCCGAGGTGGTGACAACTCTATGTCATCTTGGGATGCATTTCCCTCTGTCATTTTTCGATATCATGGTCTATCTCATTGTTCACCTTGTGAAAGAGATACAGATATGCGGCCCTGTGTTCCTACGTCATATGTACTCATTCGAGAGGTACATGGGAATTCTCAAGTCCTATGTACGTAATCGATATCGGCCGGAGGGCAGCATCATCGAAGGTTATGCAACCGAAGAGGTCATTGAGTTCTGCATCGACTACATGACTCAGGTGGAACCGATAGGTGTGCCTCTATCTCATCATGTGGGGAGGCTGGTGGGTATCAGGACCATCGAAAGGAAAGCAATTACTCCCGATCTGGATACATACACTCAAGCCTATTTCATGGTCTTGCAACACATGACCGAAGTGTCCCCCGTACATCAATGAGCACAAAGACATGGTACGCTAATAAAAGCCAGGCCAGTCGGAGGTTTGGATCATGAGAGAGCACAACCATCGGTTCAACGAATGGTTAAAGGTGCGATTCACTAGGAGGTCATCAAGTGATGATATGCTGCAATGGTTAGTAAAAGGGCTAAAATTTACAATTGTGAAATGCAAGGATATGACATAAATAGGTACATATTTTACACGACAGCTCAGGATAGGTAGAGCATAGTCCAAAACAGCGGTGTTTGCATAGATGTGTTTCACGACGAGTTCAAGACCGTTGGGCCAAACATAAGGAAACATGGGTTAAGATCCTACTATGGGTTCAGTATAGGATATTTGGGAGCTCGACTATGTACTTTTCAAGATCCCCCTATTTCGGTGCCATTGGATCAAACTTCCACAGGGTGTAAAGGTCGAAAAGTACGGTGTCACTAATGTGGACCTCAAATGTGTCGTATACAAGGACGGACCATTCGTACTCGCTAAGAAAGTTGTTCAAATTTTTTATGTAACGTACCCGGCAAATAAGAACTGCCACGTAGTTCTTCATGGAAAAAGAAGGATTGTCAGCGTTGAGAATGTCGTGGATGAGGAAGAGTATAATCAATTTGACGAGTTGCCTCCTTTTAGAGACGGCATTAGGCTCGAGGAAGAACTCAGTGAGAAAGCTAGCTACATGCGTGTGAGCACCCGGATTTATTAGGCTCATAATACTTAGTCATCCAATTGACCCTAGTATTATCAACCAAATAAACCCAGTCTCGAGAGATGTATACTTCCCGAATGCGAGATACATACCTCACAACAAAAGAATGTATCAATTCCATACAACACATAGTACATAAGCAACAAACCAGAAGTTAATATTAATATGGAATAGCTATTACAAAAGAGGGCCCCGAGGCCAAATAGCAACAATTCTAAAGAGATAACAATGGAAGCAAAAGTGCCATAAAGATGGCTATAACACAAAGCCAATCGATGTGCCTTAACCCTAGGCATCTCGACCGACCGCCAAGCTAGCCGTCGAAGAAGCCGCAACACGTGGGACAAAAGTGAGGCTCTAGGATCTCACCCTCTCCCTCTGCAACAAAAGCCACAAAAATGCCACAACCACGGGCGGATGAGTACATAAAGTACTCCATAAGACTTACGTGTAAGATAACAGGCCTATAACATATGCTACATGCAAGCTTTAGGTAAGTGGAGGTTGTATGTCTCATTTAGCATAAAGCAACATTTATTTGCAATAACATAATAGATTGAAGGCAATTTGGCAAAGCATTTTTAATTGTTGAAATAACAACTGATAATACATAATAACAACAACATGAACAACCTAGAAGTGACTAACCCATTAGTCACCACAACAATAACATGAACTCCCGTTCATACCAACCAAGTCAAGTTTTAATTAAATGTTGTAGTCTAGTTCTCACGGGCGTATCCGGCGTGTCCATAACCTAGGGCGAGGCTATTGAATAGTTTTATCCCTGCGGGTGTACCACTTGCACCCACACGTCGACCGCCTTTCCTTTAAGCACACTTCGAGAAGGTATGCTTAGACGGCTAAGTCCTACGAGACATTTCCAATGGACAATGCTAATTCTGAGTCGCACAACCCACGGGGAGAAGGAGACATTAGGCGACCTACCGGAAGCTAATGCTCCTCCCACACCACACACACACATTTTATCTTTAAAACCACCAACCGAGCGACCCCAATTAACACCCTCCAAAGTACTTAGTCAAGAGGGTCCCATTTCCCCTCGTGTGGTTAGTACATAATATGCTCAAGACGGGGGCAAAGTAACTCGGTCCTTAGGGACTTAGGCATACTTCCACAATCCAAAAACCACACCATTCATCCAATATGCCCAAGTCTAAACAATCTTTTATTTTCAGATTTTTACTTTACAAATTAACAAAGCACAAGTGCTGGACATAAAGGAGTAATATTTAGATTTGTGTGATCAAGACCATCGACTAAGCCGATGATCGCCCATTTCTACCGTTATCTAAGCATTGCTAAGCATTTGAAATCACAACTACTAAGTGATAGGAGTTCATCCACGAACTCCAACCACAGCAAATAACCTAGGCTCATGGTAGTAAAGACATGGTATTCCTACAGATTATGCAACTATAGGATCCACTAACCATAATTAAAACAAAGTAGCAATGCATACATAGAGTTTAAACAACATAATAGACTTGCAATTATAGGATGAGTCATGGTCAAACTGCTTGCCTGGCTGTTGAGGGTCACTTTGTTGCGGAGGATCGTTCTCGGGATTACCACAAATGTCGAATCCTAACGAAAAGGCGATAAAGAGTCGATAAGAGTAAAGAAAAAGCAACAAGACCCAACAGCAAAAGTTCTCCGAATGATTTGAAATTTTTATAGCAGCAAGGTATTGATTTAACATGAATATAGAAACAAGAATCAACTGATTTGGATCTTTAATGCAAAAGTTATGATGAAAACACTTTTGCTCAGCCTAGTAATTAGAATTAGGTTACTATTCATCGACAAAATTTCTAGACATGTAGGGAACCTGAAAATTTTACAGTAGTTCAAGCATCTCATGAGAGGAACAGCAAAATAGGGTTCATCCCATTTGGGGCTATATTGCATTCTCTACTAACTTTTGAAACAAGAACTTGAACAAAATTATAATGCATGATTATTTCTCCTAGAAACAGTAACATGTTCAAAACTATTTTTCCTAGCAAGTTCATTAATAGAGAACCCAACAGACTTGGATTCACTCAAAAATCATTTACAGAGAATTAGTTATGCATTTTACAAGTTGCAATGTTTTCTAGTAAACAATTAAAGCCTATGCAAAGTCAAAGTTAATTCTGGACATTTTTGCAACTAACACATGATTACAAGTATTTTTAGATTAAAGTATAGGTAATAACAGAATTAACAAAGTTGAGTTTAACTAAAAAGGATTTATATTGAATTTGTTATGTATTTTCAATTTAACAGGAATTTCATTGCAATAATAAAGCTGAGAATGTTTAAAATCTAATTTCATGCTTTTCTGGAGTCATATTAATCTTCTAAACATTTTCAGATTAAAGTTTAGATCCTAACTGAATTAACAGAAGTGGAATCATCTAAAATGAATTCCCATGAAAAAGATATGCATTTTCAAAGATTAATACCTTTTTCGGTTCATAAATAAATCCATCGGAAATTCTAAATCTTGAAATCTCGTGGGCGATTGTGGGCGTCGATCCTGGATCGGACGGTCCAACGACCACGGAACAGCCTGCAAGCGGCAGCGTGGAAGCGATGAGCGGGATCGTTGATCTTGGATCCAACGGTCCTCGTTGAATCCACCGCGAGCGTTTGGATTCCCGCGAGCGGCGATGGTCGTGGGCGTTGATCTTGAGATGGGCGGCTCACGACCACGCCTGACGATGAACTACAAATGTCGGCGAATCTCAACCACGATCGCGAAACGGACGGTCCATAGTGGACAAAGAACAAAAGCGGTGAGATCTAAGCCGCACATCCACGAAATGGAGGGCGACAAGAGCCACGTCGACTCGACCAGCAGCAAGGCGGCGTCAACGACCGCGACAACGCTCCACGGCTCACCGCCCGGCGACACGAAAGCACGGCGCGTGCCAAGGTTACCTCTGGTGCACAATAGCACCGTGGTCACGCCGCACCACTCACACTCGCTGGAGTGGATGGAGCGGCAGCCTTGAGGAGAGCGGCGGCGATGCTACGAAACGCAGCAAGCAACATTCAGCTCGCGGCGGCTAAACCAATGGGTGCCAAAGCCACTAAGGACTACCAGAGCATACCGGAGGTCGCGGAGGCGGGAGAGGTCGAGGAGCACCGGCGGAGAGGCTTGCGGCAAAGGAGACGAGACGCGGAGAGTGACTGGGCCGTCGGTGAGACCGCGTCATCGAAAGGTTCCGCACCTCCTACCGATGCTACCAGAGGAAGGAATCGAAGGAGGAGCACTCACCGTCGTTGGAGACGAAGAGGGTGCTCACGACCGCAAAGGGAAATCGAATTCGCCGCTACGGAGAGGCAAACCAATCGGAGTTAGGTGCTTACTCCGGAGGGAAGAGGAAGGAAGGAAGCAGAGAAGGGAGCAAGGCGCCACAGAGCACCGTTCCACCGCGAGCTTCACGGCGAAAATGGCGGCGAGTGCGATGGTTGTTTGGAGCTCCGGCAAAGGCGAAAGTGGGTGCTAGCTAGAGCTCTTGGGTGTCGAAAAGAAGCGAAGGAGGATGCCAAGGAGCTTAAGTAGCAACGAGGGAGAGAACAACGGTGAGGAGCCTCGGGTGCTCGGCCGGTCGAGAGCGGCGAGGCGATGGAAGCGAGTGAGTTCGAGGACAACGAGGTAAGTAAGTAGCGGCATTAATGCGCCTGAGCCGTTGGCTTGACCGACAGAGACGAGGCGGCGCGCGACGTTCTCTCTGCTCTGCCCATGGCGCTGGCGTGCGCGCGATGGCGAGAGGAGGACGACGAACGGGGGCCGTCCGATTTAAATCGTGCGGCGGAGAAGGGATCGCAGCGAAGGGTATCTTGATCGTGGGCCGTTCGATCGACATCCAACGGTCCACGCGCGAGCGCCCGCGCCCGAGTCGCACAGTGCAAGCTAGGAGGTTGAGTCGAGTGAAGTGGCTCGAGTCAGACTCGGGTTCAAGCCCGTGAAACAGTGAACTTTGAATTTGATTTTTAAACAGCAGACTTTGGGGGATTTAATTGGAGTATCAATTCAACCCCGAAATTCATGAAATTTTTACAGGGGCTTTATGACTAACATATTAACCTCCCATAAAATTTTCAGAGATGTTTGTGCAACACAAAATTCTCACGAAATTCCAGAAGGATGGATAGTGAGGTTTGACCAGTGGTTTGACTAGGTTTGACCTGCCTCTAAATTATTCAAACAATTTCTAAAAATTGTAAGAAAATTCAGAGGGGCTTCAAGTCACCCAAGGAACTTAGGAAAAATATTTACCGAGGTTTGGCACAAGATTTCCCAAGGAGGTTTTTGATAGGAGTGAATTGGAGAATTTGATTTTTGAGTTTTGATTTTCTATAATTCCCTTGCAAGAATTACAGATTTGGGCAAGTATTCTCATTTGAAGAAAAAGTTTTAATTTCTCCTCATTTTCATTACATTTGAGACACACACTTAAGTTTGGGATGTTACAATGCGCGTCGATCATCGTGAAGGGCTATTTTTTAAAGGAAATTGCCAAGCGAAATGATCCCACACGATGAACACCTAATTGGAAATTGTTCCATTGTAATTAAGAAACTCAGTATGTAATTAAAAAATTATTCCATTGTAATTGATTCAGTTGTAACACCCCAGTCCAACATGAGCCTGGAATGCTACTAAAATAATAGAGTAATAATTTAAGACCGAAACGTTTTAATAAATTTCGGCAGAACCTCCTTTGTATAGTTAACCATACGCGAGGTTCGAACAGAAAATAATAACAATAATCAATAATCTAGATATCCAATTCAAAACATAATCATAAAGACATCCATAATATGCTAATCAACTCTATTACAAATTATCCAATGCATAAGACATAACCAATAGAGAATCCTTTAAGCAGTTTGCTCAATTATTAATTCATAATCCAACTTTAATCAATTATGAATAATTTGTGGCAGTGTGCAACCATTCTTATGACTATCCCCTCCCATGCATGACGTTCACGTAAGAGGTGCCTAAAAATACAAACAACAGCGAGAGTGAGTCCAAGACTCAGCAAAGTACAATTAGTACGACAATAATACACAACTATTTCATCATCATCCAACCACAACTCTCTATAATAAATCAATTCACATGCTCATGTAATGCAAATGCACAATGCAACTTTTCTTTTCTCTTTGCATATACCGGTAATGCGGAGTATGCATCCGTCGATGCATACCCATGCCTGTGCCTTCTAGCACAGGGACCATAAGCCCACACTCCATGAGTGTAGGGACCTCAAGCCCATCTAATACATGACGGGGACCTCAAAAATCAATGATTGGTCACCACGTGACCAAGCCTCAAAGATGATATCATGATGCATATGAATCAATTCTTTTGTCCAACATAAACATGTATTAGCTAACAGCAACATACATGAATAAAGAGCATACTCATACTTCTAGCATTCATCATACATGAGTAGAGAATATACACATAATACCAGCAAATATGAACAATCACCCTTAATTATTCTATCACTAAATGTACTTGCCTCAACCGTGCGAAGATGGAAGACGCGAAGAGGGCGCTACCCCCCGAACCAAACCCCCACCTGAATAATTTTAACAAACACTCTAAGATAACAATTCTGGACTAAACATTGCTAGAAACAAATATATAACTCACTACACTCCCTAGCGCAACCCAAACCTCCAAATCCCATGACATCGATCTATCCTCTCAACAGACAATCCTCTTCTAAAATTCATAACTTTTCTTCCAGAGATCCAAAAAGGGTGTTCTTTGATTCTCTGGAAATATTATTAATTTCTGTACATAAACCTAGTTGGTGAGTTTTCCAGATTCAACCATCTTCTATCCTTTCCAAATAGATTAATAGAACAACTAAATCTCGTTAGGGGTTTTGGGCAGCAAGACTAAAACTGACGTATCCTTCAGTACACGTAACCAAAATTTATGTTCTTTAGCTTTCTGGAAATCTTATCAAATACCTACAACTTTCGTTTTGGTGAGATCTTCTAAAAAATTCATTAACTATTTGCTAATGACCGATTAACATTAACTATCAGAATTATGATAGAACCACAGAATAGAAGTGCTACGAAAATCATATCTCCTAATCCGCTCATCCAAATGATGTGATCCAAGAACCTACGGAAAGCTACTAACATTATCTACAACTCTCCAGGAGATGGCCAGACCAGACTTCGTAGCTAACAGCCCTAAATCAAATGAACACTACAGACTGCCAGAAAACCGATCTAATACTAACATTACCTAAATACAAAATTACGCTACTAAACGAACAAAATAGGGATTACCCTTGGAGAACCACTGAAGAACACGAATACCAGCCCACGATCCCTCCCCTTCCCTTCTCCCTTCTCCCTCTTTCTTGGCCGAGCACCACTAGATAGATCCTCCTTCTTCCTTCGCGTGGCCGACAGCACCAAGGGCTTTCTTCACCGGCAGCGGGAGGTCTCACCGGAGGAGGAAGCACTGCTGGAGGGAGGAGGCGCCACTGGGCGGAGGAACAAGGGGGCGGCCAAGGGAGGTGAGGGGGTGGCGGCCAACAATGGGAGGAGGGGAAAAGTGGGGGGCGGCTAGGGTTTTGGGGGAGGGTGGCACCTCCCCCCCTTTGGCCGGCCACCACAAGGCTCCTTAGGCCAAGGCCCAAGCCCAGGTTGCCAAGATTTTGCAGAAATCCCCCTCTTTTCCCGTGTTAAATCATTTTGCTAGTAGGTTCTTCTCACTAATTTAATTATTCTTTCTCGAATACATTTGGGGACATCAGTGATTAAGAAATTATCCCGTCTGTGATTGTATCTGATTTCTTGTTTTCAGAGGGCATGGCTAGCATTTCTGAGGCTAGCCGAAAAACAGAATATTTTTTAGCTGAACTATCACAGGCGGTTTAGTGGCACAAACCATTTGTGATATGTATCACACACGGTTCTAAAATAGAACCGTCGGTGATATGGTTGTTGCATATCACAGACTATTTTTAAAATAGAATTGTATGTGATATGGTCGTATATCACACACTCTTTTTAAAATAGAACCGTTTGTGATACGGTCGCATATCACAGACTGATATATTATGGAACGGTCTGTGATACTTATCACAGATGGTTCTGGAATAGAACCGTATGTGATATAGAATATCACAGACGGTTCTTAAATAGAACCGTCTGTGATATCCCTTTATTAGTAGGGCCCGCTAGATTTGCGCCCTTACTCCTCACTCGCCCATCCCCCTCCCTAGTGCCCTTACTCCTCACTCGCCCATCCCCCTCCCCAGTGCCCTTACTCCTCACTCGCCTGTCCCCCTCCCCACGCGAGCACCCCCAACCTCGACGTCGTCGCCCCCGACCACTGATTTGGCATATCCTTCTTCCCATCCTGGTCTTCCTCCTGTCCCTCAAATTGGCGTGCACGAGAACCGAAGGTATGACCCCAAATCCGACATCTTTTCCTCCGATTGGTGATTTTTTTTGTAGATCTAGCTAGTACAAATGTACTTATGGGCAAAATTGTTAGATCCCCATTATCCTATGCTTCGGCATGTCCAAGAATTGTGAAGTTTTGCTTGCTGTTGTTGCTTTCATTTGTGAAATTTTTCTTGCTGTTGTTGGGCTATGAACTGTAGATGGACAAGAGGAGGCTTAAAAGGAGAAAGATGTTGTTTACTAGCACTGCTTGATATGTGGCTGCTTGCATGATCATTTTGTTTGTACGGTCTAGACTAAGGAATAGGAGAGATCATATTACGTATGCCCAATTGAGGAAATGGATAGGATTAGAATTGATTATCTGAATAATAAAATTTGGAAGAATGAAAAAACTTGTACCAACACAATTAGGCTTAAGCAAACTTTGTTCTTTCGGTTGTGTGAAGTCTTAAAAGAGTGATCTTTGCTTCGTGACACTATACATGTATATCTTGATGAGCAAGTTGCCATGTTCTTGAACACAATTGGCCACAACCGAAGAAATAGGCTAGTTGGTACCAATTTCACTCATTCAGGTGAAATAGTTAGCTGATATTTTGGACGTGTCCTCCATGCCATAGGTGAGCTACGAAATGTTCTATATATTAGCAAACTTCAATTAATTAACCTTCCACATTCCTGAAAAAATCTGAGGTGTTCTATTAAATAACTTTCCATCTCTTCCCCCATCCTTTTTGAACTCTCTTTCTCATGAGAATTCAATTGCACGCCCTGCTGCGTACGCATGACCTTAAGGCTGAAAATAAGAGTGAATATAATCTTTGATGGGGTAAGAGCTGCACTCGAATTTATAGATTATGTACTTCTTTGTCATTGTAAGTAAAAAAAGTTCTTCATCTTTTCCCGTAAGAACTACACGCGAATGTTCCCGTCTCATCAAAGACAATGCAAACTGTGTTGGGCCTTAATGTCATGCGTAGGTAATGGTCCTTGCAATCATATTATTATGACTGAGAGAGATAGAGAGAGTTCAAAATGGATGGGGGAAGAGATGAGAATTTATTTAATAGCATAGTTTGGATTTTTTGGGGATTGTGGAAGGTTGATTAAGTGAAATAGGTTGGGATATGGAACATTGGAAAGGTGGGTGATATCCACGTTTACTTGCTTTTTCGATTGAGACTTATTACTCTTTGTTGGATACTTTATTTGTGTCCTCATTAATTTTTAGGGAAATAGCTTTTCAACTCGATAAGACTCACTGCAAGTACAAGTCATTTGGAGAGTCTTTAGCACCATTTGGCCATGTTGATAATTTGCCCTTGAATGCATACTATTGAGACTTCCTTGATGAATGTCACGATGGAATTTATTACTATTTGAATATTTTTCCCTCAAGTGTTCTTCTCTGTTTACTTTCATAAAAAGCAAGCAAGCGAGATGGCGTCCGCACAGTTGATCTCTGAGCAATGCGTCACCCAAGACGCATCCTATGTCAAGAATTATAAAACAACAGGATTGCTTGCTCAGGGCAACAAGGACTACACACTGGTGTCCTACAACCAGAGGTAGGTTGTCGAGACCCAAAAATGCAATTCTGAACACTCTGTGTATAACGCACTAGTCTAGGATCACGATAGTGCACAAAGTGCTAACATAGACTTATATCGATCCACACAAGACGAAATAATAGGATAAATGAGTAATTTGAATAACCAATAAGTGTTGTGAAATTAAGGTCGAATTTACTTTTATTAAACCTCGCAGGGCTAGCAAAAAATAAATAGCAGTGGAATAAATAAACTTCAGCGGAAACCCATCAATTCACCACAGGCAACCGACTGGGATCAAGACCTAGCGATCAGTAGCTTCATAGAACTCCTCAAAAGTGGGCGAAGACTCCTCCACTTTTGTTGATTGATTATAGCAAGCATGAGTACACAATCATGATTAAATCGTGATTTATTTATTCCTTTGGAATAAGCCTTCATGTATATATTCCAAAGGAATGATTTATTTGGTTCTTTTGCATAAAAGCAACATTTGCAATTGAATATGAATAATAGATTAAAACACAACTTAAAATAAATAAACAATATTAACTTAACAGTTGTTTTCACAAAGAACACAAAGCCTAAACAAGTTATTCACATAGCCATATGACTTTGATAACACAACTCTCTTCCCAAATGTTTTATAAAAATATAACCCTCGTGTGAAATCTCCAAGCATGTCCATGACCACAGACGCGGCTATCCGAATAGATTGATTACACTATGCGGAGGTTATACACTTTACACACATGATATAACTAGTGTAGCTAGCAATAATCATCACAAAACTTTTCAGAAACTTCATCTCAAACATTGAGACTCCTGATGTGTTTTACTGATGACAGTAACACCCAAACAAGAAATTAGTCCATCGCACACCGTTGGACAGGGAAGCGGCAAACCGTCCCGTGATGTGAGTCGCCACAAAGACAGAAACACACCTCCACCCTAGCACAGGGCCTAACCTACTACTTGAGTAGTCAATGTCGAGACTCTATAACTTACTAAGTTAGGCCTGTCCCATACCAGGCATGTGGTCGTACAGTTGTGGCTTAGTTCAATGGCACACAAAGTTATGTCCTTAATCGACCAAGGCAAGACTTCCAATTTCTAACTAAGCAATCATTTCTTTTCAATTCCCAAGCACTGAGCTCCAATATATCACAGAGTTTCCACCACTTGCCTTAGTCTAAATCTTTTCTCACCCAGTTGGTTAAGTTCAATACATACCATCAACGAGTAATAGCACACAACGCACGCACTTTTATCACAAAGTTCCATAATCACTTAGTCAGATTCATATTTGCAACTCACATGAAATTATGACTCGTTGCATGGCTAAGCAAACTACTCGTACCTACCCAACCCACGTTGGTGCTATGATAATACCAACTGAACCAATCTAGGGTGACAAAAGATCACGGCACAACAATAGACAAGGTAGATATAAACAAATAGGATTAATAACTAAACCCAAAAGCATTTAAATAAATACTTAAAGTAATTGCAATACTTTGAATCAAAGTAATTTTAGAAAACTGGGTTCAATATGATCAAAGGTAAAACTTTCCTTGGAATAGATCTTGGTACTGGTCTTGGTCTTGGTGAACTCCTTCTTCAAAATTCCCCAAAGAATCAACGTTTACTCGCAAACGAAGCAAATGAAAAAATAGAGAGAAAACAAACTCCAAAAATTAAATAAAAATATTAGTAAAATAGAGCTCGAATTTAGATGAATTTAGAAATTTGAATGGACTCAATAGGAGTTCGGATGAAGAAGATATGACCTTTGAAAGGTCAAAACTTAAGAGTACAGAGAAGACTAATGCGAACCTATGAGTGCACTCATGGGTGGCTGAGGATGGTTGAGATGGCCGGTGGCGAGGTTTGAGTGGAGAAGAAGGTCGGACGTTGTTGGGAAATCCCTCCGATGACGCTCCAACGACGTGGAGGGGTGCTCGATGTAGCCCGCGCGATGGTGATGACGATGGCGCAGACCGCGGTGGTGGGGCTTCAACAGCAGCGGCAGAATTTGAGATTGAAGAGCTCCTGTTGAAGAACCCTAAAACCTAAATCATGGCGTTGCAAGGGTTCCAAAGGTGAAATAGATTGGGGGTTCGGGTTGAGGGCGTTGAGGCAATCTTTGGGGTCCTATTTATAGGGTGGGGGCGAGCATGGGGTGGTGTATTGGTGGCGAAGACCTAAACGAGTCCGAAACAAACATGAGCGAAATCTGGAGATGGAAGGTGCTACGGGATAAGATTTGGCGAGATTCGGACACAGAAAGATAAGAGAATTTGGAAACCGTACGAAGGATTCTTTCAATTGGAAGCGACTTTGTCGTACGAAGCTTCAATAGGCAGCAATGGAGGCTTTGGCGAAACTCCCGTGGAGACGACGACGACCACTTGATGGGTGGGGCGCACCTAGGAGCGAGACGGAGAGTGAACACGCGCACGTGCGCTGGGCTACGTGTGGAAAGGAAGGCCGAACGGGCCAGGCTGGAGTGAGCAGAAATGGGCCAAATCCAAGGAGATTTGGCCCAAGAGCTTTTCTGAGAATTTAAATAGGTTTTCTATTTTAGAAAATACAGTAAATCAAATTGGCAAATAGAAAATAACAGTTGAACTCGGAAAAATTATAGAAAAAATTTACAAAATATATCCAAGCACATAGAACCCAAATAAAATAGCTTTGACAATTGTTGATGTTGACATTAATCATATTAAATAGTTTTGATATTAAAAGTCCATATTAAGCTTGTTTAAAATTCAAATAAAATCTCAAGGGTTAATTTTTCCAACTACTAACTAATCAAAATATTTTTAAAGCTCGAAAATTGGGATGTTACACACCTCCCCCCTTAAAGGAATCTCGACCCCGATATTCCGGCTAGCTAGAGAAAATGCTAGGAAACTCGGCTTTCAGCTCTTCTTCACGCTCTCAGTTGCTTCTCCTTCTGAATGGTGGCTCCATTGAACTTTGCAGAAATGAATAGTCTTGCTTCTGGTCCGATGCTCTGCGACATCCAAGATCTTGACTGGTTGTTCCTTGTAAGTGAGATCTTCTTTTAACTCGATTGAATCCAAGGGGGCTTGTTCTGTCAGCACACAAAGAAACTTCTTCAACTGAGAAACATGGAACACATCATGCACTCCTGCTAAAGATTGCAATAGTTCGAGCTAATAAGCAACTTCCCCTCGACGACTCACAATTTTGAACGAACCAACATACCTAGGGGAAAGCTTCCCTTTGGCATGAAACCTTCTGACACCTCTGAGCAGAGTAACTCGAAGATACATGAAATCTTCTGGTTCAAAGCTGAGGTCACGACGATGATTATCAGCATAGCTGATCTTCTGCCTGGACTGAGCTATCTTCAATCTTTCTCTGATCATAGACACTTGATCTTCTACTTCCTGAAAATATTTGGTCCGAATACCTTATGCTTGGCTATTTCTAACCAATTCAGAGGGGTTCTGCATGCTCGACAATGCAACGCTTCAAATTGTAATATTTGCAAACTGGCTTGGTAACTGTTGTTGTACGAGAATTCTGCATACGGCAAACTTTTGTCCCAACTGGTAGCATTAGCTAAAGCACAAGCTCTCAACATATCTTTCAATATTTGATTTACTCTTTCAGTCTGCCCATTTGTCTGAGGGTGATAACGTAGTACTGAAATTCGAATGAGTTCCCAAGGATTCATGCAGACTTTGCCAAAAAAAGAGAGGTGAATTGAGATCCTCGATTTGATACTATCTTCTTAGGCACACCATGCAAACTGACAATTCTTGACATATATAACTCTTTAAGGCGATCTCCTGAGTAGGTGGTTTTGACTAGCAAGAAATGGGCAACCTTCGTCAAACGATCTACTATTACCCAAATTGAATCGTAACCTGATTGAGTCCTGGGTAAACCGGTAATGAAATCCATTCCGATTTCTTCTCATTTCCACTCTAGAATCTTCAAGGGTTTTACAGACCTGCTGGTCATTGATGTTCTGCCTTTACTTTCTGACATGCATCACACAAGGCAATAAACTCTGCGACTTCTCACTTTAGATTTGTCCACCAAAATTTATTCTTAACATCCTGATACATCTTAGTACTCCTGGGCTGAATAGAATATTTTGAGTCATGAGCTTCTTTTAAGATTAGCTGTCTCAATCCATCAACATCTGGCACGCAGATACGTCTATTAATCTACAGTATATCTTGATTGTCTTTGGTGAAATCCTTGAATTTACCTTCTTCCATCTTACGCTTTATGTCCTTAATCTCAGGATCATTTGGTTGGGCTTCACGAATCTGCTTCTCCAAGGTGGAATGTACTTCGAGACTAGTTATGAATCCTTTAGTTACAACTTCCAACTTTAACTTCTGAAATTCCTCTTGAAGTTCTGGACAATTCTCTTTTACTTCCAAAGCATTGCAGTAGCTCTTACGGCTTAACGCATTTGCAACGACATTGGCTTTTCCAGGATGGTAGTGGATTCCAAGATTATAATCCTTTATTAACTCTAACCATCTCCTATGTCTCATGTTCAGATCAGACTGAGTGAAATTATACTTCAAACTTTTATGATCTATGTATACCTCACAGCGGTTACCAATGAGATAATGACATCAAATCTTTAAAGCATGCACTACGACAACAAGTTTTAGATCATGGGTATGGTAATTCTCCTCATGAGATCTCAATTGCCTTGACGTGTAAGCGACAACTCTTCCTTCTTGCATCAGGACGCATCCTAATTCTTGACGCGAAGCTTCACAGTAGATATCGAAATGTTTCCGGATATCTGGTAGAATTAGCATTGGGACTGTAGTCAAATGCTTCTTCAATTCTTGAAAGCTTTCCTTACATGCTGAGGTCTAAGTGAACTTTTTCTCCTTCTTCAACAATTGTGTAAGTGGCTTAACAATTGTCGAGAATCCTTCGATGAAGCAGAGATAATATCCCGCCATTCCCAACAAACTATGAATCTGAGTTATTGTCTTGGGTTGCTCCCAATGCAGTACTGCTTTAACTTTGCCAGGGTCAACCGCTACTCCTTCGGCTGTCATCACATGACCAAGAAAATTGACTTTCTTTTTTCCAGAAATCACACTTGCTGAACTTAGCATACAACTGATGCTCTATAAGTTTCTCTAGGATTAACCTCAGGTGCTCAGCATGTTCTTCTTCTGTCTTGGAGTAAACCAAAATATCATCAATGAACACAACTACAAACTTGTCCAAATATTCCATGACTACTTTATTCATCATGTTTATGAAGTATGCAGGAGCATTAGTCAGACCAAAGGACATCACTAAAAACTCATAATGTCCATACCGCGTCGAGAAAGCGGTCTTCGGTATATCCTTCGGACAAATCTTCAACTGATAGTAACCTGATCGCAGATCAATCTTTGAGAACACTCCGGCTCCTTTGATCTGATCAAACAAATGATCTATTCGGGGTTGTGGGTACATGTTCTTGATGGTAACCTCATTAATAGCACGATAATCGATGCACATTCTCATGCTTCCATCCTTCGTCTTGACAAACAAAACTGGCGCTCCTCATGGCGACGAACTAGGTCTCACATAACTTTTCTCAAGAAGTTCTTCAATTTGCTTCTTCATTTCCACTAACTCATCTGCTGGCATCCGATAAGGTCTTTTCGAAATTGGTGCTGTTCTTGGCACTAGATCGATGACGAATTCAATGTCACGGTCTAGTGGCATCCTTGGCAATTCTTCTAGAAACACATAAGGATATTATCTGACAATAGGTACATCTTCCAAAGGATCGGTCTTCAGGCTGTTGACTAACAGATGTCCATCACACATTGAGGTGGCTAGGAACTCTACCTTCTTCCCCTTGGTATCCTCGATTGTTACGGCTCTGCGGACACAGTCTAGAACAGCTTTATGCTTTGTTAACCAATCCATGCCAAGAATGACATCTAAGGTTTGGGTGTCTAAGACAATGAGGCTGGCTAGAAACTCAACTCCAGCTATGAGTAACTTAGCTCCTAAACATCCCACTCTAGAGCTTAACTCTGCTCTAGGCGATTGGACTAACAGAGTATGCTTAAGATGCATAACTTCCACATTGTTCTTGGTTGCAAAAACTCTAGAAACAAACGAATACGAAGCTCTAGAATCAAATAAAACTAATGCAGGTACTAAGTTAACCAGAAACTTACCCAGTACAACATCGAGTGTTTCTTGGGCTCCTTTCATAGTGACGTGGTTGACATGGCCTCTGACCACAGACTGCGACGCTCCTTCGGATTGACCGGCAACTTGAGAAGCTCCTTGGTTGATGCTTGGTGCTGGCGTCTTGGCTGGTGTAGCTCCAAGGTTGAAGCGTACTAGAGTCACTGTTCCCTTCTGAGGATAATGGTTGGCGAAGTGCCCTGGCTAACAGCAGGTATAGCAAACTCTAGTTCCATTCTGCTGATTGCCCCCGGGATTGGAGTTGACTATCACAGGGTTGCAAAAGTTTTGAGTAGCTGGACGAGGTGCTGAAGTAGGTGCAGGCATCCTAAAAGAGTTCTGAGATGGAAAATGAGTGAACTGTTGGGAAACTATTCTTGATTTCTACTGAGCTTGATGACTCCCTCGCTGAGCCATTGTGTGCATACGGTTGTCCTCCAACTCTTTGCGCTTATCTTCAAGGATCAAAACTTTATTGACTAGCTCTTCGAAATTTGGAAATGTATGGGCGATCAAACTAACTTGCAATCCAATATTTAATCCCTTCAGAAAACGACTCTGGCGAGCCTTATCAGTGGCGACACCTTCCGCAGCATAGCGGGCAAGCTGAGAGAATTTGTTGAGGTAGTCGGTCACTGACATGCCTCCTTGCATGAGGGCACAAAATTCATCCTTCTTCAGATCAATAATTCCTTCTGGCACATGATACTGGTGAAAAGCTATTGAAAACTCTTCCTACGTAATGTTCTGTGGTGTCTCATATGCGGCATGAAGTTTTCCCACCATTCGGCGGCAATGCCGTCCATTTGGTGAGTGGCTTAGAGAACCTTCTCACGATCGCTGCATTGGATGATCAGCAGCTTCCTTTCTATGACACGAAGCCAGTCATCAGCTTCCACTGATGACTCATGACTGGAAAAGGTTGGCGAGCGAGTTCTCACGAAATCTACTAGCTTGGGTGGTCCATGATGACTGTGGGAAGCTGGTGCTCTATTCTTGTTATAGTTCTGATTATTGTTCATATTTTGCATCTGGTTCATCATCATGTACATCATCTACGTTTGAGCTACCATGAACGTGCCAAAATTCTGCAAATCAAATGGAAGTGCTTGCGGCGGGACTGCTCCTACTGGTGTCTACTCATAATCTTCTGACCCTAGGGGTTCTGGATCCACTGGCAGTAGTGTGATGAGTCTGAGCCATCTGGCGAAAGCTCCAAGGGTTAGATAAGGTAGCAAGCACAAGATAAGTTAAGAACTAATCGAGGGGGTAGATTAAACCCAACAAACACGGCTTCAAGAAATCAACTGAAATACTTATATTAATAAGGGTCTTAGCATGACTGCAACAAGTGCCTAAGGGCCTTTGCAGCTCATACTCGCACACAAGAAAACAAACGCAAACCTCACACACAAATTACCGCCTAAAGAGCGACACTCCTAACCTTAAACTGACATGGCTCACACACTGAGCCTCGACTGACTTAACCTAAACTTGAGCGATCTACTCAATGAGATAGCTTCTATAGCCACGATGGTGCTCCCGGTGCTTTAGGCTCTGCTGGCTCCTCGGCCTCTTTCGGGTCTTCCTCTGGATCTTCTCCTTCAGGGTCTTCCTCATCGGGGTCTTTGATGTGGCCCGAATATCTTCTGCTAATCTGGTGGGTTTTTCTGATATTTTGGATGTGCAGTTTGTTTTGCAAGAAGAAAAGGTGCCGCTGGCGACGCAAGAGATCAAGGAAGAAGTTCTACCTGCTGTTGTGCATGAGGATGTTTCAAGTGATGATGTCACGCATGCGATCAAGCCAACCGTGTGCATGTGTGGTGCAATGCATGGTTATGGCCATGGATCAATATGTGCATGCTATAGTTCATACGTATGCATGCAAGCCATGCAAGTTTCTTTTGTATGTGAAAGGAGGACTACGTGTGTGTACAATCAAGCGTGTACATGCATGCATGCAGATTTTGCATGGGAGCCAGGAGTGCCACGAGATGAATGCATCCTTGTAGATTCAACTAATCAGCCGAATGCATGTTGTGTGTGTGCATGCATGCAGGCTGAGGCAAAAGGAAATTGCGTGGGCTGTTTTTGCGCAAGGAAAGAAGCTACGGGGCAGCATGTGGAATTGATTCAGGGGAACGAAGAAGGAAATCAAGATCTGATTTTTTTCTGCATGGCTCCATAAACCGGACCACGAGTGCTACTTTGGGCATGTACGTCGACCAGAACACGACCAAGGCAAATATTTCCTTGTGTGCTGGACAAAGTCCAAACAGGAGATTAATTCTCATCTGTTGGGCGTGAAGATCAATAATATATAGTAGTCGGATACTACAATCTACTGGAGATCACATGTATTTGGAGTCCAATTTCTACACGTCAAAACTCCAAGCCGAGAAGTTGGGCCTAGCGTTGGTAGCCTGGTCATTTCTTTCTATGCGTGCATGGGGGTGGAGCCCACCTGATCGACATGCAATACAGGGATTGTGTCCTACTGCCTCTGATCCGTGGGTCCCTCCGTGAAGTCACACATGAACCGATCATGTTATTTGCGTACGGTTCTATTTATGTGTAAGATTAATTGACCACTAGTTCTTTAATTAGGAAACCAATCTGTTATAGTTTGTTTCCATTGAACGTATCAAAGTATATGTCGGTTAGGTGCTTGGCCTATGGCTGTAAGTTTGTGTCGCCTATATAAAGGCCAAGTGTGCAACCGTGTAAGTGAGTCAAGTTTTGATATATGAATTAAAACACGTGTGCGTGTTGGCCTTAGGCCGTTAGGGTTCATCCTTGTTTTATGTGTGTTCTTGTGAATTCCAATCTCAGATTTCATTTTGGCGAGAGGGTTTCTAGCTGTGGTGCTAGGAGTTACTCGTTGGATTTTTGATCCCTATTTCTCGTTCGTGTACTGAGGTGTACGTGGGTGTGAGATTTATCTATCCAAGTGCGAGTTGCATCTTGCAATTTGTGCTCCACATATTATCAAGGAGATTCGTTCCAGGGTACTGTTCATGTGCATGCTACTGTTCATGTGCATGGTACTGTTCATCCACCGCTAGGAGAAGAAGACGACACACTACTGATCTTCGAGTTCCACTATGAAAGATCGACCAACCCACTGGATTTAATCTCGCCTCGAGGTTAATCCACATCAGGTGGTATCAGAGCGATGGTTGCTCATGGTGGATTTGTGCTGGCTACCTTAGCCAACGCAAAGTTCTTGAAGATGCTACCATCGACCATGCCAAAGCTAGCAACAAGAACCACTTCAGAAGAATACTTCATCTAGGAGGAAGCGATGCATCAGTTCTTCAAGCATCACAATTTCTCTTCTATTAGGAAGATGAGAATTACGAAAAGAACCTTTGTTGATCAGGTTCGCAGATGGTGGGATAACATGCAAGAAGATCGTGATCGAAGAGAAGAGCTATAGTGTACCACATGGGAGGAGATGAAAGTGTTGACGCGACATCAATTCGTGTTGCCACCACACAAGCCGATGAGGAAGAAGACGAAAAAGGAGATCGAGCCTGCAGAAAAATTTTCAATCCCCATGCAAGTTGCAGAAGATGGTGAGAAGACAAACTCGAAACCGAGGACGGTTTCGCTTGAAGGAGGATTGGATGATGCAGCCCGAATATCTTCTGCTAATCCGGTGGGTTTTTCTAATATTTTGGATGTGCAGTTTGTTTTGCAAGAAGAAAAGGTGCCGATGGCGACTCAAGAGATCAAGGAAGAAGTTCTACCTGCTGTTGTGCATGAGGATGTTTCAAGTGACGATGTCACGCATGCGATCAAGCCGACCGTGTGCATGTGTGGTGCAATGCATGGGTATGGCCATGATCAATATGTGCATGCTATAGTTCATACGTATGCATGCAAGCCATGTAAGTTTCTTTTGTATGTGAAAGGAGGACTACGTGTGTGTACAATCAAGCGTGTACATGCATGCATGCAGATTTTGCATGAGAGCCAGGAGTGCCACGAGATGAATGCATCCTTGTAGATTCAACTTGTAATATCCCGGTCAACTCGTAGTGCAGCCCATGTGGCCTATGAGGAGTCATGTGGTGGGATTAGTCCCATATTGCTTGTCTAAAGTGAGTTATAGTAGTATACTAGTAGTGTGCCCGTGCGTTGTAACGGAATCTTAAAAGAGAGTGATACAAATCAGCAGACTGATCATAAAACCGCATAATTTGGCAATCTCATACAGGCTATTAATCTGTCGGCTGCATTGATGACGATTTACTAAGATAAATACCCAGTCACAAAGGGGAAAAATATATGCAGGCAAGCGTAACCTCTCTACTTGATATATCTGCCCTGACATCCTCATGCACTGAGATTTGAGGAAGCTGGTATTTATACAAAACTACATACATAGAATAAAAAAATAGATATTTTTTTCTCACTGTACTACAGATGTTCTGAAAGAAATTCCCCCCAACATCCCAAAATTCAAAGGCATCTACCAAGTCCAACAGTGCAAATAACATAGACACGTACTTCCTTCCAGCCCATCTTCTCCATGATTCTCTTGGCAGAATTCAAACCACTGGAACAGAAGCACGTACTTCCTTCCAGCCCATGTTCTCCATGATTCTCTTGGCAGAATTCAAACCACTGGAACAGAAGTTCATATCTACTGATGCAGCTCGCACTGAATCCACGTTCTCACTTGTATCCTCATATTCATCAGAATTGATGCTGTTAATTTGCTTCTGTCCAGGTCCTATCCCTAAGCCATGGTGTAGGATCCTTATCTTAGCAGCTCTATACCTGTAAACATTTATTTTGTGCTCCTACAAATATTATAAAATCTCAAAATATTGCTGATGTCAAGGAAATTAATACTGACGCTTTATGCTTTGTCATTTATGGCAGATACATAGCCAAATAGGGGAACAGTTCAACAAATGACTAATTTTACATGCTTCAAAATACTATAGATATTGCTTTCTGTAAAAAAGAGTATAAACATGGAAAAACCTAGCGCTATCCATGTTTTTGGTACAACAGTAAGAACTAAGAACTCCATAGAATTGTTGGCTGTAAGATTGCAATCATAGATACATCTTGTCTACTTGAGAAAGGAATAAAAAAGGCAACTGCCATTGGGCTACTTACACACTTGACAAAAGAATTCTGCAGGTAAGGAAGCTTGACATATTTATCAATGAACTTTTCCCCATTTCATGTTTTCTGCCCAAAACACCATCCGGCAAAATACACGGGATTTCTAGCATTCTCGATGAAAATAATACCGGAATTGGTTAAGTGACATACTGATTAGTGATTACAAACAAGAAGATATTGAAAGGACAAGAACGACGAACTTAGAAATGCATAGATTACCAGAGACGACCACGAGGAGGAGGGATGTCAAGAGCTGTGAATCCACTGATGCATTAGGCAGCAGGTCCTTCACCAACCTTCACAATATACTGCACAACCAAAGAGAAAAAAAATCAATCACAGGCTATAAGCTAGGGTCACAAATATGTAGATGATCATCGCTGTTTTTTCAAAAAGAAGAAAACTGGATGGACTGCTAAGCGTGCCGGCTAATTTGATGTGCAAGAATTAAACATATAGAAAAAAATAGATGATTGCTAAGCTTGCTAACTAATCTGGATGCACAGAAGGAAACAAATAGAAGAAGTGAAACCAAGGAGAACAAGTTGCACCTGCTCTGGTTTCAGCACAAACTTTTTGCCTCCAATGGAAAATGCAATGTCATGCATGGATGCAAGGCTGCCACAGTCCACAGATTATTCTCCCATGGGACTTGGGAGACGGTCACACAGCTGCAAAATTGATACAGTTTTGCAAAGTAAAAGTATCTCTGTAGTGGTAGAACGGCCTGTGCCAGAATTTAACAAGCTCACCTGATTAATGTACTTCAATACGAGTTCCTGGGTCTGGTTTTGTGCAAGTTGGCTCTGCATCCATACAACAGCCATTTCACAAGCATTGCACATGGCATCGCTATGGAGACCATTCGATTTCCCAGCTTCATCATCTACTACACTCTGAATTCCAGCACTGTGTTTACAAAGGACATGGAGAAGGAAGAAATGACTTACAATAGTAGCATAATGCAAGTATAGAATGCCTAACGAACCACTTCCAACAATTTGCTCGATTGTAACAAAGTTGGCCAATCCTCAGGAGGGCGCTCCGATATCATCCTCCTTATCCGATCGGCAAACCCCTCCCTCTCGGCGTCCTCATCCTCTCCTCCGACGCAACAGTAAAATCATGTAAAGTATCATACCTTGATTTACTGTCAGGTGAAATAAATCTTGAAGACTGAGAAAAATATGAGGAACTGTGACAATGGACATATGTGCCAAGAGCATCTATGACAGAAAGAAATGATCATGATTAGCACATTGCAAAAAATTTAGTACCACAGTGAATTATTTTTTTTTACAAGAACCACAGTAAATCATACAAAACAAAATGCAAAATTAGGAAGTAGCTTTGAAAGTGATCTGGTTTTGTCATGAGCACAGATCCATATAAATGTGACTATCTATATTCAAATCCCACGAAACATAATGTTCTTGATTTTTACAGAATATGCCTAGACACAAGTACAAAACATGCTATCATGGCACAAGTACAAAATTGTTTCTAACTTTTCATGTTCCCAGTTAGACACAAGTACAAAACAAGCTATCATGGCAATGTCATTTCTGTTAACACTGGAATAATTTGCATGACAGTAAAGTGATAAATATTGATTTTGAGTTTCGACAATGGTATGATGGAAAACAATAGAATTAGACATTGAGACCTTCATGAGAGAAGCCATCACTTCCGCCAGCAGAAGTGCAGGGTTAGTTTGAGTGATAATATGAAGCCATCACTTCCACAAAATATATTTTTATTCTACAATCCGTAGTTTTTTTTGGCACTTACATGTCGATGCAAATATGGAATATATATTCATTGCTATGCCTGGGATCTAGGTATTGCAATCATAGATACATCTTGTCTACTTGAGAACGGAATAAAAAAAGGCAACAGCCATTGGGCTACTTACACACTTGACAAAAGAATTCTGCAGGTAAGGAAGCTTGACATATTTATCAATGAACTTTTCCCCATTTCATGCATTTTTCCCCATTTCATGCATTTCTCTATAAATCTCTGCATAGTCATATCAAACATTGTAGTCATAACTCAGAAGACACAAAAATCCTAAACATTGTAGGGAGGAAAAGTTGGTACATAATTTGTGGTTGTAGGGTCTTAAATGTATTATTTCCTTACAGTCATTTCATAAACTTGTTTTCTGCAATGACAATGTATACACCAAGATTAATTCAGTCAATGCTAATTAACAGGACATCGTTAGGACTTAGGATGTAATGCAACGTGTGCACCAAGATCACGATCTTTCACAAATTTCGACAAATAATGCACCTGCAAAATCAAAAGCAGCTAACATACTGAACAGGAGAAAGGGGAAAAAAGAGGCAGAATATTCCATGCTGTATCCAAAATGCCATACCTATGAATTAGAATAACTTACGTATCCAATAATGTATTTCCTAACATAATTAAGTAAAATAGGGAGAAGGGGAAATGGTATCACAACTGGAAACACTAATTCTAAATGACTCACCATCAGAGGAACTAAACGAATAATAAGGAAATCAATGTAAAAGGTTATAATAAAATAAACCTTTGTCTCAATAGAATATATCAAACTCTTTATGACGATGTGGGGCAGCTGGATGCGGCGGAGCTCATGGCGCTCGAGCGAGGCGGAGATCTTAGAAAAATAAACTTTCTTGAGTCAACTCCTTCAATGTCGATGTTGCCACTTTCTGTGTTTGCAACAAATGTTGACAATAAGGAAACATTACGTGAGACTGAAAGCAGAGCTAACAAAACAAATAAAAGTTGAATGCACCGCCAATTCATCAAGAGATTCAATATAATAAGAACAGTAAAAAAATACGCCTTCAAGATAATAGCTTCCTAAATTCAACCCGTCAGATGTTCAATTCAACGAAAGAACAGACTTAAAAGGGAGTAATTGTTCGAGATGGCAACAAGGGATATATATACCTCATAGAGATGACATCTTCCACCTCATTTGCAAAGGCCATGCGGTCTTGCCCAAGACCATTTGTGTACTTCACCTTCTTTGGCTCCGTCATGATCCTCCAACGCTTCCTCGCAACCATTTTCTCAATGCATCAACATTCAACTCCAAGTCTAACAACCCTTTTTTTTTCAAGAGCAATCAACTCTAACAATCCGAATCGTGACATAACCTTAGGATGAGGTGTAGGAGGAGCAAGGAGAAAGAAGAAGATGCGATACTAACCAAGATAATCTAGACAAGGAGGGGCTGTTGGCGTGGAGATCTGGGGGTGGAACATGGGAGGGATGCAGATGGCGGAGGCGGCGAGATCTGGAGAATCGAGGTTGTCGTGTGCTCGATTCGATCTAGACGAGGATAGGAACACGACGGAGGCGGCATCAAGGAAGACGAGAGGAGAGGGAGGGGGCTGGTAGGTCACCGACTCACTGTTGGCCTGCGAGGGCGGTGGCAGCAGCTTGAGGTGCGTCGAGTTCTCGATCGAGGAGTTGAGCTCGGGATGGAGGTGTCTCCCGCCTCCCAGCCTCCCTCCTCGGCGAGACGGGCTGGCTCGGGCCCCACGGTGCTGCCTCCCCGACCTCGGGCTCCCGTCTCCTCCGTCTCGTCGCCGTCGTCTCAGCGCCGCCCAGATCTAAATTTGTCTTTGGCGAGAGGAGAGGAACGAGCATGGCGAGGAGGATCTGTTGTGGGGGCGCCGCGGCGAGGGGGTCGTGGCGGTGGCAAGGGAGGCGCCATGGGGGCGGCGGAGGCGAGGAGGTGGGCAGGGGTGAGGGCATGCGAGGTGCGGCGGAGGAGGAGGAGGCGAGGGAAGGGAGTGGAGCGAGATGGCGGTTGGGAGGAGGTGGGCGAGGCATGTGAGGCGGTTTGGTGTTGAGAGGGGGGGGGCGATCGCATGCGTCGCTTTCGGATTCTCGGTGGACGATCGCCCCGTGCGCGGGGTAAACCCAAAATTATAGTAGTTAAGATAATGCCTGTTGGGTCCAAACTTAGCACCTCCGGGTTAACCCTTTTACACGAAGCAAGGACGAAAGTGTAAGTTGGGTGCTATGTGTGCGTGGGTCCATCCCACGGTGGGCTAGGCATTGAGCGAATTTTGGGATAAGGTGTTACACAACTAGTCAGCCGAATGCATGTTGTGTGTGTGCATGCATGCAGGCTGAGGCAAAAGGAAATCGCATTGGCTGTTTTTGCGCAAGGAAAGAAGCTACTGGGCAGCATGTGGAATTGATTCAGGGGAACGAAGAAGGAAATCAATATCTGATTTTTTTTTCTGCATGCCTGCATAAACCGGACCAAGAGTGCTACTTTGGGCATGTACGTTGACCAGAACACAACCAAGGCAAATATTTCGTTGTGTGCTGGACAAAGTCCAAACAGGAGATTGATTCTGATCTGTTGGGCGTGAAGATCAATAATAGTAATCGGATACTACAATCTACTAGAGATCACATGTATTTGGAGTTCAATTTCTACATGTCAAAACTCCATGCTGAGAAGTTGGGGCCAGC
This sequence comes from Phyllostachys edulis, assembly GCA_036346405.1. Classification (NCBI taxonomy): domain Eukaryota; kingdom Viridiplantae; phylum Streptophyta; class Magnoliopsida; order Poales; family Poaceae; genus Phyllostachys; species Phyllostachys edulis. The sequence continues at coordinate 37,791 of JAYEVD010000601.1, read as the reverse complement.
GTTGGTAGCCTGGTCATTTCTTTCTATGCGTGCATGGGGGTGGAGCCCACCCGATCGACATGCAATACAGGGATTGTGTCCTACTACCTCTGATCCGTGGGTCCCTCCATGAAGCCACACATGAACTGATCATGTTATTTGCGTATGGTTCTATTTATGTGTAAGATTAATTGACCACTAGTTCTTTAATTAGGAAACCAATCTGTTATAGTTTGTTTCCATTGAACGTATCAAAGTATATGTCGGTTAGGTGCTTGGCCTATGGTTGTAAGTTTGTGTCGCCTATATAAAGGCCAAGGGTGCAACCATGTAAGGGAGTCAAGTTTTGAGATATGAATTAAAACACGTGTGCATGTTGGCCTTCGGTCGTTAGGGTTCATCCTTGTTTTATGTATGTTCTTGTGAATTTCAATCTCGGATTTCATCTTGGCGAGAGAGTTTCTAGCTGTGGTGCTAGGAGTTACTTGTTGGATCTTTGATCCCTATTTCTCGTTCATGTATTGAGGTGTACACGGGTGTGAGATTTATCTATCCAAGTGCGAGTTGCATCTTGCAATTTGTGCTCCACATATTATCAAGGAGATTCGTTCTAGGGTACTGCTCACGTGTATGGTACTGTTCATCCGCCGCTAGGAGAAGAAGACGACGCACTACTGATCTTCGAGTTCCACCGTGAAAGATCGGGCAACCCACAAGATTTTGAGAGACCATGTGGTCGTGTCTCCATGAAAGTGATGAGTAATTGACAAAGGTTTTAGGTCAGTCGAGTTTGGTTTGTGTGGTCGGACCTTGTCGTTGCGCGGTTCACGCGTTTTGTGAAGTCATTCGGCATTTCGAAAATCGAACGACCGGCGTGTTATGGGCGATACGACCGCTGAGGCGGTTGTACCGATTAGTAAATGGCGGTTGAAGAATTCGGAGAAGTTGTCTTTTCGAGTTCTGGTCTTCATTGAAAATCGAACGACCGCGGTATTGGAGCGGACGACCGGAGTCGCGGTTGATCCGCCGGTAACATGGCGGTTGTACCGATTGTATTGTGAGGTTCGCCATTTTGGTGATTTGAGTTTTGGGATAGGTCATATCAAGTGTGTTCATGCATATGTGTTGCATATTGCATGTTTGAGCTAACGTTAGGTCAAGTTGTGAAGAACTTGTTCCCGGTTTCGTGTTTCTTATGCGTGTGGCTCGGGGCGTCGAGTGGAGTCGTGGCGAGACACGATGGATCGGACTAAGCGCAGTGGCGCCGAGGTCGAACAGTCGAGGATGTGTCGAAGACGACGTGGACTCGAGGTGGTTGCGAGGCGTCTTGAGACAAGGAGCGCGAAGCTTCGGAAGGTGCGAAGAAGGCGAATCGGAAATTCGCAAGGCCGCACTGGCGAGGCGGGCTCCGTTGGACATAGCGGGCGTAACGGGGCGGAGACCCGTTAGCCAGGCGCTATAAAAGGAGAGGAGGGGCTGCATGCCCTCCTTGAGCACTTGAAAAGGAATTAGGGTTTGCTAGAGTCAAAAGAGTCTTTAGTGGCTGTTTTTGCTTTAGGCTTTAGTGGTTGAGGGTTGTTGGTGGAGGCAGTTTGGTGCTCCCTGCTTGTCCCCTTCGTAGCTCTCCAATGTGAGTTCTTGGCTTAGGGAGAGGGAGAGGATGGATTGATGAACTTGTAATCATTCCTCTTGTTCTAATGTCCATGCGTATGGGGATGTATCTCTTTGTATTTCGCTCTTGATTCAATGAATGGAAATCTGAAGTTTTCTTCTATTCGTGCTCTCTGTTCTTCGTTCTCCTTTTTTTGTGATTTTTGGGGCTTTCTTCAATCCGGGAGTTTTTGCTTGGTTCTTCCTCTTGATCTTGCTTGCTGGGACATGTGGGAACCTATCTAAGGTCATCTAGATCATCATCCACCCACGAGCAAGTCGTTAGATCAAGTTTTGATTTTTGCCCGGTTTTGAACCCACCTTCGTTCAAATGCAAAAGGATAGGAACCTTGGCATGGATCTCTGAAATCGTTGCTTGGAATAGGTTCCTAATATCTTCAGGAAGGTGTGGTTCAATTTTGGTCAAGTTTGGCCGCGTAGATCAAAAGTTTGATCGATTTTCGTTTTGAAACCCGAGCTGATTTTACTGCTCGGGACAATCGAACGACCGGCAGTAACACTACGGTTGTACCAAGATCTGCTTGAACGACCGGCCGTTTACTCGGCTTGTTCCGATTTCCGAGTTTCTTGAGAACTTCCGATTTTGTTTGTTTGTTTGTGGGGGTGAGGAGTGGATTCAACATAAGACTTCCTCTGTGCTTAATCTTTGATCTTCATAGCTCTCATAGCTATTGGAGTGATTTACAAGTTGAATCCATTCTTTGCGAAAAAGTTTATGTGCTCCTATTCACCCCCCCTCTAGTCGCCTTTCCGGTCCTACAATTGGTATCGAGCCGGTTAGCTCTTTTCAATAGATCTTAACCGTCTCAAGAGCCGTGGCGATGGACAAGTACTCGACCAAGCGCCCGCTTTCGATGGCATCGATTACCCTTCGGAAGAGCCGAATGGAGACATACATCCAGGCCCAGGGGTATGCCATCTGGCGAAAGGTCAAGGTTCGATTCGCTGTTCCTGCCGATGAGAACATCAATGTCGGGAACATGGCTGATGTTGAGGCAAATGCAAAGGCAAGGAACATCATCATCCAGGGTTTGAGTCGTAGCGAGTTTGACCGCATATCTCACCTGTCGTCCGCCTACGATATCTGGGTGACCCTCGACGCATACCATGAGGCACCACCCGATCAAGGCGGTTCGACAGGACCAGTTCAAACGAGAATACAACAAATTTGAGATGCTTGCTGGTGAGTCCCTAGATGAGTGCTTCGCACGTTTTCACAAGATCTTGAGCAACCTCCGAGCGGTCGGTCTCACATACCCCGACTCGGACAATGCTCGTCAGATGCTCACGGCACTCGATCTGCGTGTTTGGGAGATGAAAGTGACCACCATCAAAGACACGACAGACCTCTCGACCTTGACTCTTGATGCGGCAGACTCACGCCTCAAGACTCACGAGATTGACGTTGTCTCGTGGTCGAAGTCACAGTCGATGGCCTTGGTCACCGATCCCAGTTCGGCTTCTGGTTCTCTTGCTGATTCGTTGTGTGGTTTCTCCCTTGCTGCTCTCTGTGACGTAACTGATGATCAGTTAGAGCAGCTCGAGGATGAGCAGCTGGCCCTCCTAGCTCGGAAGTTTTCTCATGCTTACAAGAGGAGGAGGGACAGAAAGAGGGGAGGACCTGTGATTTGCTTCGAGTGTGGTGGCCCCAACCACATTGAACAACCGCCCAAGCGGAGAAGGGCAAGAACGACTACGGCGGTTCGGGCAAGAACGACTACACCGACAAGAACGCAACAAGAAGCCTCCAGCTCGGGCGCCCAAAGAAGAAGAAGTTCCGCAACTTCTAAAAGCCAAGCTCTTCCATCGTCCTCACCGCCTTGACGACCTCGACCTCGGCGAGGTGGAGGGATGGAGCGACGATGACGGGACGGGTGACCAAGAGCCCAAGAATGGCGGCGACGACTTCTCCCATGTGCTTCATGGCCTCGAGGGCGAACTCAGCGACAATGAACAGTACTCCGACTCCGGACGAGGTAGATCCCACCTCTGAACAGCTCAATCATGCTTTTCTTAAGCTAGGAGGTTTTCATGCTAAAGCTAAGGCTAGGTGTCTTTGAGTTAGAGAAGGAAATAGATAGACCGTCACTAGAGATTATTGCTCTTACATCCGCCTTCTAGTGATGATTGTGATACATGCTCTGCTTTCTTTGGTTGATATGGAGAAGTTAAGGACCTCACATGATAGTGTGTCCTCCAAACTTGATAGTGTTAAGGTGGAGAATGTTAGTCCGCTTCTTTGAGTTAGAGTTGAGTAGGATGGTCATTACCCTACTTATTCTTGATGAGACTACTTCTCCCACCTCATGTGAGGGTAAGGACATTCTTTGCTAGAGGATCTTATGCCATGCTCCTTGATCTGCCTGAGTCTTGTGAAAATTGCAATAACTTGAAGATGAACTTAAAACGGGCAGATCATAAAATTGCTGAACTACAAGCTTCTTTACTTGAGCCAATTGTTTCATGCTTGAACTGTCCTAAGTTAACTGCTGAACTTGAGGCTGTCTCCAAACAATTTCAAGATATGATTGATCATGAAAGGAAGTTGGCTCAGTTTGCTTCTAAGGACCCTGTTAGCTCACCATGCATTAAGTGTAACAAACTAAAATCGACTTGATTGCTTTGGATGAGAAATGTGTGAAGCTAACTAAGGATCTTCTAGAAAGCCACATTGTGCTTGCAATATGATTATGGAGAAGGGGAGAAGCCCTGTGGTAAGGATGAGGCGCTTAGCAACGTGAACCAAGCGGCTAGCGATGGGATCTGTCCCTTGAGTCGGTGTGCGTGCACAAGCCATTCTTCCCTCTCTTCTTTGGTTCTTCTTTTGCTCCCTTACCTTCTGCCGTCTCTTCTTCCCCTGCTCTTCTTGCACCTCTCTCTTTCGGAGTGTCGGTTACCTTATGAACACTCTCGAGAGACTTGTAGGAGGCAAGAAGAAGCTCAATCTTATTCTAGACCAATCTAAGATCTGCAGATTTAATCGTGGTCTAGGATATGACTTCTCTGAGGACATGAGGAAGCATCCACCGCCGTGCTCGGACCCATAGCACCAGTGTGATCGAGACCGAGCCCGGACCGAGAAAGTCCATTTCAAGTCAGCGGGCTATGTCGATTTCGACAAGAAGGTAATTTCACATCTCGCTTCTACCTCTCGAAGGTAAAGTATCACTTGCACCTTCGCCGGAAGATGGACACACACGATCGATCGATGCTTGGTAGCGCCAAGATCGCGCGTAGAGACCATGTTGAGTCTCTTAGGCGCATTCAGGGTCGGCCCCAGACCTTGAGTGCACCTAAGACCAACACGAGGTCTAGGCTTGTTTCTTCTGATGGGTTTGTGCAGCATCGAGGACTTGGTTTTTCCGAGTTTTCTGGTTTTCGTCCTCATGCTGCTTTCAGTCGTGACTTCCGCCGTCCTGAGGGTAGATCTCGTTTTCCCCATCGAGATAGCTACCCGCGGCGTGTTCAGCATGTTGCAGGTGCTCCGACTCGCTCCTTCGTAGCAGTCGAACCCAGCAACAGCTTCGGGTCTACTCTTAGACCTTCTGCTTTGAGTTACAGAGAGCGTAGGGTAGATAGAGGTCAGTCGTGCTTGACTACTTCATCTGCTCGACGTGTTATTCATATTAGGTGCCAAATCATTGTTGATTTATCGATCTTGAGACTTTACTCTGTTTGACTCGAGTTCGCGGGTAGGGAAGGAGAAGGTTTGGCTTGTAGACTCGGTTGTTCTCGTCATATGACCGGAGACTCCGTTGGTTCTCCTCCTAGCCCGCGCTCGGTGATGAGGCGATCACCTTCGGAGACGCTTGCGGCGCGGCGTCATCGCAAAAAGTCTTGTCGCGTATTAATGCTTCTTTTATTCTTAAGGATGTTGCCTTGGTTAGTAAGCTGCAGTACAATTTGCTTTCCGTTTCTCGGCTTCTTACGATGACGGTTTCGAGGTAAGCTTCAAGAAAAACGCTTGCAAAATTCTTGATTCTTCTGGTGTAGTCCGGTTTATGGATTTCTCGTTATGGGAGGATCTTTCGTGCTGATTTTTCGATTCTTCCGTGATCCTCTCCGGTGTTTGGTTGCTTCTGAGTCCCGCGATCTCTCTTTTTGGCATAGGAGACTTGGTCATATTGGATTTGACCATTTGACCCGAGTTAGCAGCCATGATCTCATTCGTGGTCTGCCGAAACTCAAGATGGTCAAAGATCTTGTTTGCACTCCATGCCGGCACGGCAAGATGGTTGCCGCTTCTCATCCTCCGGTCCACAGCATACTATGACCGATGCACCGACAAATTTGCTCCACATGGACACAGCTTGGACCAAATGCTCGAGTCTTGATCGGCGGGAGGGAAGTGGTATGTTCTTGTTGTGGTCGATGACTTCTCGAGGTATTCTTGGGTGTTTTTCTTAGCGTCAAAGGATGAGACGTTTTCACTTTTCCGAGGTCTTTTTAGTAGGCTTTCTGTTGAGCTTCCTGGTGCCTTACGAGCGATCCGCAGTGACAATGGCACGGAGTTCAAGAATTCCTACTTTGAGAGTTTCTGGTGAGACGGTGTAGAGCACCGCCTCTCTTCTCCATCGTCCCTCGGCAAAATGGCGTTGTGGAGAGGAAGAACCGTACCTTAGTCGAGATGGCGGGGCGATGCTTGATGAGTACTCTACACCGAGGAAATTTTGGTCAAGCCATTGCAATCGTGCCATGTTTGAATCGAGTTTTCTTGGGCACTCTTGCATCGCACTTCTTATGAGTGAGATACTGCGAAAGCCCAGCGTCTCTCATTTTCGTGTGTTTGGTTGCAAGTGCTTTATTTTGAAGTCCGGGAACCTAGATAAGTTCGAGTCACGTTCTCGTGGCGGTATCTTTCTAGGCTACTCGACTTCTTGGCGCTTATAGGTGCAGGCTCATGAGTCTAGCAAAATGGTAGAGACTGCGAGGTGACCTTCGACGAGGCGGTCCCGGACTAGGCCGATATCTCGTGTTCTTTAGAGCGATCCGAGACCATCTTTGTGGATGATGTGGGCGATGGAGATGACGGTTGTCTACGATCCCGTCCCTCATCCACTCCTTGAGGTGCCGTCTTCCACCGCACCTCGAGGTGATCGACCTTGCCTTCGCTTCCTCTGGAGCTAGTGGCTCTGCTCCTACCTCGTCGGCTCATGAGGTAGAGGCCACTTCTTCATCTCTCCAGGACCTCCTAGTCACATCCAGAAAGTTCATCCTTGAGAGCGGATCATTGGAGATCTTTTCGAGCGTGTTACCCGCTCAAAATCGCTTATCTCAATTCTGTCTCCATTCTCCTTCATTGCCTCTTTTGAGCCCAAAGATGTTTCTCATGCTTTATCGATGAGTCTTGGGTCAATGCCATGCATGAGGAGCTAGAAAATTTCGAGAGGAACAAGGTGCAGTCGCTTGTTGAGCCCCCACGAGGCCACAATATCATTGGAACCAAGTGGGTGTTCAAGAACAAGCAGAGTGAGGATGGGGTAATCATCCCAAACAAGGCGAGATTAGTAGCTCGGGGTTTTCCTGTGTTGAGGGTCTAGACTTTGAGGAGACCTTTGCCCTCAGTAGCTCGACTTGAAGCCATTAGAATCCGCTTGCCTTTGCAGCTTCTAAGGGTTTCAAGCTTTACCAGATGGACGTGAAGAGTGCCTTCCTCAATGGCCTTATTGAGGAGGAAGTCTCGTCCGAGCGACCTCCGTGTTTCGAGAACCCCAAATACCCTAACCATGTCTTCAAGCTTTCAAAAGCGTGATGGACTCTAAGGTGCTCCTAGAGCTTGGTATGAGAGGCTTAAGTCCTACTTGTTAAGTCATGGTTTTGAGATGGGTAAAGTTGACAAGACCTTGTTCATCCGCCGCATGGCATCGACCTTCTGCTCGTCGGATCTATGTCGATGACATTATCTTTGGCGGCTCTTCCCATACTCTGGTTTCCCGGTTCTCGGATGTCATGAGCACCGAGTTTGAGATGAGTATGATGGGTGAGTTGACCTTCTTCCTTGGCTTCCAAATCAAGCGGACTAGGAGGGTACATTTCTTCATCAAGGAAAGTACACTCGTGACCTCTGGCAAGCGCTTGACATGAGTGATGGGAAGCTTTGTGTCGACTCTCCATGGCTTCTACAACCTATCTTGACCTGTATGAGGATGGCGAGCCATTGATCGAAGGAGTTCGAAGTATGATCGGCTCCTTCTTTACCTCATCGCCTCGAGACCGTACATACACTTCTCCGTGTGTGTGTGTGCTCGATTTCGAGCTTCTCAGATCTCACCGCCAGCGGTGAAGCGCATCTTCCGACCTTCGAGCTACCATTGACTATGGTATCTGGTACTCTTCCTCATCCTCTTTCCTTGAGAGCCTTTTCGGATCACAGAGACTTACCGGTCAGGGATAGATAGGAAGAGCACTTCGCACCCGCCAATTTCTTGGCACTTCTCTTGTTTCTGGTCTTCAAGGAAGCGATGCAGGTGTTGCACACCACCGCAGAGGCCGAGTACGTTCTTTGCGGCCGATTCTTTGTAGTCAAGTGCTCGATGGCTTCGACCTGCGGGACTTTGGGTTAGTTATCGGCGTTGTTCCACTCTTTGTGATAACACTTCAAGCGATTAACATTGCCAAGAACCAGTCAAAGATTCCCACCAAGCACATCGATATTCGTTTCCACTTCCTTAGAGACCATGTAGAGAAGGCGATATAGTGCTCCAGGTTTGTGAGAGTGACCACCGGTTGGTGACATTTTCACCAAGCCATTGGATAGTTCGAGGTTTTCACTCTGCGGGAGAGCTTGGGGTGGTTTGTCCTTATGGATGTAGTGAGGGAGCTTTGGGTTTCTTGCTCTACTATATTATTTATGCTCTTGCTCCTTCTTTGTTGCATTGCATTTTGGGTGCATTTGGGATTAGTCCTCCTAGCATAGATTAGAGTGCTCCTTTTGTCTAGTTGTTTAGATTTACGCTCTTATCTTGTGATTCTAGGATCTTGCTTATTAGTCATTACTTATCTCACTAGGTTGAGCTCACTCACTTCTTGTAGGTTCTAGCGAGGTTGGGCCACCCTCGGGTAGACAGGTAATGCGTGTTTGCTCCTAGGTGTGTTAAGTGGGCGCTTGATAGTCCTAGAGTCATATGGGGTAGATGAGAGTCGATCGAGCCATAGTATTCTCTATATCTTATCTATGCTTTAAGGACTGCCTGTTTTATGTTTTCTTTGCCAGCTTCTCGATTTATTGTTTTGGTTCAAGGGGAGTTCATTTGGGAGCTTCTGGAGCTTAATTTTGAGTTAACTCAACTTGAACTAAAAGTTGCATCTAATGTTGAGGGGGAGTTGGATCTTCTGCATTTCTAGCATTCTGCATTGTAATATAACTACATTGAGCCTTGATTATTATCCTGCTATGACATGTTTACAATGCTTTACACCTTGCCATGACTTGTGCTTATTTGCTAGATTTATCATGACTTCATATGTGTAGCCTAGCTTTTGCCATGATAAGTAAATTAAAATTGCTCAACTTAAACTAAAACTTGTCATGTTAGCACTTTCGAGATTAGTCTTTCTTGAGCTATCCTTTTATGATTCATGCCATGTCAAATAAATTTGGGTAGAGTGATGAATCTATATTGAGCCTTAGAAAGAGCTGTTTTAGTCTCTTGGTGATGCATGAGTTAGTACAACTTGTTAAAAGGCAAAAGATCTCTTTTGTGCTTGAAAACCGATCTCACCAATTCTCTCCTATGAGACGGCTTGCCATTGCACTTGGCATGAACTTAGGGGGAGTTTTGGGTGACCTAGACTATCTTCTTAAGCTTCTCGCTTGGAGTAGTCGCATAAGGCTTGAGACCTAGCACATGATAAAACAAAAATCTGGTTGGAAACCACCATGAATTTCAAAAGAAAATATGTTTCATGTGTTCAATGTGCTTAAAGCCACAAAAAGTATCATGTACTTTAACCAATGTTTCAATCTTGAGCATAGCACTCTATATGGTCTCAATTTAAGCTTCTTAGTTCCGCTTAGCTTATTGACATGGCCTGCATCATCCTTGGATATCTCGAGCGAGACTTTGCTCATTGATGACTTGACTTGCTCACATAATGTACCTCATTTTCAGATTGTCATCTTTGTGTTCTAGCTAGCTTATACATATCTTGTCATGATCTAGATAGCCTTTTTATTAAGTTATGGCTTGGTGTATTACTTGTTGGTCATTATGGATAATTCTCATGGCTCAAAATGCTTAAATAAACAAACTTCAGCCATTTTTCATCCATTAACATGTCATATTCTCTCTATTGCATCTTGATCGCTTATTGCCAAAAGGGGAGAATAGAGAAGAAAAAGTCTCGTGGGGAAAGTTTAGAGCTTTGGAGATCAATTTGCTCTTTCGGTTGTTGCTCTATGCGTTCTTTCATCGACATGGTCATTAGCTTCATTTCATTTCTTGGACCATGTTGGTTTCTTCAAACTCAAACTCTTCTTAAAAGCTTTTTACGGGTTTGTCAATATTCTCATCAAGGGGAGATTGAGAGACCATGTGGTCGTGTCTCCATGAAAGTGATGAGTAATTGACAAAGGTTTTAGGTCGATCGAGTTTGGTTTGTGTGGTCGGACCTTGTCGCTATGCGCGTTCACGCGTTTTCGTGAAGTCATTCTCGGTCGTCGGAAAATCGAACGACCGACGTGTTATGGGCGACACGATCAGCAGGCGGTTGTACCGATTGGTAAATGGCGGTTGAAGAATTCCAGAGAAGTTGTCTTTTCGAGTTCGGTCTTCATTGAAAATCGAACGACCGCAGTATTGGAGCGATACGACCGAGTCGCGGTTGATCCGCCGGTAACATGGCGGTTATACTGATTGTATTGTGAGGTTCGCCATTTTGGTGATTTGAGTTTTGGGATAGGTCATATCCAAGTGTGTTCATGCATATGTGTTGCATATTGCATGTTTGAGCTAACGTTAGGTCAAGTTGTGAAGAACTTGTTCCCTGGTTCGTGTTTCTTATGTCTCGTGTGGCCGCAGGACGCCGAGTGGAGTCGTGGCGAGACACGGTGGATCGGACTAGGCGCAGTGGCGCCGAGGTCGAACGGTCGATGTGTCGAAGTGGACTCGAGGTGGTTGCAGGCGTCTTGAGACAAGGAGCGCGGAAGCTTCCCGGAAGGTGCAGAAGGGGCGAATCGGGAAATTCGCAAGGCTGCACAAGCGGGGGCGGGCTCCGTTGGACATAGCGGGCGTAACGGGGCGGAGACCCGTTAGCCAGGCGCTATAAAAGGAGAGGAGGGGCTGCATGCCCTCCTTGAGCACTTGAAAAGGAATTAGGGTTTGCTAGAGTCAAAAGAGTCTTTAGTGGCTGTTTTTGCTTTAGGCTTTAGTGGTTGAGGGTTGTTGGTGGAGGCAGTTTGGTGCTCCCTGCTTGTCCCCTTCGTAGCTCTCCAATGTGAGTTCTTGGCTTAGGGAGAGGGAGAGGATGGATTGATGAACTTGTAATCATTCCTCTTGTTCTAATGTCCATGCGTATGGGGATGTATCTCTTTGTATTTCGCTCTTGATTCAATGAATGGAAATCAAGTTTTCTTCTATTCGTGCTCTCTCGTTCTTCGTTCTCCTTTTTTGTGATTTTTGGGGCTTTCTTCAATCCGGGAGTTTTTGCTTGGTTCTTCCTCTTGATCTTGCTTGCTGGGACATGTGGGAACCTATCTAAGGTCATCTAGATCATCATCCACCCACGAGCAAGTCGTTAGATCAAGTTTTGATTTTTGCCCGGTTTTGAACCCACCTTCGTTCAAATGCAAAAGGATAGGAACCTTGGCATGGATCTCTGAAATCGTTGCTTGGAATAGGTTCCTAATATCTTCGAAGGTGTGGTTCAATTTTGGTCAAGTTTGGCCGCGTAGATCAAAAGTTTGATCGATTTTCGTTTTGAAACCCGAGCTGATTTTACTCGCTCCAGACAATCGAACGACCGGTAGTAACACTACGGTTGTACCAGCCAAGATCATGAACGACCGGCCGTTTACTCTCGGTTGTTCCGATTTCCTGAGTTTCTTCGTAACTTCGATTTTGTTTGTTGAAATGTGGGGGTGAGGAGTGGATTCAACATAAGACTTCCTCGTGGCTTAATCTTTGATCTTCATAGCTCTCATAGCTATTGGAGTGATTTACAAGTTGAATCCATTCTTTGCGAAAAAGTTTATGTGCTCCTATTCACCCCCTCTAGTCGCCTTTCCGGTCCCACTGATTTAATCTCGCCTCGAGGTTGATCCACATCAGTCTTCCTCGTGCTCATGCTGGTCATAGAGAGCTTTTTCTAGTGTGGCAATCCTTTCTTCTGCCATCTATAGAGTCTCGTAGACGCACTCTAACTCGTGGGCGACCAACTCCGTGATATTCTTCCTAAGCAAAGAAGAAGCTGGGCAAGATGCACCATGGTGGTGTTGCACTCTCCATCTACAGATGGGTATTGTGCAGGAAGGTCCACTATGGAGGCACGAGGATGATAGCAGAAGACTGTATCCTGAAGCTCGCGATCGTAGATGCTGCAGATCTTTAAGATAGCAAGGCGCGAGGACTCCTAAATTACCTCTGAAAAGACCATCTTCCGAATAGAGATATTTAGAGGACAGCTGGCTTTAGTGTCCCTCCAAGCATAGATGGTTAAACGACAAAGCACTCCATGGCTTCGACCGTTCACCACCCAGTTGGTGCCCTTGTAAATTGGTCGGTCGAACCCTTTGAGCACTTGCAAAAGCTTCCATAGTTCTGCAGCAAGTCCTCCCTTACACTCACCATAGTTCTCGAACCGAGGCATCTGCTAAGACAGATAAGAGGGTAAGAGCTAATTTAAAACAGCAGGGAGAAGAAAAATTCCAGTAATAGTTGAGTCAAGAGAGATGATAAGGATTGTTGACCAGTCAAATATCCAAATATATCTTATTCGCTTATTAATAAATAAGCACGGTTTTGCTGGGCCCAAGTTAGCTCTCTGGGCCTAAGATTGATCAAGCACTCAGAACGTGGGCCTAAAGATTTTCTCTTTGACCATCCCCGAAATTCCCTCCGGAGGCCCAGTAAGGCCTCCTCTAGGACCTCTTCGGGACCTCCCCATGACCTCCTCTAGGATCTCTCCCCCGCAGAAGAGGTCCTAGAGGGCGGTTACCCACGTGTGATTAATAACAGTTGCACGTGGAGATATCGGCTGTAACGGTCATCACGAAGGGACGCGACGATTGGCACGAAGAGACGCAACCCTTGGCACAAAGAGGCACCACTGTAGTTACCTACCGATGCTTGTAAAACTATAAATAGCATGGCCTATGTGCCCTTGTAACATAGATTCACATCTAAGCCCTAATCCACGTGTATTCACAGCCACTTTCCCTGTAATCAGAGCATACTCTTTGCAATACACATTCATCATTTCAAGTCTCTTGGTGAACAGATAATACTCTCCATATTCCCTTATTATATTCTTGTTTATCCATTCTGTGATGGGAGTCCCAGATGTCAACAGCTGGCGCCATCCGTGGGGAGTGCTATCATCATTTTCGCCTACTCGATTCTGGTAATGTGTTTTGTGTTTTGCTGATGAGTCACAACCTGCTTGGAGAGAAGAAAGCATTCTCGACATCTCCGACTACGATGACGACATGGAAGAAAACTTCATCCTCGTGTCCGGCAACACCCATGGTTCCTCTGGGGCCATTGTTAAGGCACCGTCACCCACCGAACCACTTGCCTCCGCTAGCTCCACGCCGGCCGTGCCTTCGTCCACAAATACCGCTGTGGACGAATACTATCCTGAGCCTGTCTCCTTTGGAGGAGGACATTCGGAAGGTCCTTGGAGCCCAGCAAACTATGATGATGTCGCTGGTGGCATCCACCCTGAAGACCTGGAGAGAACATCTGGGGAGAATCTTCTACTCACCGTACAATACAATTCGTCCTCTTCCTCAGAGGATGAGGGCATGTTCACCCCTTCCGCCTGTTCCGGCGGTCGTCAGATCTCCGCCATCGGTGACAATCAACTTGATCTCGATGATAATCCCAGAACGTCGGTGCAATGCCGGGAGCAGGAGGAACGAGAACGCCTCTAACGAGAGGAAGAGGCCCGACAAGCCGAGATACGTGCCGCCACACAAGCGCACATCTCGTAGGCTCGTGAACTCTACTACCGAGACACCCCTGGCTCCTCAGCGAGGGCACCGCCGCCAGCGATGCGTACGCCACCGCTGCGGGCAACGATGGTATGAGATTCAAATGGCATACCAACCCCCAAGCAGGAGAATTCCCCTGTAGAGTGTGTTTGTTACTTAGCGACCGCCATCACACGTCCTCCGGAAGGATTAACTCCGGAGCAAGGAGTGCAAGTGATGCGTGCAATTGCACAGGAACTACAAGACGCGATAGAGAATATTTCTGCCCGATCGCCAACTGTGCTTTCTCAAACAGACTCGTGCCTAGAGGGGTCCTCAATTGGATGCTGAAGGCAGAGTCATAATTATGATGCACCCAGTCGTCATGCCCAAGACAAAGGTGAGTGTGACACCCATTTTCCAGGACGTAGTAGACGTCCTAGATCTATTGTTGGTCATAGCAATCGTCGTAATACACGACAATGTATTGGACCTTATGCAGGATGCAAAGCTTTTTCCCCTGGATTGAGGGACGTCACCTGGCCAAAGAAGTTTAAGCTAGGGAGCATGGAGACTTTCGACATAATGCAAAACCTGTCGGAATTCCTCCAAGTCTACACTACCACCATCCATGCTATTGGAGGTGATGATAAGGTAATGGCAAATTATTTACCCACAGTTCTAAAGGGTTCTACCATGACCTGGTTGTTTAACTAGCCTAAGGGGTCCATATATAACTGGGAGACACTTTGTAACGCATTGCAAAACAACTTCAAAAGTTGTTATGCAAAACCAGGAAAGGAGGACGATTGACATCGGCTCCACTAAACTCCCGAAGAAAATTTATGACAATTTGTAAAGCGTTTTATAGAAGTTCGTAATACTATCCCAAATATTTTTGACAACTTTGTAATTCGAGCTTTTAAATAGGCGGTGCGATATCAGAGGTTCATGGAAGACCTCAACATCAACCCGCCGAGGTCCCTGTCGGAACTTTTCGACATGGCAGATCGAACTCCGATGCCAATGAGGCGGTGGAGTGGAATCGAATGGTGAACAAGGGGACCACCCCTCCTCAGCCAGACCTCGAGGACATCAAGGAAAAGAAGTCCAAGAGGTCCGAAAGCTCCACGAGCAGCAGAGGCAAACCCAAAAGGAAGGAAAAGGAGAGGTCTAAGCAGTCCACCAGGGAGGTCGCGGCAATTGACCAACGACCACCCTACAACAAGACCAAAGGTTCTTGGACCAAAAAGAGGTAGGGAGGTCGTTCAAATGACCTAACTGCCCCATGGTCTGTAGGTACGTCTAGGAGCAATGAGCGCTGGTGCCCATTGCATAAAGTTCCTAGCTATGACCTCCATAGAATCGCCAGATTTAGCGTATGAGATAGGGATTATTACGATGGGAAAGGCCCAATGCCTATCCCACCAGAAGATTGCGGACCACCAGAGGTCCAAGGAAAAGACAAGAACGCGGAAATACCGTTCCAAAGAACGGATCACCACGTCAACGTCATCTATGGGGGTTCAGCTGCCTACGCCTCTAAGCGGCAGTACAAAGTGGTATGGAAGGACATCAATAGCGTTGAAATCCCACCTAGTTGTCCAGAATACCCCAAATGGTCAGAGACCTCCCTGACCTTCACTAAGGAGGATGTCCCAAAAGGTATGTCTACTTCTCGTAAATTACCACTAGTAGTTTCCCCTACCATAAGTAATTGCAAAGTAGGGAGAGTATTAGGAGATAGCGGTAGTTCTCTAGATTTGTTATTTGTAAACACTTTAGATGAGATGCAAATTCTTCATTCTAAAATTAAACCAATGATAAGTCCCTTCTATGGGATAGTGCCCGGTATGTCGGTTACACCAGTAGGGCAAGTAGTTTTACCAGTAACCTTCGGTACGGCTACTAATTTTTGAACTGAGTTAATTACTTTTGAAGTAGTTGATTTTGAGTTTGCCTATAATGCTATTTTAGGAAGACCTTCTCTAACAAAGTTCATGGCAACTACACACCACGCCTACCAGAAGATCAAGATCCTTGGTCCAAAAGGCGTGATTGTGGTGCAAGGTAACCAGGCCATCGAACTTTCATGTGATCGTAAGTCATTAGAACTTGTCGATCAGTTGCCTCTAAAAGACCTTACTTTGGAGGATAAAACAAGGAAGTTAGCAAAGGTCAAGGTTGCTCCTTAGTCCAATGAGGAGGTAAAGGTTGTGCCACTTAGCCCCGATGATTAATCCAAGACAATCCGGATTGGCGTGGGACTAAGTGAGAAATAGGAAGACGAGCTCCCCACCTTCCTCGAGAGCCAACTCGGATGTCTTTGCATGGAAGCCATCCGATATGCCCGGGTCCTGTGGAGGTGATTGAGCACAAAGCTAGCCATTCACTGAGAAAAATTAGTCAAGCAAAGATCGAGACGCTTTTGCCTTGGATCGTCAAGAGGCTATCGAGAAGAGCTCAATAAGCTCCTTGAAGTTGGCTTCATCCGGAAGTTGATCATCCCAATGGCTTGTAATCTGGTCTGGTCAAGAAATCTAATCGGTAAGTGACGATGTGCGAGATTTTACAGCTTTAAATATTGCTTGCCCAAAGGATGACTTCCTTTGCCTTGCATTGATCAATTAGTTGATTCTATCATGGTTAATCGGGTTCTTGATCGATCGTTTTCTTGATGCTTATTTGGATACCATCGATCGGCATGGCGAAAGAAGATGAAGAAAAGACTACCTTCATCACTCCCTTCGGTGTCTACTGCTACGTTAAGATGCCGTTTGGGTTAAAAAACGCTGGAGCCACGTACGAGTGTTTGATGCAGAAAACCTTCAGTAGTCAGCTGGAGCGTAATTTAGAGGCCTACGTAGATGACCTCGTTGTAAAAAGTAGTACTAAGAATGACCACTTGAAGGATCTCATTGAGACCTTCGAAAATGTAAATAAACATGGAATAAAGATTAAGCCTGAAAAGTGTACTTTCGTAGTTTGTTTTGACAAATTTCTTGGTTTCGTTGTTTGTTCCTGTGGGATTGAAGTCAATCCCAAGAAAATTTGAGCCATCGAACAATTACGATCACCTTCCATAGTGAAGGAGGTCCAAGCCTTAATTGGTCGAATGGTGGCTCTTAGTCGTTTTATTTCTCGATCAGGAGAACGTGGTTTACCTTTCTTTAAGGTAATCCGCAAGAGTAATAAGGGGTTTCAATGGTCCGAAGAAGGTAACGAAGCCTTCGAAGGCTTAAAAGCTTATCTCTCAAATCCTCTAGTATTGGTTTCACCTTTAGAAGGTGAACCTTTACTAGTTTACTTGGCAGCAACGCCAAATGTAGCCATCGCTGTTCTTATTGCAGAAAGAGGAGGGTCTCAACGACCCATCTACTATGTAAGTGAGGTCTTACACGGACCAAAGGAGAGATACCCTGAGGTCCAAAAACTAATTTATGCTCTTCTGATGACTTCCAGAACACTGAGACATTATTTTCAATCTCACAAAATCACAGTACCTTCATCTTTTCCTCTTGGAAATATACTCCATAACCAAGAAGTAACAGGTCGCATTGCCAAATGGGCAGTAGAACTTGGAGAATTCGATCTCCATTTTACTACCCGAACAGCCATAAAAAGCTAAGTCCTGGCTGACTTTGTGGCTGAATGGACGAACACTGAGGATCAACCTCAAGAAAGTCCAGGGCCAGACGATCATTGGACACTGTACTTTGATGGCTCCCGCGAGCTTAAAGGCTCGGGGGCTGGGGTTTTGTTGATAACACCATAGGGTGATCAACTCCAATATGTCATATAGTTTCTGTTCTCTGCCACTAACAACGTGGCAGAGTATGAAGGACTTCTAGCCGGGCTTCGAGCAGCCAAATCCCTCGAAGTCCGTCAGCTTTTGGGTGAAGGGAGATTCGCAATTAGTCATAAACCAGGTATGAAAGGAATACAACACTTCCGATGAGATAATGACTTAGTACCTGGGCGAAGCGAGGAAGTTGGAAAAACACTTCAAGGACTTTGAAGTCCAACATATTCCGCGCAAGGAAAACTCCTTAGCAGAGCAAGTTATCGAAACTGGGTTCTTCACGAGCGCCTGTTCCAACAGGTGTTTTTCTCAAATACCTTACAAAACCTTCAATAGAAACAGGTTCGACCACTTCAGAGATCGGGGTCATTGAGCAATATGTGGAGTGGATAAAACCATTGACCACTTATCTTGCATCAGGGACATTGCCCGATGATCCTCAACAGAAGGATAGGTTAATTCGAAGAGCACACATGTACAAACTGGTCGAGGGATCATTGTACAGGAAGGGAGCACATGGTGTTCTTATGCGTTGCATGTCCCAAGACTCCAGGATAAAATTACTAAAAGAAATCCATAGAGGCTTGTGTGGTACACATGCATCCTATAGAACAATAGTTGGTAAAGCTTTTCGACAAGGCTATTATTGGCCCACAGCTCTACAAGATGCCATGCACCTTGTTAAGACCTGTGAGCAGTGTCAGTTCCATGCCAGACAAGTGCACCAACCATCTTATCAATTGCAAACCATTCCCTTGTCATGGCCTTTTTCAACTTGGAGCATTGATATAGTTGGACCACTACCACAAGCACCCAATGTGTATAAATTCTTTTTTGTGGCCATCGATACATTCACAAAGTGGATAGAAGTTGAGCCAGTCGTTCGTATAAATGCTGTAGCAGCAAAGAAATTCCTTATACGAAACATTGTTACGAGATTTGGAGTACCCAGTCGTCTTATCATAGACAATGGGAGCCAATTTATTAGTGATGTGTTTTAGGATTGTTGCGATGAAATTGGCACTAAAATCTGCTTTGCTTTCATGGCGCATCCACAGAGTAATGGATCAGTAGAAAGGGCCAATGGTCAGATTATGCAAGGTATTAAAAAGAGAGTTTTTAATTGCCTTAAGGCATGCTCAAAAAGTTGGATGGAAGAAGTTTTTTCTATTTTATGGGCATTGCGTACTATGACCAGAAGAGCAACTGGCGAAACACCATTCGCACTAGTCTGCGGTGCAGAAGCAGTGCTACCTAGTGAAATTTAGCTAGGTTCCACACGTATAGACCTCCTAGATCAAATAAATCATGGAAATTTACGTGAAGATGACATCAATATGCTAGAAGAAAGACGTGATCGTGCACTATTGAAATCAGCTACCTATCTGCAAGGGTTGAGACACTACTTTAATAGAAGGGTTCATCCAAGAACACTTCATGTGGGAGACTTGGTCCTGAGGCGCATCCAGAAGCAAGCCAACTTGAACAAGTTGTCCTCCAGATGGGAGGGTCCATATACTGTAGTCTCTGTCACTAGGCCAGGATCAGTTAGATTAGCTATGGAGGATGGTCGTGTTCTATCTAACATATGGAACATTGAACATCTTCATAAATTCTATGTATAAGTATCTTTTTTCTATATTATATAAGTTCAGTTGTTATTAATATATTGAATTTTTCAGCATAAATCTTTTTGTATCATTTTGCTTACATGATCACTATTTTTTAAAGTGCCTACAGCTTGATCAATTTCGCTCATGGATCAGAGTGTCTTTACTCATCAGATGACCATCGGTATACATTTAGGAAATGACAACTGTCTCAGACCTCTTCTGTAAGCCAATTCTCATTGCGTGAGAGCTCAACAGTCTAACTTCATCTTCCTGAATACACACTGATTTGGATCATTTGTTTTGTAATAGATATACTGATCTTAGCACAATTGTTCGCCTGAAACACTTCTCTCATTGCTGGACAAAGTGTTCCAGGCGGGGGGCTACATATAGCAAAATATACGACTTTCAAATTGCAAAAAATAATTTGCAAGACAAAGTTAGTTAATCTTTGATAAATAATCACAATTATCATACACAAAATCTTTTCATTATCTCATATCATTTAAAACAAAACATCTGTATCATTACAATGTTACTTTTGAACACTTGAGCCAGGAGTACTTGAGGGAAGAGCAGGAGCACTAGCTTCTATATTCCTTATGATCTTTGCCACCACTAGTGTGATCTTAGCTTGAGCAGCAATACCTACTTCTTTTGTCTTAAACTTGGGCACAGGGATAAGCTTCTAGAGATCGACGGAATCCCCATAAAGGAGATCAATCTTCAATAAAACTCGGTTTAAAGCTTGACTCATTGCCTTCGTCAAAGATTAATATATGGTATTCTTCATAGCAGGTCATCTTGGTCGCAAGAAGAGTTACCGGAGCCTTCAGATGTTCTACGATCTCTCGCAGAGAAGCTGAAATCTGGGAAAAGCTATTTCTAGTAACTGTGGTAATTTCCTTGCCAGCCTTCATTAAGGTTTCTACCTTCTTTTCAAGCCCTTGTACGGCAATAAGACTCTGTCTTTCCACTTCCTTCAAGTCTTGAATCTGAAGGTCTTTATTAGAAGAGGTCTTCTAAAGATCTTCTTTTGCCTTTTCTAGTTCTGAGAAAGAATAGGAAAAGAGAATAAAATTCATGCATAGCATATAATAAATCGAATGCTCTATAAGAATAAAGGGAGGTCCTTTACATTGTTTTTCCTTAAGGAGTATCTTATTCTGTTCAAAGCGATCGTGACTTTCTTTAGATTGTCTGTTCAGGATCTCTTGGAACTTCTCATTCTTCTGAGTTAAGAGGCGGATCTCTTCGGTTTTCTCTGCCATGATCACCGCACTCTCCTCGGATCTTTTTTTTCTACCTCAGATAACTTTAATCTGAGAGCTTGAAATGCAGATTCAGCATTTGCTTGTCCGACTTTTGCTAGTAAACACTCCCTATGAAGTAAATAAAAAATAACTTCTTGGGCTTACTTCTCTTTTTCCTCTACAAAAGTTCTGATCTTCTCCATCATGTCAATATTGACTCTCCAGCACCTTTTAACAGATGTCATGAGGTCCTGGAGATCTTTCTTCTCGTTTCTTGGAGGTGAACGTTCTGGAGGAATCTCATCCTCAGGTTGATCCAGTTGCAGCAGAGGAAAAACTCCTCTGGCTGGATCAATACTGGTACTCTGCGGCTCCTAAGACATTCTATGAGTTAGGTTCTATACTGATAAATTTAAAGAAAGATTATCAGGATTTACCAGGGTATGATCACCTTCATCTTGAGTTTCGATGGTCTCATGGACCACCTCCTCTAAACGGATGGTCTCATGGACCACCTCCATTGAACGGATGGTCTCATGGACCACCTCCTCGGAATGACTGGTCTCATGGACCACCTCCTCTGAACGGATGGTCACACGGACCACCTCCTCGGAATGACTGGTCTCACGGACCACCTCCTCAGAACGGTTGGTCTCATGGACCACCTCTTCCGTTCGATCCCCTTGAGAAGACCTCTCCGTCTGGACTTCCATGTCCAGCGGTGCTCCTTGGGATGTCTCAGCAGTTGTCGCCAAGGCGTCTAGGACCACTTCCTCAGTGGTCCTAGGAGGTCCTTCCATTAACAGAACTTCTGCCGGGGATTCTTCTGTCTCCAATACAATTGGTGGCAAACATTGTTCTTGAGCAGTCAGTTGACCCCTTTCCGGGTCTGACGGCAAATCAAGGCTAAAAGAGAAAAGAAGAGGTTAATCATTTTAAAAATCAAAATTATAAAGGTATAATCGAAGAACTTTCTCGATTTCAAAGCTGCTTTCACTGAGGAGCGACATAAAGTCCTCATTTATAGTGAAAGTGGGTCCTCTCCTCTGCTCTGACGAGGAAAGAAATAAGGCTAGGGAGGTCCTTGGCCTTGGAACCCTCTGAAGAGGGACCTCTTCTTCTGATTCTTCTGATGATCCTTCACCCTGGACCACCCTGGCCAAGAAAGTTGATATAGAAGACATTGGCTGGGTGTTAGAGATATATCAGGAAATGGAAGTCTTAACTTTTGTTTTCAATACCTCTCGGGTGGAAGATCTTAGAAGAATAGAAACTGGAGCAAGAGGTCTTGGAGAAGCTAAGGTTGAAGGAGGTGTGGGTTTTGTCTTCTTTGGCGTAACAGGAGGTCTGGAGTTAATCCTTGCACTCTTTGCTAAAGAAGGAGAAGAGCTCGCACCGACATCCGAGATAGGACGCTTTGATGTCGCTTTGCCTAGAAAAATAAAAATTAGACATAATAAGTAAATTTGCTTATTTTTAATTAATTTCTATGAATACTTACCACTGTGCGATCTTTCCTCAGTGATAAAGTCGCCCTAATCAAGCTTGGGGGTTGCTCCTCTAAACTGATTGGTTCCTTTTCTAGAACCCGATCCTTTAATAGGACCGAGGTCCTAGCTAGGACCTCATCATTTGAGAGAGCTGCAGTACAATGAAAAGTTACTTTACTTTAACTATGAAATTTAGTTCAAGTAAAAAGATGAATAAAATGTTACCATTGTCAGGGACATCACAATTGCAAGATAGTATTTCTTTCTTCTGAAGAGGGAAGATCTTGTTTTTGAGGAAGTCGTGAACGATCTTTCATCCAAATAGACCTCCTTATACCAGGTTGCTGATCACCAGGACCACTATTTTTTCATCCTCTGTGAGCTTAATTTCCTTGTCAGCAGCTCGGTTCTTGGTGGACCACTCCAGTGGTGCATTACGATTGTAAGTAATCCTACTTTCTTTCGGAACTTTGGAATAAAACCATTCCTTGCTCCATGACTGGTTGGCATCTTTGGTAGCCAAGAAAGGGAATACCCTCTTCTTGGCATCTTGAAATTTAAAATAAAAAAGCCCAAAGCACCAGCACCTTTCTTGTTGCGGATAATTTGGTAGTAAAACCTAAACAAACACAAACTAGGGGCTATCCCTAAAAACGCCTCAAACATGTGGGCAAAAACACTAAGTACCAGAATTGGATTCGGTACAAGGTGAACCAGTTCAATTCCATAGTGGTTAAAAACTTCGATCAAAAAATCACTCTCACGCAAGCGGAGGCCTGCCCGTTGGTAAGGCACGAAGAGTACCGTGAAACCGGCTAGAGGGTTTGGTTCAACCTCTCTCCCCGGTGCACGCCACTCGATGAGAGACTTCTCTGGAAGATGTCCGTCTTGTTCCAGTCCTTGGAGTTCCTCTGCTGTTAGCATCGATGGTTTCCATCTCGCCATTGCCTTGATTCAATAGCGGACTGTAGGTTCCTTCTTTTCGAAGGTTCGTGGAGGACGAAAGGTACACGGTGAAAAGAAGAAGTGAAAAGCAACTAGAGTGAAAACGTGCCTGAGGAGAGGTAAAAGATCTGTATATATACCCCTGGCACATTTAAAACCCACTACCTCAAGGATGTAACAACTGCGCCTCGATTGGTGGTGACACGACACATCACGTTCGGTCAAGGAGGTTGTTCCGCACATTAGAGATGTGTAAGGAAAGTAGTTGGAAAGTTGTTTTCTTTTTTCAAAAGTTATCCTCATCTCATATCCAACAACATAGAAGTTACCTTGATATATGTTTCAAGAGAAGATCACCTGATCATCGGGATTTTCCTTTCGTCAACTTCTTGGAGATTTCACAGAATGAATTGACTTTTTGAAAACCTTGGAAGTATAAAATCCAGAGATTATAACATCAAGGTTTTCAAAAAGTCAAATTTATTCTATAAAATCTTTCTTCTTCATGATCTCTACTATCATGATACACCATTTACTCAAATTTGAGAAGTTTGAGAATTAGTGGTCTACAACAAAGTGGAGATAGGAAAGATAGAGAGTCTCTCAGGGGATGTTTCTTCTTTTTGCCCTTTTGGAGGTTATTTATAAACTAGGAGCTTACGATGGAATTAAATAACCCAGATGGAACTTTAACAGATAAGATTTTATTAGAGTCTGTTCCTAATAAATCAATGAAGACCAAAAAATATTTGCCCCTTCGGGAATTACTTTTATAAATATAATTAATGATCCTAATTCTCAAAGGAAATAGTTATTTACAACTCAAGTAAAACTATCTTCTTGACCAAGTCCAGTTCTGGTTAAAAACCTCTTCAAGTAAGTTATTTTCACTTGAAGTTGAGGGGCTAGCTGACGAGGATTGTTGACCAGTCAATTATCCAAATATATCTTATTCGCTTATTAATAAATAAGCATGGTTTTGCTGGGCCCAAGTTAGCTTTCTGGGCCAAAGATCGATCAAGCACTCAAAATGTGGGCCTAAAGATTTTCTCTTTGACCGTCCCTGAAATTCCCTCTGGAGGCCCAGTAAGACCTCCTCCAGGACCTCTCCGGGACCTCCCCAGGACCTCCTCTAGGACCTCTCCCCCATAGAGGAGGTCCTAGAGGGTGGTTGT
This sequence comes from Phyllostachys edulis, assembly GCA_036346405.1. Lineage (NCBI taxonomy): Eukaryota > Viridiplantae > Streptophyta > Magnoliopsida > Poales > Poaceae > Phyllostachys > Phyllostachys edulis. The sequence continues at coordinate 13,733 of JAYEVD010000601.1, read as the reverse complement.
AACAGCCTCAGTTTAATGAACAATAATAAAATGCTTTTCTTAGCATTTCTGGTCATTTTTGAAACTTGGGCATTTGTTACAAATTAAAACCTCCATTTTCAAGCCAAACCGAAGGCTTGTTTTGAAACTTCAAAATAAAATGCAAGTCTATGCTTGTGTTGAGACCGGAAAATATTTTATCAAAAACCAAATAAATTATTTTGAATAAAAATGAATTTTGTCAAAGTTTTAGAAATTATTTTGACCTTAAGAAAAACCTTTGATCAGATCTATTCGGTGAAAGTATTTATTTATGTATTTCAAAACAAGAAACAGTGGTTTACAAAATTTATCTGGCACATATATCATCCCAATAGCCTCTCTACAAAATTTCTTATTTTTACAAATTTATTTGATATTTTAAAACCCCGGTCAAAGTTTTGAAGTTGGTTTTGAGTTCAAGTCAACTTTGAACTCGAACCTTCTCCGTTGGCACTGTAGCGACCCAGCCAAAAACTCGTGCGACCCAGCCAAGTGCCTTTGAGCTGGTTCTGTCACATTCGCGCTCAGCCAAAACCCTTCGACGCTCGTGAGCCGTCCGATTTCTAGCGGACGATCCCGATCTCTTGGGCTGTTCCAAAACCACCCTAAACCCCCCTCGCAATCTCTAGACCATCCATCTCAGATCGAGCGGTGCGCAATTTTCTCGGGCCAAACCAATTTCATTTGGGAAAGCCAAAGCGTGCGCGAGCCCTTGGATTTAGATTCCACTGCCATGATCAGTTGGGTCGTTCGGACCGTCCGAACGCACCATGATTGTGAGCTGTTGGATTTAAAATGAAGCGCTGAGATCAATTGGGCCGTTCGGACCATCCGAACCACCCATTGATCTCGACCGTTGATTTTAGATCCAACCGCGCCACCCTTTTTGGGTTTGAACTCAAAAGCACACAGTTAATCTTAGCCGTTAGATTTAGATCCAACGCTCCTCCTCGAGTGGACCGTTCGGACCGCCTGAAGTGCCCCTCGATCTCAGCCCTTAATTCAAAATCCGACGGTGTCGCCTTTGTGCTTTGAAGCTTTAAGGCACGCTCGTTATCGTGACCCTTGGATTTCTAGCGCATGGTCAAGATGGATTGGGCTGTTCGGACCGTCCAAATGTCCCAATCAATCTGAGCCGTTCATCTTTGATCGGACGTTCAACATTTGTTTGAGCTCGCTGAAGCGTGTCTTCACTGAGGCTGACAGTGGGGCCCACATGTTAGTGACTCAGGGTCATCTCCTTCGCTTGTTGGCACCAGCACCGAGCTCGTCGCCATGCGGTGGGGCTACGCCATGAGTTTTGCAGCATGCAAGCGTCACCTGGCACCTTTTCGCTGCCGTGTTGACACGCACGACCTCCATTGTCTTCTCCGGTGAGTTGGGTATAAAAACCCTAGTTCACCATTTCTACCATTTTGATGCCGCAGCTTGTTCTTCCTCAACTACGGCGTAGCTTCTCGTTCTCATCCTTTGTTCATCTCCTTCAATGCTTAATTCACCTTGTTAATGTGAGTTTTGGCATTGTTGTAGATTGAAATCGAGAGCTTGTTCTCTGGGTGTCCAGATCGTGTCCGGAGCACCGCCGTGGTGATTTTCTTGTTCCGGTGAGCTTTTCTGTGACTCAGTCGCGTCATATCGTGCCTTGTAATCCCAGGAGCGAAACCCCTCAACAAATTTGTTTGTTGATTCGCAGGATCACCAAGGATTGGGATTTTTCCCTTTTCGGTCAAGTTAGGGTTCCTCATCCTCAAACCCAATTTGGTGAGTCTCTGTTCAATCCATTCCTTTTTTACGCATCCTGGAGCTTTACTTAACATATCTCAATCACTCACTGGTGGAATCTTTGATCAGATTACCTTGTTATAGTGGTTCACCCTATTGTCGTTTGTTTTCAGTCTTTCATATCTTTGTCAAGCCCAAGAACTGCCTTGTCCAGTTTCTGAGTCCAGGTAGTTAACTTTTTTTATCCGTGTAGCTTAAGCAAAAGACTCTTTGCTTAATGTACCTTCATGTCGACATTAGCTAGCAAATCCTTGTCTCTGCTGATTGTTGTCGAACATTTAACAACACAAGAGCAAAAAAATTCTTATCTGTTAATCCTTGTAGTTAGTGCTAGCAAGTATTAATCCAGGATATTATCTTTAGCTTAAGCATGTTGTTAATTGCACATTAATACTTTGATCATGTATCTTGTTTCAGTATTTTGTTTTCTGGAAGTTCTTGTTGTTCATTTGGTTTTTTACTCTTTTACAATCTGATTCTACCGACGTGAGTGAAAATCCTGCTGAGCAGCAAGAACCTAAACAAGTGGTTTATTATTACCAAGGCAAGCATCCTCTTTGCACCATGTTGATCCCAGATTTTAGTACTTTAGAATTTTACAAAAAAGTGATACTGTTGCATGCTATTTTCTGAATTATTTGTGAATTGTTAGTAGTTAGTTACACCCCACTACTTGTGGCTTATCCTGAATCGATTTCATACACTTATGCTTAAGATAGACTCTTGTTTTGGTATTTTTGTTCTGTACCTTTGCTTAGCACTGCAAGTCTGTAGAACGTTAGTGGTTGACAAGCTTCACTTGTCAATCATGGGGGAAACATCAGTTAAACTTTTATTTTCAGTTCTTTTGATCAGTTTGGGTAAAGTGGATTTTGAGTTATGTCCTTTCTATTTTAATAAAATTTTGGCTTTGATCTGGACAATAGGTTGTTATTGATGGTGCCTTCGTGCACGAGATTAGGTAATGTGGTAGTCTTGTCCGGATCGTTAAGGACTGAACTTTGACCCTTTAATTCCAAGATTTTATGCATTTCCACACGCAGATGTGTGCGCCGCTTGGTTAAGTAAGGAGTTGGTGTTTTTGAGTTGAGGAAATGGTGGTGTGAGGACATTTGTAAAGTTTACGTGTTCGTAGGGTGCCGAGTTCAATTCTATAATGTGCGGGGAGCACTATTTTTCTTTTTATTCATTGACTCGGTATTCCCGGCACAACTTGCGTGCTGCTTGGTTTGTAGGGTGATAGCTTGCACTAAACGGGTTACGTCGCGATGGGTGAATCAACTCAATAATATCAACTTGTTTGAAAATACCGAATCTTAGTTTACCCTACCGCATACCAAAGGAAGTATGTCATCGTTCGGAGGCATCCGAAGGCTTACGAGCTAACTAAGTCGTGTGGGTAAAGATGTACACCTCAGAGAGTTAAAACTATTCAATAGCCGTGTCCACTACACGACAAAGACTTGGATTTGTTGGTTATCAATGTATAGAATCTGCTTTGAAATTTTCGTCAGAAGGTATCGATTCTCGGCATGAAGGTGTATTCATGTTAGCTTTTTTATTCAAAGTGGACAGCCACTTTAATTTTGTGATGAATATTGATTAATCTTTTACTTACTGTTGTTTTAGTCCAAATCTGTTTATAACATGGCTTTTACAAAATCAGAAAGTGTAGGAGAAAAACTTGCTTTATGCAAAACTATTGACATTACAACCTTCTTGTTGTCAGCCTTATGCATGTATTCTCTAATCCTTTGTTTAGGATCTGGTAAACACATTCTTTTATTAGTTTTGTGTAAGTCTTGCGAGTACCTTTTGTACTCAGGTTCTTTAACCACTTGTTGTAGGTGAGGACGGATACTTGTACGAGATGCCCATTAGCGCCGATCAGGGCGACACTAACGAGTGAAGCTATTTCTATCCTCCACTCAGTTGCCTTGGGTTTGATGGGGCACACTTGGTGGCTTTTGCTGTTTATACGTTTGGTTTCCGCTACATAAACTCTTCTGTTATTTTGTTGCTGTTCGGTTGTGTATGCTAAACCGAACCAGCTTGTAAAGTTTTGTATGTATAAATGTTATCTGTATGCCTGGTATGACTATGTGCAATGTTGGTTAGGATATATGTGCAATAGTCTTTGATCTTGGGAACTATTGTAGAACATATATCCAGGAACCTGGCATTGTGTATATTCCTTGTTGAACATTATACTTTCAGGTATAATTATCTGACTTCGAATATGCCCAATCCTGGGGGTCCTCACAGCGTTGGTATCAGAGCCGTACTGACTGTAGGTTAGAAATAGCATGGCCGTTAGCATTAGTAAGTCTTCTGTGAAATTATTTTGATAACAACATATTTTCTACAAGTTTAAGTGTGATATCTTTTATTTCTTACCCATCTTAGTATCCTTTCTTACCCCAACTTTCAGTTGGATTTATAAACTATCTTGCTCACTTACCTTGTCTTTTGTCTATAGATGAGTGGGTGGTATTTGGTTAAAGAGACTCGTGCCAATTTCAAAACGGTCGTACCGAATGCCTCCAAATGAGTTGGTAGAATTGAAGAAGCAACTCAATGAATTCCAAGATAAAGGTTTTATTCGGCTGAGCTCCTCACCTTGGGGATGCCTGGCTATCTTTGTCAAGAAGAAGGACAAGAGTTTGCGGATGTGTGTTGTCTACCGTCCGTTGAACGAAGTCACAATTAAGAACAAGTATCCACTTCCGCAGATCGATGATCTGTTTGACCAACTAAGTGGAACTCAAGTTTTCTCCAAGATTGACTTACGATTGGGCTATCATCAGATCAAGGTCAGAGCTGAATACATCCCAAAGACGACATTCTCTACTCGTTATGGTTTGTACGAGTATATTGTCATGTCTTTTGGCTTGACCAATGCTCCAGCATACTTCATGAACCATATGAATTCGGTCTTCATGGAGTACTTGGATCAGTTCATCATTGTGTTCATCGATGACATCCTCATCTACTCCAAGTCCGATGAAGAACATGAGCAGCACTTGCAGCTTGTGTTGGAAAAACTTCGTCAACATCAACTCTATGCCAAATTCAGCAAATGCGAGTTCTGGCTTCATGAAGTTAGTTTCTTGGGTCATATTCTATCCAAGGGAGGTATCGCTGTTGATCCAAGCAAAGTTCAAGATGTCCTTAATTGGAAACAACCCAAGAACGTCACCAACATTCGCAGTTTTCTCGGACTTGCGGATTATTACCGCGGATTCATCCAGAATTTCTCAAAAATTGCGAGGCCGATGACCCAGCTTCTAAAGAAAGAAAAGAAGATCGAATGGTCAGTGGAGTATGAACAAAGTTTTCAGATCTTAAAAGATTGTCTGACCAAAGCTTTGGTACTCATCCTGCCAGATATCCACAAGAGCTTCGACATATACTGCGATGCCTCTCGTCACGGGCTCAGCTGTGTGCTCATGCAAGAGGGCCAAGTTGTGGCATATGCATCAAGGCAATTAAGGCCTTATGAAGTCAACTATCCTACCCATGACTTGGAGCTTGTAGCTGTCATTCATGCTCTGAAGATTTGGCGACATACCTCATCGGTAATCGTTGCGAAATCTACACCGACCACAAGAATCTCAAATATATTTTCACCCAAGCCGATCTGAACTTGAGGCAAAGAAAATGGCTCGAGTTGATCAAAGATTATGATTTGGGACTCCATTATCATCTAGGGAAAACTAATATGGTAGCCAACGCATTGAGCAGAAAATCACGATGCAACTGTTTGTCAGTAACTCCATTTTCGGCAGCCTTGTGTACTGCAATGCAACGTTTGCACCTGGAGATGATTGAAGAAGGTTCTCTTGCTGTCCTTAGAGTGGTTTTCATGCTTGAGGACCAGATTACAGAAGCCCAGAAGACTGACATGGAAGTAGCACAAATCCGGGAAGAAATGAAGCAAGACAAGGCCAAATGCTTCCCCGAAGATGCGCAAGGCATCCTATGGTTTGAGAATCATTTAGTGGTGCCTGTTGACCGTAACTTGAGAGAATTGATCCTCAAGGAAGCTCACAACTCTAAGTTCTCCATCCACCCCGGGAGTACCAAGATGTACCAAGACCTGAAAAAGAGGCTGTGGTGGAGTCAAATGAAGCGGCAGATCACGCAATATGTTGCCAAATGCGATGTATGCTAAAGAGTCAAGGCTAAGCATTTGAAACCAGCAGGTACTCTCCAACCCTTGCCTATTCCCAAGTGGAAATGGGAGGAAGTCGGTATGGACTTCATAACTGGACTTCTAAGGACTCAATCTGGGTCTAATTCTATATGGGTGATTGTTGATCGTCTGACAAAGGTCGCCCATTTTATTCCTGTCAAAACCACCTAAAACGGGAACAAGCTAGCATAGCTTTATATCTCAAGGAACATTTGTCTCCATGGTGTGCCAAAGGTGATAGTTTCAGATCGAGGTCCTCAGTTCACATCTCATTTCTGGAGGTGCTTGCATAAAGCAATGGGGACCGATCTATCTTTTAGCTCCGCTTACCACCCATAGACAGATGGACAGACTGAGAGGGCGAACCAAGTTTTGGAAGACCTTCTTCGAGCATGTGTGCTATCCTATAGCAAGAATTAGGAGAAGTGCTTACCGTTTGCGGAGTTCTCCTACAACAACAGCTTCCAATCCAGCATGCAAATGTCACCCTTCGAGGTGTTGTATGGAAGAGCTTGTAGGACACCCTTGAACTGGTCCAAAACTGGGGAGAGAAAATTTTATGGTCCAATATTGGTGGAGGATGCCGAAGAGCAAGTTTGTGTCATTCGTGAACGACTTTGGGCGGCTCAATCTCGTTAGAAGTCATATGTCGACCGTCGTTACATCGGACCATCAATTGGGACCTCGCTACATCGGACCATTCCAAATTATAGCAAAATTGGGACCGATGGTCTATCAATTGGAGTTGCCACCATCACTTTCAAATGTGCATGGTGTGTTCCATGTTTCACAACTGAAGAAGTGTCTTCACCTCCCAACTGAAGCAACAGAGTTGGAAGAACTCGACTTGCAACCCAATCTTTCTTATCGGGAGCACCCGATTCGTATTCTTGAAGAAATGGAGCGCATGACAAGAAATCGCAACATCAATGTAACACCCTGGCTATTCAGAAGCCAAGATGTCACCTAAATAATCTAACATACAACCATAACGCTAAAGAATTTGAACAACATCTCATCTAATGACATAAAGAGATCAGTATTTAATAGAACCAAGGCATGAATATAGTCTAAATCCAAGTAAGTATATCAAGGATGATCAAAGATCACAAGTAGTACTTAATCAACCATAACATAGCACTAGGTATCATTCACCATCTAAATTTATTTATTACGGCTTCATCAACAACGAATGAAAGATAGAAACTAAATCATAATGTCGAACTTGAATATGGTGAAGTGAATGAGTAGTGCGTGTCTACTCCCTCCCAATAGAGCCAACATCAATGATCACCTAAAATAAACAAACAAAGCAAGAATGAGTCCGAGACTCAGTAAGTACAGTGAATAATTGAACATACAACAATTATGATCAAGACAACATCATTGAAGCATATGAACATAACACGAATGAATATATGAATGAATGGAGGAATGGATTGAATGAAATGAAAGGATCGCACACATGCTTATACGGTATAGCTAGTGACACACCCGTCGGTGTTCACTTAAGCCCGTATTTAACAAAATACGGGGATCCAAATCTCGTATGAAGAATGTTTCATACGTGTGTCCAAATCTGCACACATTGGAATGGTGGGTTGTCGGTGTTTTAGAACCGAACTTACGTAAATATTGTTTGATTCGGGGGTTCCTCTAGGCTCAAGATCACACAGAGATGGAGACATGGGAATTTTATACAGGTTCGGGCCTTCTCCTGGGAGAATAACAACCCTACTCCTGTGTGTATGTATTGTGTATACTGGATTACAAAATCAAGCCATAAAACTAGAGTATTATGCTTCTAGAAAATTGCCTTCCTCCCTTGCTCTGATGATCCTTACCTTTTATACCGCCCCGCACGCGCACTGCTGACCTCTAATAAAAGATCCCTTAACTGCCCAGATCGTGGCGCCCGCTTATGGAGGTTATCGCAGGAGTTAAATCGTTCCCACGCCGCCAGGCAATTACCATCATAAAAGGGAGTTAAAATCGTGCCATTATCTTAGGAAATAATGGCGTAGTTTATTGCCCGTATTTTGAATACGGTGCGGAAGATTCCTTTATCGACTAGGCCCACATGTCTCGTAAGCCACCGCTGATTAAGGATCGGTCGATGAAAGTCTTACGACTAGTTGGTGGTTGTAGGAGGGCCTACGACTATGAACCAATCATAGTAGAGCTTACGATTATGGGGTAGTCATAGGAAGGCTTACGACTATAAGGTAGTCGCAGGAAGGCCCACGACTACAGGGTGGTCGTAGGAGGGTTTACGACCTCTAGCTTCTCCCTTAAGAATGTTAAGGGGTATACACAAGAGTTATATGACGTCGTTAATACCTATAATATGAATTACAGATATATGATAAAATAAGGATTTGTTATATCCTCGTCATCTAGCCCCCCAGCTTAAGCGAAAGTAACTTGCTTGGAAAAGGAGCTGTAGATGGTCTTACGACCAGTAGGTGGTCGTAGGAAGATGGTCGAAGGAAAGACTCTTCGACTGGTGTTTCATTTGACCAGAAAATAACTTGGTCAAGAAGGTTAAAGTATAATCTTATGACTTGCAAGGTAATTGTAGAAGATCTTACGATTACCAAGTTGTCGCAATACTAAGGTCGGAAGTAAAATCTTTCTGATTGTCTGTTGCGTTTGACCATAAAAGACTTGGTCAAGGAGGTAATTTCGCTTGAGGTGTGAAAACTGACTCGGCTTCCTTGAACAGACAAATTTAGGAATGCGAATTGACTCTTACAGATCTGTCTGTTGGAGCAGTTCCCGAGGCGTCGGCAACCGTTGAGTGGCCATGTCTCTTCATCTCCAGGCAAGCGGTTATAAATATTCACCGCGGGTGAGCATAAGATCTTTTATCTTTCCCCAAATCGCCCTTTGCCGTTCGCTCTTTCGAGTTCTCCGTCGTCAACCAAATCGAGCCCTTCTTCTTTGATTTTTTCGAATCTCGACCTTCTTTTTCCAGGAGAAATGGCCGGAGCCGCTTCCCAGTGGATCGAATCGGAGATGGATGCGGTCAAAATCCAAGCTTTGGTCGACTCTGAGAAGATCCCGAAGGAGGAGTTCGTGAAGTGGTTCGAGGCCGCTGGGCATCAACGGCTGTCAAGTAAGATGGGGCAAATCCCCGTCTTTCAAGCGTTTTGTGAGTGCGGCCTCTGACTGCCTGCTCACCCCTTTCTCACACTCGTACTCGAATACTATAGCATGGAGTTGGTGAACCTTGTTCCCATTTCCATTATGATGTTGAGTACATTCCGATGTCTACTCGGTCGTCGTGGCCATTTTGGAAGAAGAGGTGGTTCTACTGGGAGATCACTCAAGAGGACAGCCTCTCCTTCGCCGGGAAGCCGGCTGAGAAGATTCCTTCTTGGGACTCGCCTCCCAAGGAAGTTGGTCGGATTACCCCCTTTATTCGAGCCATTATAGACTTGAAGGAAGAGGGGCTCACTGGATGGCATGTGGTGAAGGATTTCATCACGCACCGCGTCAGCCCTCTTCTTAAGAGGGCTCATCAGATGTGGAGGTACTCAGGCCCAACGGACCCGACGAGGGATTATGCGGAGGGTAAGTAAAATCTCGAGCTCTTGCCTTCTTGCTGTTAATTCTAAGTTTGGCTTACTGAAGTTTTTCTTACCCTTACATGCCTTTCACAAAGAGGAGATTGACGCTCGAGTCAAGCTCATTTGTGAGAAGACTCCAGCCCACATTGTGGCGCCTCCGATCTTGGTTGACTTGTCCCCAGAAGACAAGGTGGAATGCCTGAAGGTAATTAGGAACCAAATTTTTCTTTAGGATTTCGTAGTCGCAGAAAGACTTACGACTAGGGGTTGGTCGTAGAAAAACTTACGACTGAGAGGTTGTCGTAGAAAAGCTTACGACTGGTTTTTAATATCTCTCTCTCTGATTTTTGCAGAAAGTAGGTATGGAGAACCGTCGAGACGACGAAGAAGTCGAACTGATGGTTGGCATAGCCGTAGAGTAGTTTGTTTCTCCCCCAGCCAAGAAACGCAAGCTTGTTAAGGATGTCAACAAGGGAAGTGTGAGCTCGAGCTCTACGGCTGGGTGAGCAGATGTTCCTCGAGCCACGAGGAGCAAGCTTGGGAAAGCTGCTTGTAAAGGGGGCGTAAAACCGAGCTCCGCTTCCTCGTCTGCGTCTCCTGCTAACCTTGCAGCAGAAAGCGATGCTGTAGAAGAAGCGATCGCGGCTGGAATAGCTGCAGTGTTCAAGCCCGTAGCTCCGAAGATCAAGGTACCCTTCTATTATGATGACAAGGCCTTCGTAGTTTCTGCTTCTCGCGGCTTTATTAAGCGACTAGAAAAGGAGAATTGGAAGAGTTTTATGTCTTTTGTGAAGGAGACTGCAACGCCAGCAGTACCTGTGGTTGAGGACGGTGCGGCTGTTAAGGTGGTTGAGACAGGTCTCGACCATCCGGAGAGTCAAGAGGCTTCAAGAGCGGTGGTGCTTGATCAAGCTTCACGACCAGACGTGGTCGTAGCTGCTCTTCAACTCGAGTCTCAACCAGACATGGTTGAGAAAAATTCGAAGAAATCCTCCTTAGGAAGGGTTGCTTCCAAGCTCAAGGCGAGATTTGGCACTAGAAGGTATGCAAAGAAACAGAAGCATAAGAACCGCATTTACCTTTTGCTTTTTACTACCTGATAGCAATCCCCCTTTTTTTTGTGTTTTTAGCCCATCCTCTCTCTCCATCAAGGATGTTCCTGCTAAGGATTCCTCCGTGGTTTCTTTGGCAGGTGGAGAAAATTCAGTGGCAGCGGTCGAAAAACCGTCCACTACCTAAGCGGCGGGAGATGCCGCTGTTGCTGGCTTGGCTACGACCATTGGAGAGGTCGTAGGGTTAGAAATGGCTACGACCACCGGGAGGTCGAGAAACCGTATAAGATGATAGCGGGGAGACATCCCACCATGGGGTGAAACATTTGGTCACCATGCTGGAAGGAAGTTGCCACGATGATCCTCCCACTTCCAAGGCTGCCGCCGATGCCGCTATTACCGGAAGAGAAGAAGAGATCGAACTCTTCGACCGTACCTTCGGGTTCTTTTCTCCTACCACCGTTGTGGGTTCTCGAGCGTTCATATCTTGTGACCGTGTTCCTCACCCTAAGGACATTCCCAACAGAAGAGACGTTTTTGACAACGAGCGCCTCGAACGGGTATGGTGGAACCTGGTCGACGAGATCGACGAATTGAAGGACCCCACAAAGGTGGTATCTTCGTTTGCTCGGACTGCCATGGATGTAAGTGCCTGAGGTTTTAGCATTTTCATTCGTTCCTTTTCACGTCTCTTACTGCCTTTCTTTATGCAGAACGCGCTAGGACAAATGGTCACTATTGCTGAATACCATAGGTAGCTTGTCGAACTGCAACAAGACAAAGCGCAACTCTGCAAGCAAGCGGACATGTGGTAAGTAACTATTTTTCATAGCCTTCCATGTTTTAGCAACTTATACAGTACTTGTGGGGGGTTGTCGTAGAAGATCTTACGACTAGGTAATCGTCAGAAATACTTTCACGATATAAAGATATTGTCGAGAAACACTTTACGACAAGGAACCGCCATAGAAGTGCTTTTTTACGACCAAGATACTGTCATAGAAATACTTATGACAAGGAACTGGTCGTAGAAGTGCTTACGACCAGGAGCTATGCTAATATCTACCCTTTACCTTTGCAGGTTTAAGAGCGACGAGAAAACCTTAGCTGACTCACTCGACTTTGAGAGAGCCAAGAAGAATCAGCTAAGTGAGAAGGTTGAAGACCTCCAGAAGAAGCTTCTGAAGGAAAACTCTGCAAAGCAGAAGTTGCAGGGACAATTGATCGGTAATTGTTGAACTTAAGATCGCTTTTGACCTTCTTTTCTTTCTCTGATCCTCATTCCTTTTCAGAGAAAGATCAAGAGGTCCAGACACGGGAGCAGCGCTACATAAAGGATGCTGCTTCTCACGCCGAGGAAGTCACAAAGTTGGAGTCTCAATTAGTTGGTAAGCAAATCTTTACCTGTGGTCGATTGTGTTTTCTTCTTGTGGTCACTTCTTTTTCTGACTGGTTTTATTCTTTTCAGAACAAACGGTGCAGATGAAGCGACTCCGCGAGGCTTCGACTCGCAATCAGGAGGAAATGAAGGCTTTGAAGATAAATCTTCAAGGCAACATTTCGCTCTTGAACAATGTACTTGGTGGGCTTGTCTTTGAGGAATTGCTTCGTGATTTAACACTGCGCTCGCCCATTCGAAAAGCACAGAGCAAGCCGAAATTTTGCAAGAGTTGGTGAGTACTCGAGGGCCAACCAAGTTGACTCAATAAAGGAGGCGATCGAAGGTGCGATAAGTTATGTTTTGGCAAAACTTAAAGTCCGTGACCCCAACCTTAATGTGCAACCAATCGAAGACGACTTCAACTGCCCTGAGGTAGAGGCAAGTCGTTTGATTAAAGAAATGTAGCCAGTCGGCAGGAAGGTTTCGGAGGAGATGCAACTGGAATCTCCTTCTTCGGAATAGCTTGCAAAAAACCTGTGAAAACAAGCCTTTATTGATGTAATGCATATAATCCATCATGTTTCCTGCAAATCATCTTGTCGAGTAGTTAGTAACTCAAAAGATAATTGACGAAAGATAGACTAAGAAATGAAGTCAAGTTAATAACTTTATCCTAGCCCCCGACTATTTCCTTGGTTTATTTAAATAAACCGAGTAAATAGTGTTCAATGGGTTTTCTGGAAAAAAAAAGAGAGAGGTTTAACTAACTTACAGTGTTTCGATCACGATTATCATGCACCGGTCAAGAGAGTAGGAACGAGTCGGCACTAGGAAGTTCCTTCTAGTGGGCAAGACCATGTGTAGAGAGGAGAGGCTTCGACTAGGTGATGTTTCCATCGCCGACCAGATTAATCAAATCAAGAACGGTCAACTCGAAAGTTAGATAAACGCCTGGAGTTCATTAAAATTTGTTCAACTTATTTCAACACACTTAGTTGGTTTGCTCGTAGCAAGAGTTAGAAATGTAATGACGCTTAGGAAGTTCCTTCTAGTGGGCGGTGACCACGGCGAGAGGAAAGCCTTCGACTAGGTGTTGCAACTTTCTCCCACTCGCTAAAACAAACCAAGTTTGTCGAAAGTAGTCGAGCAGATTTGAAAAGTGTACTCGGTTTAATTTACTTTTCAAAAGGATATATGAAAAAAATAAATTAAGGTACTAACAGTTGGTTTGACATTATTTCAACCATGTTTTGGACCCAAGCTCTTTGTGTTGGTAAAAAATGGAGGACCGAATCGACTCTAGGAAGTTCCTTCTAGTGGGTGGGACCACATGCAGAGAGGAGAGGCTTCGACTAGGTGATGTTACCATCCTTTCGATCAGTGTAAAGATGAACTGGGTACTAGTCGTAGAATGTCTTACGACCAAAGGTATTGTTGTAGAAGAGTGTACGATTAGGAACTCGGGTCGGGGCGGACCTTCACTGGTATGGTTGAAAAAATTGTCAAAGCGCTTACTCAAGTAAAACAATAAAGATAGAAAGAACCCGATGCTTTATTGAATGGTTGCTCGCTTACCGTAGAATTTGCGAGTCGGTCGATGTTCCAAGAATTTAAGAGAATTCGCCGCCTTCCATTGCTAGTCGTCTAACCCGGTCGCATAACTCGACCACTGTAAGGACCTTCCCACTTGGGGAAAGTTTGTTTCGATTAGGCTCGATTGAATTTTCCTC
>JAYEVD010000256.1:0-86831 GCA_036346405.1 Phyllostachys edulis | reverse complement strand
CTCAAGACACTTTCCTCCAAGGATTTCACTCTGTGGTATAGGGCGCACGACCTCATGGTCTCCCCTAGCAAAGTCCATGGTGGCTCCCATGCGCCCATCGCTTGCACTATGGCGTGCTCATGTCCTACTAAACCTAGGGCATGAGCGACCCACCCCGGTGGTGCATAGGGCGCACGACCTCCGCGGTCTCCCTAGCAAAAGTCCATGGTGGCTCGGGCGCCCATCGCCTCCACTATGGCGCGCTCATGTCCTACTAAACCTAGGGCATGAGCGACCACCCCGTGGGTGCATAGGGCGCACGACCTCGCTGTCTCCCCTAGCAAAGTCCATGGTGGCCTCGGCCGCCCATCGCTTTCACTATGGCGGCTCATGTCCTATTGAACCTAGGGCATGAGCGACCACCCCTGGGTGCATAGGGTGTACGACCAAGGTCTCCCTAACAAACGCCCATGGTGGCTTAAGGCCTGGCCGCTTCCACCATGGCGTGCTCATGTCCTACTAAACCTAGGGCATGAGCGACACACCCCTGTGGTGCATAGGGCGCACGACTCTACCACGGCCTCCAAAAAAAAGTCCGTGGTGGCTTGGGCGCCCGCCTCCACCATGGTGGTTCGTGGTCCCATCGCCCTAGGGAATGAGCGACCACCCCGTGGTGCATAGGGTGTACGACCTCTCATGGGTCTCCCCTAACAAAGTTCATGGTGGCTTGGGCGCCCGCAGCCTCCACCCTCGGGCGTTCAGGTCCCATCGGCCCTAGGGCACGAGCGACCACCTCTTGGTGCAGAGGGCGACGACCTCCGCGGTCTCCCTAACAAAAGTCCATGGTGGCTTAGCGCCCGCCGCCCACCATGGCGTGCTCGCGGTCCTATTAGACCTAGGGCATGATCGACAACTTGGCCCAAGCATCAAGTTGATGGATGTTGAGGACTCGCCTCTTAGACTCCTGTGCCACGCCACGAATCCACTCCGGGTCCCCGCGACACCTAGCTTCATTGCTTCGCAAGGGTTAACCACTCACGCATTCCCGATCATAATAAAAAAACCCAAGATATCGGGTAAAAGGGCTTCATTGCCCTCATAGTTCGTAAGGTCCCCATGACTTAGCCTCGTGGTGCCCACCAAAGGTGCCCATGACTTACCGTCAGGACACACGTTTAAGGTGCCCATGAGTTAGCCTCATGGTCACCTCCAAGTCCACCTGGGGCTACCACCCCTGTGGGCTATGGCTATTCAAAGGCCCCACGACTTAGCCTCGTGATCTGCACGACAGATGTGCCCGCGTGACTTCATCGGCCGTGGGCACACGCCTAAGGTGCCCATGAGTTAGCCTCATGGGAACCTCCAAGTCCACTCGGGGGCTACCACCCCTATGGGCCTTTCGCGTCTCTACTTACTTAGTCTCATGGACGCCTCCGATGTGCCCACACTACTACGTAAAAGGCCTTTTACAGACGGTTCGTAACGCCATCACGCACGGTTCCGTGAGCCGCCTCGAAGTTTATGGGTCAAGAATGCTAATGGTCATCACAAACGTTTTCAAACCGCCTCGTAATACATACTATCACATACGGTTCAGAGATGCAACCGCTCAGGATAGTCGATCACCACGCATTTGCTCGAGATAAACCGCTCGTGGATATTCGATTACCACGCACGGCCCGAGATAAAACCGCTCGGTGATAGTCGATACCACAGACGCTGCACGCCCCCAGATGAAACCGCTCAGGATGTCGCCATTGACAGACGTCAGATATGAAACCGCTCGTGATAGTTCACTATCACGCATTTGCTTCATACGCATCGCTCGGGGTAGCTGATCATCATGCATTTTTTTCATCTATGCACTCGCCTGCGGTAGTCTTTGCATTGCTAAATCTATTTCGCTATTGGCTAGCCTCAGAAATGCTAGCCATGCCTCTCAAAACAAGCACATCCAATTCTCATTCATTTCGTACACATCAAAATTGCATTCATTTCGTAAACAAGCACACATCCAATTCACAAATCAATTAACTAAATTTAACCATTAATGTACATTAATTTACACACATGTACCATTATGTTCAATCTATCTCAATCAAGTTCAATCTGCTACACTCGTGGAAACTCCCATTTGGATTTATGACCGTCTGCTCGTGAATGACGCAAGGTGTGATCGAATTTTTATGAGCTCGCCTGCTCCAACGCAGCCAGCCGATGTTCGCAACCCGTCGATATGAAGGTTAAATTCGCTTATATAAATTGGTAAGTATATATGAAATAATTGTTGAAAGATTGACAAACCCGAGGATCATTGGTGATCGCGAACCGATGAGTAGTTGCATGTTGTGGCAAACATAGTATCCACAGACGCTATGTCCTGGCCATTCACCGGTGGCACCGCAAAAATAGAATTGGTTAGTTCGAGAGGCATTGCTACGGTGTTATATAGGATTAATGTGTACTAGCTAGCAAGTACCGGAATTTTTGATCATGTGCTAAGCGTTCTTCCCTTGATATTCCATCCTCTAGCATGTAACACGTCGAACACCCCACGTGACTCCAAGAAGTTAGCCTTAGCCATTGCAAAGGAAGGAAAGACTACAATAGAGTTTCTATGGAGGAAATGTGTTTACCGATGATTAAACTCCTGATAGTCGTGAAGTTGTGAGTGGCCCTCTCAGAGGGAATCTAGGTATATTACGATTTCGCTTTTGGTATAATTACAATTAGAATCCAATGGAACCTACACAGTATGTCAAGATGGTCATTAAACCTAAGTTCGTGTTGCTTATAAAGTACAAATCAACAAGTATAGCCAGAGTGCAACACTACTTACTTCGTTGTAGGGCAAAAGTATGAATTCTTGTTGCGTGAGCCATGAAAAATCTATAACGTAATTCTCGATTTAATGTTGCATTCGCCGTGATGCTTTGCTCTGAGACAACGTGTGGGTCGAGGAAACCTACCGGTGATTTCTTTCGCTTCACAGATCATGTATCTATTATACAAAAGCTAGGAGTTATATATAACATTTATCGATATTACATGAACATTGACTGTGATTGTACACACTTACAAAGGTCCAAAGATCGTATGATTGAGACGCCGAGCTCGCCGAGGTTGAAGAGACAGTAACAAGTCGTCGAAGGTCACCGTGAAGACAGCTGCCTTGATACATGTGGTTAAAATGATGCTCCTTGAACTTGACGGTGACACCCGAGCATCGCTGATCAACCGCTTGTTGGACTGCTCCATGTACCATGCATGCAATTCCGCAATCCAAATTCTAGGGTAGGGCTGTTTAACTTTCGAGCAACGGCTCACCTCCGCTTGTATTTCCGCCAACGCAAGAAGGGGATATTAGGAGAGGACTCGATCGCCTTCGATTTGCCCTTGCCCTTGCCGCCTCGCTTGTATAGGTCGACTTCACAAGAGTCGATCGAGCACGAGGTGTAGATGCATGTGATGCAATGGCCCTTGCCATGTCGGTCAGCAGAAGCCAGCGGCAGTCCGTGGACTTGATGCCGCAGTGACATTCCGTGAAGTTGACACCGAGCAGTAGCTCCAGCAGATGTCCTCCTGGGCCATCGGATGAATGTTCCAACGGCTTGCCCTAGAGTCATGACCTCATCGCTTGGGGGAATTTTCACGGACGGCCTTGAAATTGGCACAAACACCGCCCACATTCACTTTTATAAAACCCGCGCTAGATTTGCACTGCACCAAAGCTCCGACATCGGATGGATACACCGCCCCAAGCAAAGATCTAGGGCAACAGAGACATATCTCACTTGAGCTTGCACTTCAGAGCCACCCACGCATATAACGATACAAAATTAGCTACTCCAACAGCCTATCAATGGATTGAGCATTCCAGAGATAATAATTATTACCGGATGTCATCGACGGAAAATGCCATCACCTATTGTGGTAGGGTTAGGTTGGACGCCAGAGCTACCGATGTTTGGGGGTCAAGCTAGCAGTATAGTAGGGTAGGGGCTTCCAACCGACTTGGCATTTGCAATCCCTTAATCCTTTCCTCAAAGGTCTCTATCCGCTTTTGCTCGAACGCATCTAATCCTTTCCTCAAAGGATTGATTGAATTTTTCAAGGAGCTCATCTCTCGAGGGATGCACGAAGATCCTCTCGTAGCTTTGCATCGTGTCGTGCTTTGGCTTTCTTCCTACTCCCAGACGATCCGAGTCCGCTTGGAACCATTGTTCCCATGTAACAAAAACACCAAATACTCGTATGCGTAATCTTGATGCTCATCTGCTTCCTAGGGCCGCAGAGAGTATATCTTTCTCCCTATCCGCCCGAATGAGCCTTGGGAAGATTGTGCACTCAACGTTATCTCGCAATATAGCCCGACATGTCATTTCACTTCCTATGAAGTTATGGAGTAATTACAAACTAGGTAGTTCGACATCTTACCAAAGCGCTGGGACACTTCCCGTCTTCGGGTTTGGAAAGTACACTTCAGAGGGTCAATACATAACCTCGCAAATAACCACCGCTTCGGCGCGCACATTAGTGATCTCGAAATAGCAGGAGAGATTCAAACCGCTTGTTCGCTGCTCCTCGATCCCTCCATATCGGGTTTTACCCGCATACCCAGCCGTGCCGAGTCTGTGGGGTGCTTGTTTTTGCCCGAGGGCCGTGCGCCAGACTTTCACTCTTAAATTCATCTGTCGCCTTCTTCGCCACAAACTCGCCCAGACTCTTCCAAGAATAGATACTTGTGGAAGGGCGGCAGATCCTTCTCCACGAAGTTCTTGACAAGCGTGTTTTGAAGTTCTTCCACGCTTTGCACACCGAAGAGCAACGCTGTCGTCGCGACGGAGTCCGTGAGTTCTTCCGGATCTCGAACGATGCGAGAATTTCCGCCAAAGAAGCTAGCCAATGGTCCGCACCACCTTCCACTTAATCATAGGTGATCTTGACCCTTCCTCGCAACTATTCCACCATTCTCCGAATGCGACGCCGCTTCTACGAGGATTGATAGGGTCCTGCATCGACGACTCCGTGATGGTAAATCGCCCGGGCCTTTTCGATATTCCTCTTCTTCTACCGCGGTTGGATATTGTTCCAGAGGATGGTGCATCATCGCATACATGAGGCGGCGATGACTCGTAATGAGCGAAGACATCTTCACAAGAAATAGAATTATCATTGCAATGTATTCCAAAGAGCAAGATCAAAACAAATACCATATGAATAATCGACTAGAACAAATACAAATTCCTAAAACATGTACAATTATCATGAAGGACCATGACAGATTATTGATAGAAATAGTTAGGAAAGGGCGTGGGGTCGATCAGAACTCCCAAGATTGGTTACCTTTGGGCATCGACGAGACTTGACGAGCAAGCACTGAGCAAGACGAGCAAAGAGGGCGGCAGGCAAAGGGGGAGGCACGCTGCTCTGGGAGGAGAGGAGGCGGGCGGGCTCGGGGCAGGAGGCGCGGTGGCTCGGGGAGGCGCGCTGGCCGAGGAGGAGGGCGGCCGACGGATCGGGAGGAGAAGGCCCGCTCGAGGAGGCGGCGCGAGGACGGTGGCGACGGGCTCGGGGAGGAGGAGCGAGAGGAGTTGAGAAACTTAATCGCTTGAGAGTGGCGCGCAGCAAACCCTAGCTAGAGTCCAATGTAAATAGATGGATATCACAGACGGTTCTAAATTAGAACTGCTCGTGATAACTATCATGCACGTGCTCTAACTTAGAACCGCTCATGATATAAGTGAGTATCATGCACGGTTTTAATAAACAACCGCTCTGGATATGTGATGAATCACTGCACGTTTTAATAAACAACCGCTCGTGATATGTGATATCATGCATTTGTTCTAACTTAGAACCGCTCAGGATATATGATGTATCACACGGTGTTAATAAACAACCGCTCGTGATATATATGTAGCATGCACGGTTTTGATAAACAACCGCTCTGTGATATACATGTGAGACGGTTGTAGTTCAAACCGCTCTGTGATATTATTTTGTATTGGTTAATATCTAGATCGATTCGCTTATTGGCTAGCCTCAGAAATGCTAGCCATGCCCTCTCAAACAAGCGTAAAAGACAACAAGTACATGTATATACATCCAATTCACATTCATTTGAGAAACAATCACATCCATTTCACAAGACAAATCAATTAATTAACTCAAATGAACTAAAATTAACCATTCATCGTAATGTATATACATATACACACATTGTTCAATTAATCTTTAAAATTAGCCCTTCATGATGATCGACGCAGATGTAGCTAGTTTCATCATGTTCTTCTTCCTCGACCCTTATGCCGCTTCCAAAGGAGGCAACTCGTCAAATTGATTGTATTCTTCCTCGCCCACTACATTCTCAACTCCGACAATCCTCCTTTTTCCATGAAGAACTACGTGGCGCTTCTTATTTGCCGGTAACATAGAAGACTTGAACAACTTGGTTAGCCAAGACGTAATGGTTCGCCTTTGTATCCGACACGCTCGAGGTCCACGGTAGTGACGCCTGCATTTGTCGACCTTCACCTGGGAGATGGACCCAACGGCACCAAATAGGGGATCTTGAAAAGCACGAGTCGAGCTCCCATATCTCCTCTATTTGCCCATAGTAGGAGCTCCTCACCCCATCGGCATCAATGCATCTATGCGACACCATTGCTCGTTAGTGCTTTTATATCCCGAGTCACAGATAGAATGTGTACCCATTTATGTCGATCTCGCCATGTTACAATCAGAATGTTGGCCCTTTTGCCAACCATGTCAAGATATCACTTGACGAGCTCCTAGCAAGTCGCCCTTCAACCATTGGTTGAACCGCTCACAGTGTTGTCTCGTGATCCAAACATCCGCCGCAATGATTCGCTGTCAAGCACGCCCCAGTGCCGGTCGATATACGGGACACTTCACCATGTGTTGCAAGACCGTGAAATGGGCTTGAGCATACGATCCATATTTGGAGTGATTGCTTTCCTTCCGATGGTCCCGACACTCTCGAGCCTCCCTCATGGCGAGATCGAGGCACACCCATCGGCTCGACCGAGCCATGTAATCGAGGCGTAACTCAATGACCTCTTCCTTGCATAACCTTCGACGATGTCGCTTCTCGCCGAGATCGATTCCGCATATATGACTTGAGAATTCCCATGAACCTCTCGAACGGGTACATGCTACGAGGAACACGGCCCGCACATCTTTATCTCCTCACAATATGAACAATGAGATGGACCATGATATCGAAAAACGACGGAGGAAATACATCTCAAGATCACATAGTGTCGCTACCACCTCGCCCCGCAGAGCATCTAGTCCTTCGAGATCGATGACCTTCTCGAGCAATTGTGTTAAAAAAATACTACGGCCTCATGATTGTCTCTGACCTTGATCGACAAAATACTTCTAATTGCAACAGGAGCATTTGTGTCATCAACACATGACAATCATGAGACTTCATGCCAATTAACTTCAAATCTTTTATCGAAACAAGTTTCTTCATGTTGGCGAGTAACCGACGGAACTTTCACGCCATGCAAGCACCGCATTCAGCTTCTTCTCGGCCTTGGACAGAGTGTAACAAGCGGGGAAGGTACGCTCGTCCTTTATCGGTCCTTGTTGGTGCTAACTCAGTCCGATGTCCATATCAACCAAGTCAAGCCGCATGCTGACACCATCCTTTGTTTTGTCACTAATGTTCAAGAAGAGACCAATCAAGTCGCCACATACATTCTTCTCTACATGCATGACGCCGATGTAGTGGCTAACTTCTAGGTGCTCCCAATAAGGTAAGTCCCAAAATATTGATCTCTTCTTCCACATGTTCTTCTTACTTGTCCTCGATTTACATCCCTTTCCAAGCACAACATCTAAATCCTTAACCATATCATAGACCCTTTTCCGCTTAAATGCCTTGGAGCCGAATCTCCCTCCTTCTCTCCGTCGAATTGTTTCTTCATCCTCGCGGTATGGGTGAGCCCTCCAAGGAACCTACGATGACGCATGTACACGGTTTTGCGCGAGTGATTCAGCCACACACTCTCAGTATCATCTAAGCAAAGGAGTATGTGCTTTGGCCCTTTTTGTACTCGCCCGACAGATTAGCAAGGGCAGATAATCATTTATGGTGCGTAACAACAAGGAACGTAAAGTGAAGTTCTCTCGCTTGTACGCATCCCATAATTGCATTCTTCAATCCACAATATTTTTAGATCTTCCATCAATGGTGCTAGGTACACATCAATATCATTCCTGTGTTGCTTCGCCCTTGGATAAGTATCGACAACAAAATATACTTCCGCTTCATACACAACCAAGGAGGAAGGTTGTAGATACAGAGCGTCACGCCCCAAGTGCTATGTCGGCCGCTCATGTTACCGAAAGGATTCATTCCATCTGTAGACTAATCCAAACCTTATATTCCTCGCTCCGACCAAGTCTTGCAAACCTCCTATCGATGTTTCTCCACCGGGCGGAATCAGCAGGTGTCTTAACTTTCCGCATTCTTACGCCTCCTCCGAGTGCCAATACGTTAGCTTTTGCATTCTTTGGGTTCGCAAAACCGCTTCAAACGGGAATTACAGAAGATACCACGCCACCTTAGCAGAGGTCCTTTCTTCACCTCGATTCCTCGTCGTCATCTGATTGTTTACGCTTGTATCGGGATGCGCTGCACACGGACATACATGCATGTTTGTATACTACATTGTAGAGGATACAATGTTCGACATGCATGTATTCTTTCTACTTCCATTCCCAATGGACAAAGAACCTTTTGGCTTTGTAGGTGGTTTTGGGCAACTCATTTCTCCTAAGCATGTCCGCTAAGAGACCTAATAGCTCGTGAAACTCTTGTCTCGACCAACCGCTGCTTGCCTTCAATTTCAAATTAGCTTACACCGGATGACAACCTTGTGTATTCCGACTTTGCAGCCCGAACAAAGGTTTCTCCGAGTCCTCCATCACGCCTTTAATTGAACATACTCCTCTCATCATAGCTTCCTTCAGATCGCTAAGCATCCGATCTAGATTGTCATCGCGCAAATTTATCCGAATCGAACCACAATCGACATCATTCGGTGGCATATCGTTGACTTTCAGATAATATGCATATCGTTGACTTCTGTATAATATGCTCTTCACCGTGGATCGTCCAACATGTATAACCCTTTTGAAACCCCTTCAATCAAGTGTGCTTCGATCTGCGCTACGGTTGTTAAACATCTTCGATTCTCGCAGCCAATGCATGGACAAGACATATATTCCGCCCTTATTCAACATATCCTCCTCAGCCTCTTGTAAAAGCAGACACGCCATTAATGTACTCTTCACTCACACGGTTCTCGGTGTACATCCAACTTCGTCCATCACACTGGTTCAGATTGAAAACCCCGAAAATAAATAAAAGGGTGATGACTTTCAAAGCGTAGTATTTTACGAGGCTTAATTATTTATTTTTTCATTTTTACATTTTTTCGGATTTTATTAACTTACATGTGGGCCCTACTTGTCGCTGACTCATTTTTTATTTCATGATTTTATTTATAAAATCTATGGCGGTCCCACATGTCATAGACTCGTTAGTTTATTAACTAAATGATTAAAACAAGAGGATTAATTTGAAGCTCAAATCGGCTTAGGGTGACATCGCATTGCTATATAGTCGTGGCTTTCTCGCCCTAAGGTTCGCCGAGGCTAACCGACGGTGATGTCCTACATGGAGGCGCTCGAACTAGCGATTTCACAGAAACGTCAAACTACTCAAATTAAAGGATGCTTATGCTTCAAAGATCTCACCTCGATCACGAGGAAGGTGTCAATGAAAGTCGGGGAAGGTCCAAGGCGCTACCGGTCGCCGATCGGTGAACGAGGCGACGGCGGCAGCTCCTACGACAATATACAACTGAAATGGACCAGCCGCCAAGGAGGTGAGGCGATGTACTCAAACCGCACGGAACGGCGATGGACCTATCAGAGAGCCAGAGATATGGAGATCAAGAAGACTATATCTGTTTTGGCCGGGAGGCGAGTTATATATATACGCTCTGTGATGAGTTAATTATCACGACGGTTTTAATAAACCCGCCTCGTGATATTGGGCAATATCACAGACGGTTCATGTTTGGAACCATCTGTGAAGTATCACAGACGCGGTTTAAAAACCGCCTCGGATATTGGTATTATCACAGACGTTTGGGCGGAACCGCTCGTGAAGTATCACTGCATTTTCCTAATATGAACCGCTCGTGATATGACATCTTCACGCACGTTTTTAGCGCGAGAATAACACGACGCGGGGTAACAAAAACCGCTCGAGATTAGGTTTAATACAGACGGCTTCATGAACCGCTCGTGATCAAAGGCCCAAGATAGCATTTCGTAGTAGTGCCATGATTTTGTGTTGTGGGCACACCTTCAAGATATACATGAGTTAGCCTCATGGGTGCCTCCAAGTCCACTGGGGAGCTACCACCCCTATGGGCCTTTCGGTGCCCCACGACTTAGTCTCATGGCCACCCCTTTAATATGTCCATGACTCAGTCTCATTGGCAGCTCGAATCATGTACCATCGACTTGGCTCAATGTTGATCAAGGACCATCATGCTCGTGATAAGGCTATCACCTCGAGATCTTAGTATCGAAAAGACGCCGCTATTATCTACACACCTTTAACGCTTTCTAGCTCGAACCGCAACCATTTTGAGGAGTTCTACTGACAAGTCTCATCAAGCCACTTGAGCAAGAGGAGGACAACTTCGCCACACGTGCTTCTCTCCAACGCGTCCCCGCCTCGAAGACTATGCCTCGGCTCGTGACCTCGCGTCTAAGACTTCGCCACTTAGGCTTCCCTTCGACGATCTTGCCACCTCGAAGCTATGTCTCGGCTCGACGGCTCAAGCGCCCAAGACTTCGCCACTTAGGCTTCTCTTCGACGCCGCCACCTCGAAGGCTATGTCTCGGCTCGGCGGCTCGGCCCAAGACTTCGCCATTTAGGCTTCCTTCGACGCATCACGCCCACCTCGAAGGCTATGCCCGGCTTGGCGACCTCGGTCCTAAGATTTCGCCTACTTAGGCTTCGGCTTGACGCACCGCGCCTCGAAGGCTATGCCTCGGCTCGGACCTCGCGTCCAAGACTTCGCCACATAGGCTTACTTGACAGCGCCGCTTTGCCTCGAAGGCTATGCCTCGGCTCGGTGGCTTCACAAGAAAACTTCGCTCTACATAGGCTTTGCTCCGACGCACCGCCCGCCAAGGCTATGCCTCGGCTCGGCGACCTCGCGTCAAGGCCCAAGACTTCGTCTTCATAGGCTACGCCCAACATGCCTTCCTCCTCAAGGCTATGCCTCGACAGAGGTACTCAAGGCCCATGACTTCGTCTACAAGGCTACCGATGTGTCGTCCGCCTAGAAGGTTGTGCTTCGGTGGGTGGTCTAGTGTCCATGACTTTGCATGCATAGGCTTGCTCAGACGCGCCGCCTTTTGAAGGTCAGGTTCGATGGGATGGCCCTCAGATTTAGTACTTCACCCTCGGATCGAAAACGAAACCACGGACACGAAGGGCCGACGAAGCAACAATGTGGTATCCACTCGCGTGGAGCACTCACGCGATATGATGTACAAAATAATCCGAAGTCTTTGGGCTCGCGCCCACCAATCCAAAATTGGCTAAGTCGTGGGTGGCCTTAGCGATATTCCTCAAATTTCATGCCTCGCCTTGCATCGAGTCAAAATTTGGCTAGATCTCGAGTGTCTACATTCCAAGATACAAGACCTCAAAGATTTTATTTGCCCCTTGAGCGCCTTTACAAGCGCCCAAGGGACAAGGGGGGCTACATCTGAGGAATCCACCACCTCCTCTGTCGAAAATACTCTATACTTTGACAAGTCTACACAAGGACGACGTGAGCCCTTTGCCCGCAGCGCCATTACTAGCCCACTCGAAGTGGTTCGAGACTTCGCCGATACTCACACGCTACACGCCGCATTTCGCGCGCTTTGACGATAGGCGCCCGATGCACCGTGCTCAAACGCCCCACGCCCGTTGCCACTACAAGGCTCAAGGCTCGACACCTCTTTTCTCCAAGGTTCTACGTGCCTCGCCATGCTCGGCTATGAGCCACCTTGTCTCGCCGAGCCTCGGACTCGGCGTGTTTTGTCGGCTACGCCTCGCGACGGGTGTGTGCCTGCTAAGCGCCCCACGCGCCTCGGCGCCACAAGACCACAGTGTTTTGTCGCGGCGACGACCCACGCCGCGCCACGCCAGCACCCATGCGCTGCCATTTCGTCGGGTCCCACACCGAGAGAGGGTAAACGACGCCAGGTGACGGCGGCGCAGGCGGCGTGGCGGCCTCAAGACGGCCTCGCCATCGCCGCCGCTACCGCCAGACGCGTCCGCCGAACCGGATGGCTCCAGCGCGCTTGGCGCCGCCAGCTGGGCTGCCTCACCACCTCGCGTCGGCCGCCGTCTATCGGCCGCCGCTTTAGGCGCCATAGAACCAGGAGCCTCCATGGTGAAACAGTGAGAGAAAGCAAAGAAAGAAGAAAGGTTGTTGGGGAGGGTTGATGAAAAGAAGAAGCCCAAAGTGGAAAGCTCGCCCCATCCGAAGCCTTGGGTGGTCGGGAAAAGGACCGTGCCCATGTGGGAAAGCTCTTGCCCCCATGTGAAGCCTTGGGTGGTCAGAGAAAAGAACGTGCCTTGCACTCTTGCGAGGGCTTCACAAAGCACCAAGAATAAAAGCCCCTAATGAAAAAGCAAGAGGTGGTAGGACCTATGAAGGTCGAGACACAAGGTCACGAGTACTTTCAGCGTGAAGGTCGAGACTTTGTTTCTCACGACAAAGTGTGTGTTCCATGGACGAAGCGGTATACTGAGCTAGTTAAAGGACAATTTTCAACAACAACTGCCTCGCAGCCCTCTCTCGTGACATCCCTCGCACGGCCTTCTCTTCTCGGTGTCTCCACCGTTTCACATGGACCCGCGCTGGCCACCTCGCACCTTTGGAGCTCCCCGCGCCTCCAAAGTGTCATGCTTCACACAACCTCATGTGGCCCCTCGTGTGGAGTCCTCTACTCATGAACAACAAAAGCAAGGCATTGTGGAAGAAGTCTGGGTCAAAGACAATGGCCGCCTTTTTGCTGCTTCCCCTAGAACGCCAAGGGGAAGGGGGGCTAGTGTTGTAAGAATAATTCAATCACACTAAGCGGGACCCGCTTTTTAGAAGACACGTATAGACCCAAGTATCTTGTTGTACTCATAAAAGACGTAATACCCTTGCTTGTACTCATAGTCTAGCTATCTCATTGAAGGGTATTTCCGTCATTTGTACAGGCTTGGGTGCCTATAAATACCCCATGTATCCCTCCTTTCAGGAGAGGAGGGCTCTCTTGAGCAATAAAGAACTATGTCCAAACTGGTGAGCCCTCGGGGGCTCCCTCTCCGGAGGTAACCCCCCGTTGGCTCACCGACAGGAGTAGGGCGGTCCTCTCGGACCCCCGAACCTGTATAAATCCTCGTGTCATTTCTTACTCTCGTGGACGAGGGCCCGTTAGACGGCCGACGTCTACCCCCTCACTCGTGTTTGGTTTTTGCACCTACAACAAGGCTTATCGTTCTTCCGATCGGGGTGCTTACCTTTGCCTCGGTCGGAGTGCGGCTTGGAGGTTTGTGGCTCTTTATCGTTTACAGCCAAGACCTCCTTGGAACCGCTGGCTTGGAGTTTTTGACCCTTCGCCTTGTTCTTGGACTTCTTTGCTTTCTTATCCTTCTTCTTACCAACTTCGCCTGGCTCTCGAGAGGTATTGTCTTCTCGATCAATTGTGTTGTTCCACTCGACCGCCTCAGAAGCAGTCGCATATCGATCGGCCATCTCAAAAAGTTCGGCGACAGTAGTGGGAGGATTCAAAGCGATGTCCTCCGTTATCCTTCTACTACGGACTCCTTGCTTGAAAGCCCTGATGACAGATGAGTCAGAAACTTCCAGAATTGAATTACGAACCTGACTGAAGTGCTTGATGAGTGGGCGCAAGGTCTCGTGGTCGTTCTGTCTCATCTGGTGCAAGTTGTCCTCCTTCCCAAGGCGATTGTAGGTGCCTTGGAAGTTCGCCAGTAGAAGGTCGCAGAGGTGTTGCCAAGAATAGATTGACTCGAGTGGTTGGTTTAGTAACCACGATCGAGCAGACCCTTCGAGCACAATTGGAAGGTAATTCGCCATTACATGCTCTCCTCCTGCTGCTGCTCGGATAGCTGCTGTATAAATTTGAAGGAACTCGATGGGATTTTGGGATCCATCGAACTTCTCCATGTTCACTGGTCGAAAACGAGGTGGCGGTGAAGTTCGGAGGTCGAGCAAAATGCCCGACATCCGGTAATAACTTCTTGATGTCTCCTTTGCAGGAAAGAAGGATTGATATCACCAGGTGATCATATTCGACGATACCCAATAACAGGTTGACCCGACCTGTAGTAGGTCTCGGTCCTACGAGGGAAATACTCCTTGTATTCTATCTGCTGCTGCAGATTTCCATGTCGGAATGGTGAGCGATCACCTCTCCGAGGAGCTTGTTGATCATCAGTCGTTCGAAAGACATTTCTCCGAGTAGGAGATCGATGTGACTCGCCGTTGCGCCGATTCCTCCGCGGTGATATGTTTGATCGACAGGTAGCTGCAGAAGTCGTATTGCTACGACTTCCTGAATGATGTCGGCGAGGTGCTTCCAGTCTTGCCATCGTGGTCCGAAGCCTTTGTGCGATCTCTTCGACGAAGAGGTCGTAGCGTGGCTCTCGGGCGAGCTCTTGGACAGGGTTCTCGAGCAAGTCGTTGATGTGCTGGAGTTCTTGAGCTTCCTCTGATTGATATTGGATGCGCCCAGGTAGATTTTTCTGGGCTGCAATCTTCTTCCGTCGAATAGCCTCAAGATCTTCTATATCAGATCCTTGAGACTGTCTCAATGGAGTGCGAGTTTGTCGAGGATCTCCCTCGCGCTCATCAAAGTGTTGGTTCTGTCCGTCACTGGTGGTGCCCTTGCCATTGCCACGAGGGGGCGCAGTTCGTGATCTTCGGGGAGTGTCCCTAGCTCGGTCTCTAGAAGGGTGACCTTGATCTGAGGGAAGGATGAAGACCTCCCGTTGATGATTCTCACTTGCACTCGAGGCCTCCCTGCTCGAGGAGTAGTCGAGAGACACCATCTGGCGACTTGGACTAATCCCCTCCAGGAAGGGGAACTCTGGGTTATAACCATCTCCATCCGCAGATGTGATCTGCGGAGAGGTGGTCGAATTTGCAGGAAAAGCATGCTTGATCCCGCTCTCTCTGGAGTTATCCAGAGAGAGAGGACCACCAGATGCTGGTGAAGTCCTGGAATTGTGGCTTCTAGAAATTGTCTCACCAGGTTGGACCGCCTTAGGGGGACTTGAACACATGGAGGAAAAACTCTCGTCGTGTTTTGAGTCCGCCTGGGTGTAGACCTGATTGTGGTCGGATTAACCCTTGTCCTTTGAAGGAATTGATTCCTCTGTTGGACGTACTGTTGTGGGGGTTAAGGATCCCTCCTCAACTCTATCAGTGGCATGGTCTCCTGGATCTGCAGAAAGATCTCTAGAGGCAGCAACACCATCGGATGAGTCGATACTCAGTTCGTAATCGAAACCGGCACCCATGTCGACGTCTGCGTAATCTGCCAAGTCAAACCAATTCTCCTTGTTCCATTCTCCTGCCATGAGTGCATGAGATTTGGGAAAAAGAGAGTATATTGACAAGAGATTACCGGAAGATCCCCACGGTCGGCGCCAACTATCGGTGTTTTAGAACCGATCTTACGTAAAGATTGTTTAATTTGGGGGGTCTCTTAGAATGGAATCACGCAGAGAGATTGACACGGGTATTTTTATACAGGTTCATGCCTTCTTTGGAGAGAATAACAACCCTACTCCTGTGTGTGTATGGTATTGAGTGTGTTTCGTACAATCGGGAGAAAAGACTAAGGCTATTACAGAAGATAGTGTCTAACTGTCTTCCTGATTGCTTGTTGTCTTCTCTGATCGATCGCCTTTTCCTCTCTCGACTACCGCCTTTATATAGTCGTGAAGGAATAACCGTTTTCCCGGTGAAGAGGCGCTTATCAAATCCATGTGAGCGCATGTTTGCAGAATCATCGGAGTGGTAACCCCTTCACGCCACCGGCGATTACTTATCGAGAGATAATGGGGTATTACATACTATTACTTCATAGTAACAACGGTATCTTATCGCTTGATTCATTAATCAATTGGACCCACAAATGCAGTAGGTTTTATTGATCATAAGGTAGTTGTGGTTGACACGGTCGTAGAAGAGCTTACGACTATGATGTAGTCGAGAATAACTTCTGTTGGATAGTGATCGTAGAAGAACTTACGACCATAAGGTAGTCGTAGCAAGACTTACGACTATGGGGGTGGTCGTAGAAGAACTTACAACCACCTGGTAGGCTTCTCCCTTGTAAATATAAGGGGTATACCTAGGGACCACATGACATCATATTTACCCATAATAAGAATTATAGATAAAAGATAAAATGATGATCATTAGATCCTCCTCAGTGCATTTAATGCGTTTTAGAGAGGAACAGTCGACCGTTACTGCAAGCCGGACTAACCGCACACATGCTTGCGGTCTGACCGTGCTTTCTGGTATTTTGGGGATTTCGTGCCCCAATGGCTAGTACAGTGGGTGGAGGCTATAAATACCTCACCCACTGCAGCTAGAAGGTTTTGATGAACCTCATTGAAGACTGTTGAGCCCTTTGCATTGTCTTATACTCATTGAGAGCATTTAATTCCTTTTGCAAAGGTTGTTGAGGTTTTTCCAAAAGCATTAAGTAGGGTTTGATCATTGTGGCATTTGAACATCTTCAAGTGAAGATTTCTTATGCTATTACTCTTGGAGATTGTTGCCTCCTAGACGGCTTGGAGTTGGTTCGCTGATCTTCTCAAAGGAGATTGTGAGAAGGCCCGGGCATTTGTGAAGGTTGGAGCTCGCCTATCCGGAGAGAAGAAGAGCTACCACTAGTGATCGAGGGAAGTGCTTGTGTGAAGCCGGCTTGAGTTGATCAAGCTTCCTCAACGTGGATTAGTGGAGACCGGTAAGTCTCCGAGACCACGAGAAAAACTTCCTTGTCTCAATTGTGGTTTTTTCTTGTTTTTACGTATTCCACATTTACAATTCTAGTTTTTTTTATGTGTAGAATTGCTTAGCTAGAATTGTATCTAGTTTAGACTAAGTTATTAATTGGCTTAAATTGTTAAATTGTCAAAAAGTTTTAAAACCTCCTATTCACCCCCCTCTAGTTGGTTATCCTTGATCCTACACTTGTTGACTTAGGCATACGACCACACACCCGATAACCACACCATCAACCATATGCCCAAGTCAAAAATATTTTATTTTCAGTTTTAGTTTCTCAAATACAACATATACATGGGTATCCTGACCCAAGTAATTTAAAGTGATGATATAATAACCATCGCCGAAGCGATGATTCCTATTCTACCGTTCTAAGCATTGCTAAGTGACACAACTCGTATACTACAATATAAAGTGACTAGAGCCCATCCATCGAGCTCTAAGTCACAACGGAGATAATCCTACGCTCAGTAGTAAAGGATGGATGTTTACCTACAATTCATTTAACTAATTAGGTAAACTATCGCGACTGAGAAATAACTTGACAACATAGCATGCATACATAGAGTTGAAACATTTGAAATATTAACATGCGCAAATAATAGGATCAACGTGCATCAAAGAAAAACTATTTGCCTTGCTGAAGATAAATTTCTTGCTGCAGAGGATCACTCTCGTAATCAATGAATTCGTCGGAACCTACCGAAAGAGCGAAAAGAACCAATGAGAGCGAATAACACCGAACATACTCAAAAATTCAAAATCATCCAAAAACATGAAATTTACGCAGAAGGTAGAGCATGATTTTATATGAATTTAGCAATAAAAATCAATTCATTTGGATGTTGCATGCAAAAGTTATAGCCAAAACAAAATCAACTTTTTGATAAAATGCTGAGAAATCCCTCTCGGGTACTGTTCATCCGAAATTAATTTTTTGGCAAAAATTTCCAAAGAGGTGGTGAATATGAAAATTTTATGGTGGACAGAGCACCACATGAGATGAACAATGGAATTTTATTCACCTCATTTGGAGCTAAGATGAATTTTTTTATGATTTTTCAAAGTCATGAAAGTAGTGCACAAACCATATATAAAATAAGATTTCCAGAGACAGTATTATACTCAAAACCTATTCTACAAATAAGTACAGTAACAGAGGAAACCAACAAGCTTGAGTTTGCTCAAATCGGAGTTCCAGAAAAATACTTATACATTTTTGAAATTAAAACAATTTTTAGTGCAACAAAACACTACACCTAAAGTAATTCTACTAACAACATTTTTCTGGAATATCAACATGATTCAAACCAATTTTAGATTCAAGTATATTTAAAATAGAAACCAAGAAAATTTGAATCATCCAGAAAGGAGTTCAAATGAATTGCTTAGGTAGTTTTGAAGTTTAACACAATTTACAGTACAAAACTAATTGATATACGGATTTTCTTATAAGCCTTGAGCTGAGAACGTTTTGGACTGTTAAGATCTAATCGGACGGTCCAAATGACAGGGACGTTCAGACGGTCCTATAACACCCTGGCTATTCGGAAGCCAAAATGTTACCTAAAGAATTTAATATCCAACCACATTGCGGAAGAATTTAAACAACATCTCCACTAATAGCATATAAAGAATAACATCTATTAGAACGAATGCAGGAATATAATCTGAATCCAACAACATATCACAAATTCCAAATATCCAAGACTACTAAATCAATTAAGATAATTCTATCAACAGACTAATCCAGGATGACAAGCAGTTATTTATTCAACCTTAACATAGAGAAAGATATCACCCATCATTGAACTCTATTTATTACAATCCATCACTTAACGAGTGAATGACAAGAACAAATTCATATGATTGAAAATCGAATGTTGCGAAGTGAATGTATTATGTGTGTCTACTCCCTCCCAAGAATGCCGTCAACATCGATCACCTAAAATAAACAAACACAGGCAAGAATGAGTCCAAGACTCAGCAAGTACAAAGAATATTATGAACTATAATGAATCTAAACACGACAGTCTCATTAAAGGATAAGAACATAGAACTGAAGGAAATATGTGAATGAATGGAATGAATGGACTACACTTCTGCTTATACCTGTATAGCAAGTGATACACCCGTCGGTGTTCACTCAGGCCCACATTTAACAAAATGTAGGGATCCAAGGTCCGTATAAAGAACGTTTCATACGGGGATCCAAATCTGCCTACATTGGAATGGTGGGTCTTACGTGCCCATACTGGAATTGATGGGTCTTTATTTTCCACTCCCGTGGAAGAAATATGAATAAATAAATGGATGGAATGAATCATGAATAATGAAAAACATCCTCTCTTTAAACATGGATTAACGGATATGAAAGGAACATGAACCATTGAACCTACTCGTGGATCATAGAAATAATAGTATGAATACAAGCACCCAGCATTCACCAACATTAAGAATTACAATGTACTTGCCTTCCGCTCTGTGAAGCGTTATGAGGCAAGACGGATGCCGCTACACTCGAATTTCCCCCTCCTGCACAAATTAAATACTTAAATAAGGAACCATACGAATAGGACATCACTCGAAACGCTTAATCGCAGCATGCTAAACCCAATGTTCACAAAGTCGATCTACTCAATTAAACCGACAGACTAGCAGGACAACAATCTGGACAGCAGTACTAAATAAATCATAACTTTTGATCTGAGACTCGAAATGAGGTGAGCTCAGATCCTAAAGAAACATAACGAAAATATATACAAAAGTCTAGTTGGTGGAATCTCCCGATTCGACAAAAAATCCATGTTAATAGTCCTATGAAAATCGAACATCCAAACTGTTTCACAGAAATACATAGCAGTAGAGAAATAGTCATATATTTTGATCTACAACTCCAAATTGAATGTTCTTTATCAATATGGAAAGGTTAATAAAAATTATATAATAACCTAGTTGGGTGGAAACCCTGAAATTGACCTTAACGTAATCATATCTTAAAAGACAAACTGGCAGTTAATTCACGTCAGGAATTCAGGACAGCAGGAAAGATTCTACCATATCTTTTGAACCGTAAATAAGAATTTAGTGTTCTTGGCGGCTACGGAAAGATAAGAACAAATACTAAATAACTCTAGCAGATGGACATCTCAAATTCGGCCTCTAAGAATAAGATATCAGCCACGCAACATTCTGGACAGAACCGAACTATTAGCAGCAACAATTCGATCCAATCAATCTTAATCGATTTCGCATCTATTCTAAATCAAACAGCGAGGAACAAATTTCATTACCCTTTTAGAACCCCAGGAAGACGATGGATAAAACCCATGAAGAAGATCTCCTCTTCTCCTCCTCTTCTCCCCTTTCCTTCGTCTTCCTCCATGGCCGGCCAACAAGGAAGGGAATCGGTTGCGATGGGGACGGCAGTGAAGGGAGGTGGAGCAGCAGGGACTCATGGCATGGGGAGGACATAGGGGCACCCAAGGGCCAGGGGAGAGGTGGCGGCCAGCAAGGAGGAAGAGGGAGATGGAGGTGGCGACCAACACCAGAAGGGAAAGGGTAAAGGTGGCTAGGGTTTTTGGGGGGAGGGTGGCGCCTCCCCCTATGGCCGGTTCCCCACCTGGGCCTTATGGGCCAAGGCCTGTGGTCCAGGTTGGTGGATTTTCACAGAAAACCCCTTCTCACTTGATTATTCTCTCTTTTCTTTATTGCATTTGCTAACGAATATTTAGTAAATTCCCTCTCCGAATAATATTCTCCCTAATTGATGTTTGGGGTATTACATTCTACACCCCTTAAATAGGATTCGACCTCGAATCCTCACACAGCTCTACGCGAAAGAACAATCACAACTGAGAACTAACAACGGTAACCACGTACCCATGGTGAACAAATCTGGATAACGCTCATGCATTAGAAATTCCAACTCCCAAGTAGCCTTTCTCTCGAACTGAGGAGACCACAACACAAAGATGTAAAGCGACTTCTGTCCTAACACTCAACCCAGCATTTCCAGGTACACATATTAGAATAAAATCGAAAGTAAGACCCTACTCGTTTTTAACAAAATTCCAAGCTTTGAATTGCTTAGTTACTCACTTAGCACCAGAACATACCGGACGTTGCGTTCTTCGCATATGGACCCGAGACGGTCAAAGCGAAACGCCAACTTCCTAATTTCTGCAACTATCGGAAACGAACGATGTACCTGGGCCAATCTCCCCTTTGCTACGAAAGCACACAACATGCTCAACATCGAACTCTTCATCTAACAAGGAGCACTTTCTTTAATCAAGAATGCACAATGGACCTCGCTTTTAAATAACTGTTTTACAAGGAGAATCCAACTGAACATAAAGAGTTCCCATCGCAACCACGCAATGCCAACTCTCCACCAAAAGGGTCAAATCCAAGATTGACAATTCATCACAAAGACCATTCCACTTTCTAATTAGTCAATTTGCAAATGAACACCATAAAAGCCAAAGGAGAAATCACTCGAATGCCCAAACCAAATACTTCTTTTATTTTGTCTGAACTGGAAAGAATCATACATGCCAACACAGCGCCAACTCAAATTGCGGAAGATATCAGTCAACAACACAAAACTCAAATGAGAATCAAGGAAACACTTCACTACCCGAGGAAACATCCTTTTTCTCAATTTATCTTTTAGGAATAAAACTTCTCTCGAACCTTGGAATTCGAATTCATCGCATACCACATGAGCTTAAACCTCCTAATTAAACATCATCAAATTATGCTCAAACTGAAATACATCATCCACACCATTGTGGAGAGGCTCTATTGAATCCACCAAATACTCTAGACAACTCATCCTACGGACGAAATTAATTTGATAGAAGGCACCCAAAGCACCACAAAATAAGTCCCACGCAATCACATTACCTCCAATTTTCAAGAACAACAACTCAAAATCCTCAGTACACACGCTCATGTACTACATCAGAAGGGTTCTATCAATGATCATTCCACTGCTCAGGAAACACCATTATTCTACTTTCTCTACACACAATCATTGTGTGACCAAAGGTCTAGCATAAAAATGCAAAGCCCAGATTTAACCTCCAAGACCTCTACAACAAATTTCTCTTATAACAGATAGTGAAATCATCGGATTAAATCTCTAACATTCCCACAATTCTAACATACTCACTCATTGACATCACCAGAAATCACCCACACAATCTCGCAATACTATCCAATTGCGTTACTCTATAAAATTAATCAAGGTTTCCATACCTTCGATAATCCCCAACCTTTCAACATGAACTGAAGTTCTGGAATTTCAATATACCATAGGTTCTACTCAGTCGTAACACTATTCAGATTTACTTCGAAGCCAAACATTCCACGTGAATCAAATTTCCTCCAAGAGGTACAGATCAAAACCAATTCATCTTCTACTACTCCTCCAATAGCTTGGTAGCAAAATCTCACCACTACCATTACTTAACCACCACAAATCAGTTGCTAGATTACGCTTTGTAGAACTTTGCAACACAAAACGGTTGATCCTTTCTCAAAAGAAAGAGACGAACAAGGACAAGTTTCGTCACACAGGAAAACGTTGCTCCTCATAGCGATCACGAAACCAAAAGAAATAGTCTGATAACGAAGATATTGGAAAACGGAAGTTGAGTTCACAGTTGAGGGCACACATCCCTCAAAAAGGAATTAACAAGTAACAACCAATAAGAAAATGACATTACGATTGAAACTCGACATCTCTTGAGCGAAAAGAGTAGAAAGTTTAGGTAGGATTCAAATAACCACAAGTTACAAAACTTGACTCAAATTCTCAAATACTTATACTGCACTCGTTCCTTTAACACTGAAATTAGTCCTTGAACTAACAACACTTTGCCATAACGAACAAGATAAGTTATTTAGTTCAACCCACAGAACTACTTAAGAACCAATAAAATTCTTCAACAAGCTAAATTTGCTCGGAACAGTTCATCTACTTATGAAACATGAGATCCAAATGATCTCAGCCACAAAACTCGAAACATTTTCATTTACGGGATTTCACGGAAAGCAAACAGATTAATTTCCTCTTAAAGAAATCGACAAAATTTTTCTTTGATTGCAACCTCACTTTGCAAACTCAAACCAAAGAGCCTTTAAGACTAAATCACACGAAACTCTTAAAAAGCAATAGAACATTCCCATACACCATTTTAATTAAAATAATTTTAGCTACCAGAAAATTCATGAGCTCCAAAAGATCACGAAAACTAAACTTGAAGTATTCTCATTTAAGCGATATCACCAGAGGTGATCAAATTACTACAAGTATTCTCCTCAATCTCACAACAACAATTAGAAAACACTTCGAAAGACCCATGTGAAAAGAATGGGTTGATTCTTTCTCAAAAGAAGAGGCAAATGAAAACGATTTTCACCAGCTAGAAAAACATTTACCACTCGCAGTGAACACAGGACCAAGGGAATAATCATTTAGGCAATGAACTCATAAAACATAAGTGGAGTCCACAGTTGAAGGCATAGGTCTCACAAGAAGAGAATATCAGACCTTAACAGATAAGAACAAACGAGCATTCAAGATCAAATCACTTGCATCACTGAAGAACCATTAGAACTTTGCATTTTGTCGCTTTACTCGACAAACTTTGTTTACCACACAAAGCTTGAACCCCCAAATGATCATGAATGCAAAACTTGAAATATGATCATTTAAGAAATATCACGAAAGACGATCAAATTTCTTTCTCTATAAAAGAATCAACATTACCCTCACATTACTGGACATTTATTAAGATCAATAACATACATTCCTGGTAACATTCAATTTACCTTACTATCACATCAATAAATCTTCTAAAGGAAACATGACAAATCGTGTCATAGAAATCTCCAGCATCAAATGGGATTGTAATAACAACTTATTCTAGAAAAGAAACCTAGTGCAAAAGCCACCAAGCTGAAACAAACCTATTTTTAACAAGCTCACTCTAACTATTAATACTAACAACCGATGATTATCTAATCATGGAAGCATTCATAGTCTTCCCTTTGTTCAGAAATTGGAATAAAATATCTTTAAACTTCAGCAATGGAATAATTATAGGACAAGGTTTTGTAAGTCAATACAACAACCCTCATCCATTTATTCATACATATAACAACAATTTAGCTTGGCAAAAACAGGTGAATCTAGCATTTGTACAAATTCTTTAGGTATCCAAATAGAAGGCAGATTCAAGGTTAATATTTACCAAGGCAAGGATAACTTCACTTTTGAAGACATTAACTAAGGATCATTGGTTTGCACTAAGATATTAAGCCAACCTGATAACTCCTACCATACCAAGTAATTCTTTTAATTAAAACCTCTTAGTTAAGTATGATAACACATCACTAAAGGGTTTAACGTTCTCTTTCTTAAAAGAGAGACATTAAACTTCAACTCTCAAAATAATCCAGAAGAAATACACAAGGTCAAAACTCCCACATAGTAAAGAACTTGCAAAAGAAATCTTCCACTGCCCAAATACCAAGCGAACAAATGAGTTACATTTTCCAATAGAGAATAAAACAAAACTTCCGTGAAAAGATCAGTCTTGCAGATTAACTACGTTCACAAGTAGCAGAAGTATCACAATAGTCGGAAGAACAATATTTGTTTCAAAGAACGATTAGAGAACTATTGGAGCTTGCCCACTTCATTATAAACCCCATTCAAAAGAAATTCATCAACTGAAAGAAACTACAACCAGGAAACCAGATACAAGCTCGAGAAAGACAACAACTTCATCAAAGAACTCATGCGCAACACATAACTATAGAATGGGGGTAAGTACTTCTCTATTTTCATACCACGAACAGTGGTGTAGCCTGGCAAAACCCAGGACAACAACCACGATCTCAACTTCTCAACGTCCGTTACCAATACGCATAACCAATATAATCAATTATGAATATAAGGTCATCTCATAGTAATCATAGAATAAATTCATAGATATAGAAGATCATAGCAGATCATAGATTAACAACAAGAATGATAGTACAGAAGCAATTGAAGAGCAGTTCAACATGATGAAACATACCGCTAGAAATGCGGATGCAATGGATTACCCAAACCCTACCTACTATGCACAGTGTGTCATTTTAATAACTTAATTACCACGGACCTAAAGCCCGCTTTGATACCAACTGTAACACCCTGGCTACTCGGAAGCCAAAATGTTACCTAAAGAATTTAATATCCAACCACATTGCGGAAGAATTTAAACAACATCTCCACTAATAGCATATAAAGAATAACATCTATTAGAACGAATGCATGAATATAATCTGAATCCAACAACATATCACAAATTCCAAATATCCAAGACTACTAAATCAATTAAGATAATTCTATCAATAGACTGATCCAGGATGACAAGCAGTTATTTATTCAACCTTAACATAGAGAAAGATATCACCCATCATTGAACTCTATTTATTACAATCCATCACTTAACGAGTGAATGACAAGAACAAATTCATATTATTGAAAATCAAATGTTGCGAAGTGAATGTATTATGTGTGTCTACTCCCTCCCAAGAATGCCGTCAACATCGATCACCTAGAATAAACAAACACAGGCAAGAATGAGTCCAAGACTCAGCAAGTACAAAGAATATTATGAACTATAATGAATCTGAACACGATAGTCTCATTAAAGGATAAGAACATAGAACTGAAAGAAATATGTGAATGAATGGAATACACTTCTACTTATACCGGTATAGCAAGTGATACACCCGTCGGTGTTCACTCAGGCCCGCATTTAACAAAATATAGGGATCCAAGGCCCGTATGAAGAACATTTCATACGGGGATCCAAATATGCCCACATTGGAATGGTGGGTCTTACGTGCCCATACTGGAATTGATGGATCTTTATTTTCCACTCCCGTGGAAGAAACATGAATAAATGAATGGATGAAATGAATCATGAATAATGAAAAACATCCTCTCTTTAAACATGGATTAACAGATATGAAAAGAACATGAACCATTGAACCTACTCATGGATCATAGAAATAACAGTATGAATACAAGCACCCAGCATTCACCAACATTAGGAATTACAATGTACTTGCCTTCCGCTCTGCGGAGCGTTATGAGGCAAGACGGATACCGCTATACTCGAATTTCCCCCTCCTACACAAATTAAATACTTGAA
Organism: Phyllostachys edulis; assembly: GCA_036346405.1. NCBI lineage: Eukaryota > Viridiplantae > Streptophyta > Magnoliopsida > Poales > Poaceae > Phyllostachys > Phyllostachys edulis. The sequence goes on along the minus strand of JAYEVD010000256.1, from coordinate 60,469 downwards.
TAAGGAACCACGCGAATAGGACCTCACCCGAAACGCTTAATCGCAGCATGCTAAACCCAAGGTTCACAAAGTCGATCTACTCAATTAAACCAACAGACTAGCAGGACAACAATCTGGACAGCAGTACTAAATAAATCATAACTTTTGATCTGAGACTCGAAACGAGGTGAGCTCAGATGCTAAGGAAATATAACAAAAATATCTACAAAAGTCCAGTTGGCGGAATCTCCCGATTCGGCCAAAAATCCATGTTAACAGTCCTATGAAAATCGAACATCCAAACTGTTTCACAGAAATACTAGCAGTAGAGAAATAGTCATATCTTTTGATCTACAACTCCAAATTGAAGGTTCTTTATCAATCTGGAAAGGTTAATAAAAATGCTACAGCAACTTGGTTGGGTGGAAACCCTGAAATTTCCCTTAACTTAATCATATCTTAAAAGACAAACTGACAGTTAATTCACGTCAGGAATTCAGGACAGCGGGAAAGATTCTACCATATCTTTTGAACCGTAAATCGGAATTTAGTGTTCTTGGTGGCTACGGAAAGCTAAGAACAAATCATAAACAACTATAGGAGATGGACATCTCAAATTCTGCCTCTAAGAACAAGATATCAACCGCGCAACATTCTGGACAGAACCGAACTATTAGCAGCAGCAATTCGATCCAATCAATATTAATCGATTTCGCATCTATTCTGAATCAAACAGCGAGGAACGACTTTAGTTACCCTTCTAGAACCCCAGGAAGACGATGGAAAAAACCCACGAAGAAGATCTCCTCTTCTCCTCCTTTCTCCCCTCTCCTTCATCTTGCTCCATGGCCGGCCAACAAGGCAGGGAATCGGTTGCGATGGAGACAACAGTGAAGGGAGGTGGAGCAGTAGGGACTTATGGCGTGGGGAGGACATGGGGCGCCAAGGGCGAGGGAGGGCATGGCCAGCAAGGAGGAAGAGGGATGGAGGTGGCGGCCAACACCAGAGGGGAAAGGGAAAAGGCGGCTAGGATTTTTGGGGGGAGGGTGGTGCCTCCCCCTATGGCCGGTTCCCCACCTGGGCCTCATGGGCCAAGGCCCGTGGCCCAGGTTGGCAGATTTTCACAGAAAACCCCTTCTCACTTGATTGTTCTCTCTTTTCTTTATTGCATTTGCTAACGAATATTGAGTAAATTCCCTCTCCGAATGATATTCTCCCTAATTGATGTTTGGGGTATTATATTCTACCCCTCTTAAATAGGATTCGACCTCGAATCCTCACACATCTCTACGCGAAAGAACAACCACGACTGAGAACTAATAACGGTAACCACGTACCTAAAATGAAGAGATGTTCGGACGGTCTGAATGGCCCAACTGATGTAGATCGTTAAATCTAGATCAGACGGTCCAAATGAAAATGAGACATTTGGAACCTGACTTCAATCGAACTGATAGGTGGGTCCTACATGTCAAAGACTCAAGCTTTGACCGGAGTTTAAGCCTTTTGTTTTCTGTTCAAGGGCCCACGCGACAGTGAGACATTAGCTCAGAATTAACTGGATCTACACAATAAATGCGGTTAGGACAGTGATTAAAAGCTAATCATTTAGCTACAGTTGCTGTCCAAATCCGACAACACAGAGGTGCTCCCAGCCGCGATCTTCTTCGGCTAATCGCCGGTGAAGGAGGTCATGGCGGTGCCGGCCAAGGGTCAAAATGGAAACCCTACACTATTGCACACCCACCGGTGGCCAGAGCATCGCCGGAGATGGACTCCAGCGGCGGCGCAACGAGGTGGAGCGAAGGTGAAGCTACGTGAAAAATGGCAACATTGATTCGGCTATTCCTTAAGCCATCTAATGTGCTTCTTAGCATCAGAGAAGGGCTAGGAGCATACCGGAGAGGTTAAGGGAGGATAAGCTAGTCGGAGTCGTGCGACGGCGAAGTCGATCTGCAAGACCGAGGAAGACAACGAGGAGGCGGTGGCTCGAGCAAAAAGGAAAGGCCCAAGTGATCTGGGAAGCTTGATGAAGGCTCGAGAGATGGTACAAGAGCAAGTAATTGAAGAATGGAGCACCTTACCGGAGTTGGGGATGAATGGGACAAATTTTGGCCAAATAAGTTTAAATCCAAAATTTGATGATTCCTAAGAATGCAAATCAAAATTGGATTAGGGGAAATGATGATGCTGATGAGGGGCGCAAAATGACGTGAACAGAAATGGAAATGAACCCCTGTGGCACTGGAACGACATTGAGGTGCGGCGGCCAGAATAGAGAGCTTGAGCTCAAAGCAATTTCTTTCGGTGGAAGAGGAAATTGGAGGCGTGGATGGTTTGGTGGTGTCGAAAAGAAAGCAGTGAAGCCATTGAGGAGCTTTTATAAGCTCTTGGGCAGAGAATCACAAGAATGGAGCTCCTATGGTGAACTTGGTCCATGGCTCCACCACGAGCGACAGTGACACAATGGCGAGGTGATAGGAGCATGGGCGGGTGTGAAACCATGGGTCAAACCACTAGTGAGCATCGCAAACTAGGGACAGAGCCGTTGAAGATGACACACGAGAGAAGCTCATCCATGATGCTCTCCCATGGCGCTGACAAACACGCGGAGGCCGCATGGAGAAGAAGGGCTGCACAGCGGGGCCCACTGGTCGGCGAAACCAAAACAAACGTGGCTTGAGTCGGTTTGAATCAAAAGATCGAGTCAGAGAATTTCGACGGTCCGATCTGAAATGGACAGTCGAGATTGCGCGTTCGTTCGGACGGTCCGAACGGCCCACTCAATCCTGATCGTTGATTTCCAATCGGACGGTCCACGTGATTTGGTCGTTCGGACGGTCCGAACGGCCCACTCAATCCAGACTGTTGATTTCCAATCGGATGGCTCACGTTGCATGGTGCGGTGATGACTGGCTAAGGTGGCTTGGTTGGGTCAGATCGAGTCCAAGTGGCTCGGTCGGTTCAACAGTGAAAACAGGTTTTTGATAAAAAAAAAGGCTGAGATGGTTAGCGAATTTTTAGAGGGAGTTTCATAGCTCCAAAAAACCTAAAATTTTTACTGGAGGTTGCAGGATAAGACAACAATCTTGTATAATTTTTCTAGAATTTTTAATGCACTGGATTTCTTTCTAGAAAAATCACAAGGTGCTGCCCTAGGGGTTTGACTAAGGGACCAACTGGTTTGACTGACCTCTTAGAAATAGCAAATAATTTCTAAAAATTATGAAATTTTTCAGAGAAGTCACCAGGGTAATCTAGAATCTAGGAAAAATATTTCCAAAGGATGAATCACAAGATTTGCTTAAAGAGTTTTCAAGGACTATGCTTCCATTGATTGAAACATTGGTCTTTGAAAATAGGAAACCCTTGGGGAAAATTTCCAGAAAATTCAAATGATATCATGAGGCATCAAAAGTTTTACATTCTCCTCATTTTTATATATTTAAAACACAAACCATTGTTTGGGATGTTACATGTAATGAGCATGTATTTCTTACCATACTCTTCTTCAGTCTCTACGTGGAAACCGTTAGCGTGAATATCCTTGAGAGTTCTAGTAGATTCTGGGTACAACAAGGCTTCTTTAATGACTAAAGTTATGCCCATCATTATAATTGTCGTAAGACTACCAACATTCTTGTTGATCGACTGCAAAAAATTCGTCTATCTCAAGATGGTATTCGTTGTGCCGCTATCCGTTAAGCACACTTCCTCCATAGGGCACGACACGTGTTCTAATATAAAGTATTTATTAATATGAGATAGGAAGCAATCCACACATAAATAAAATACTTCAAAATTAGAACATAACTTGCTATTATAAATACGAGAAAAATTAAGCCTTGCATGACTCATCATAAGAATTTAATACTTTGCTCTCCTAGAGCTTACAACCATTATTCAAAGAATAAAATAATTCAATGTTCCATCACAACCACAAACTGCAAGTGGCTATGAAAAGATCTAAGTGCAATATGTGCACTAGATCGAATTAGCGAAGTACTTAGAATCTTCTGCCTTAATCTGTTACATGGTGATCTTCTCCTCTTGGACAACAACGGCTGCGGCCGCTGCGATGTCCAAAGGAGGGGTGATGGGGGCTGCTACTGGGCTGTTCACATCCATGAGTGCAACTAATGGCTATGGATCCTCCGTGCCTACAATGACGAAGTGTGCCTCATGCTGTCATTTGTCCTTCTTCTTAGATTGGGAAGCATCAATAATGTGTGACCCATGACCTTACCCTTCTTGCCCCTCTCCTTTATGAGATGGTTCCTCACCTTGTAGCTACTAGCATTGGCTTCATGGTCAATATTGCTACTAGGCGGCTGTGAGATTTAGTTCTTCCTTAGAACATCATCTTGAGCTTCTACAACTTGCATGATGTCAATCAATTCAGTATATTCCTTGTAGCCATCTTGACGATAGCTGCGTGCGGATTGCACCGTATTCGGGTGAAAGGTAGAGAGAGTCTTCTCAATCTTCTGCTCATCCGTGATTACCTTACTATAGAGTTGAAGACTGGTACAAATTCTGGCCATACTAGGCTAGCTCTTTGAACACCTGGTTTATGATGTCAGTCATCTCCATATTCATGCAAAGAGTTCATAAGATTACTGTTGGAAATTTACATAAAATGGTTGCAAAATTATCATCATGTTCCCATATTTTTCTATGTAGTTTTCATAATTTACTGCTTTTTTAAGTGATTAAAAGCAATATAAACAATCACAGATAATCAAAACAGTAAATACAACATATACATTGCATAGAAATAATAATAACAAAGTTAAACATGCTTCAAATGCTCAAAATGATTCAAAATTTGAATTCCCGAGGCCCTTTTCTGCTGGAATATGAATTTTCAGCAAATTCTGTAATTTTTAAGGGCTAAATCGCTAAATTTCAATTCTGAGAAATTTTTCGCGCAATTTTCAATTTTAGAGGGTTCTTATTAGCGTGGCGGGCAGGTCACAGACGGCATGATAGTCTTGGTCGCCGCGGTCGCGGATTTCGGACGGCGGAGTAAGCTGCGGCGACTTTGGGCGAAGTAGGCGCGATGTGGCAGCGTCTGGCGTGGCGGCGACGTGCCATTTTTTTTCTTTGTGCATCCATGAATAGTGTAATCAACAGTCTCTCTTTTCAACCAATCATCCGATTGGCATTCTGCCAGCGATTACAAGTCGGCTCGCGGAGATTACAGGAAATTTGCAATCTACAATCAACGGTGCAATCGATATCTACTCTTTCATGCAGCCTACCGATCGGTATTGTGTCGGCGACTTCAAGTCTGCTTGCGGTAGATTAGAGCAGATTTGCCCCGTAGGGAAATAATCTAGAAAGCCAAATTTGCGGAATTGAAAGCGATCTAGAAAATGTGATTCGATCTATAAGCGTCATGCTTCAACGGTTACCTTTCGATCTGAGTAGAGTGGGCCTAGAAGTAGGCCGGAGTCGATTATGCTGATAACGTGTTGAGGAATCATCGCTGGCGAGTCCAGTCCGAGCAATCACCACGTAGACAAGCGTAGAATCGCACAGAACAATGCAAAAATAAATAGTAGATTGAACACAGAGATAGGGGGACTTCTGTCTTCTCTTTATTTCTCTTCTCATGATTAGCCTTTTACAATGACTAGCACCCCCTATTTATAGACTAGAGACCTTGCTAGGGTTTTGGATGGGGCGCCCACCCATAGGCCGGCTGCTGGGCTAAGCCCATGATTTCCCAACAACAATATCAGTTTTGAGTTGCACACACAAGCGATAGTACTTGTCCTTGTTCACCAACAATTACATGCGAGGTCTTCATATGGTAACTCTCTGGTCTCGAAAATTCAGGGTCCCATAAATTGATAGAGAAGGCAACAGTATGGTACCACTCATGCTTCAACATTCTTTCAGAAGAGATGCATGCACAAGGCTTCTGAATCTCAAGCAGACAAAACTATTCAACCACACACTGTCCTGTCCATATGTGTCTGAAGCAGACAAAACCATTCAACCATACACTACCATATGCAATTATGCATCTCATCATTTTTGGCACATTTGGCAATGTTGGCGCGTGGAATAGCAAATCTAGCCTCCTCTGCGTATCAAAGCCAAAAATGGTACCGCGGAGTCGCCAATACGCGACACATGCCGAATCTACGCCCCTGGGGCCGGAGCTGCCTTGTCCGCGCCCTTGGGGGCTCGACCTCCTCCTCCGCGCCATAGGGGCCTGGACCCCCTCTTGTCCGTACACCAAGGGCACGGACTGTGCTGTGCCGTGATTTCATGTGAAACAAAATCTATAGAATGAAAATTTTGGTACATGTGATAATATATTTTTGGAATAATATTATGTGATTTCATGCGAAAAATTTTGTTTTGAGTGATTTTATGTAATAATAGAGCGTATAATTTCCTGTGATAATACACACATAATGTATACAAATATGTTATGTAAAATATGTATACAAATCTGGTACAATATAAGTGCACAACATCCTAGATACACATGCATATAATGTACACAATGTAATTACACACGGGCTACGATATGGCTCACTTGGCTGAGCCACTCTCTGCTCGCTGTGTCTATGTTTGCGTGTGTGTCGTGGTCTTGCATTGAGCATGTTTCGTGGGGTACGTGAACCGGTCCAGAGAGTGCGTCTGTTCAGAGAGCGTAGGGAGGCTGTTGAGTGGGCGAAGGTGCTTCAGCAAGCTGACTCTGACCAAGCTGAGTCTGTCCAACATCAATGTCGTCCAGCTGAGTCATGCCAAACTGGCTACCACCTGCAAGCATATCTATACTGAACGAATCAAGGAATCCGCCCCGGAGCCACAGCTCCGCAGGTACAATGTATGAATGGCCCTCGGTGCGGAGGAGCTCTGATCTTGACCGTACGATGTACCAACGGCCCCAGGTGAGGCGGAGCTATGGCCTTGGTACAATACTCTGTGCTGGTCATGGTTCTGCTAAGCGTAGACTAGGGGGCACCCTAGGTGGTACACTCCAAATCCTGGCACCATGTAGTCCTCTTTGGTACTAGCTGGGATGACCGCATCTTCATCGGTTGATTCGTCATCACCCTCACGCCCAACTGAAGGCTACAAGATGAAATGATGTCCACACAACATAAGGCAAAATCAATAATTAGGACCTAAGCTGAACACGACTTACCTCCTTGATCCATAGTGTGGATGACCTACGGGGAGCTCTAGGACGACCGCCAGTCTGACTAGGCCATGCGGACGTTGAGCGCAGCAGTGATGCATCCTGACGGACGTACAGTTGGAAGATGGCATGATGTTAGTGCAACCGAAGGCAAAATAAACAATCAAGACATAAATTGAACATGACTTACCTCCTCGATCCGCAGTGTGGATGACCTACAGGGAGTACTAGGCCGGCCGCCGGTCACACTAGATCGTGCCGACCTAGGAGGTGAGCTAGGTTGGTCCACTCAATGAGTATCCTGAAGCACATCGTCTATCGTCTGATCGCAGCTCATGTTCTTGATGATATGCTTGGTATCCTCGTAGATGGACTTGAGAGTCCTGAGAAGCCCCGGAACGGTGGGATCGCGGTTGCGGATGGCAGACTCAGATGCACGTGAGATCTGCTAGACCCGGTCGAACTGAAGTGACAGAGAAGAGTTGTTTAGTAACAAACAGTAAAAATATCATCCTTGAAGCGAGCATAGGTTGCAAGTGTTTTATGGTGTCTTCACGCTGCGAAGTTCCATGTCGATCTAACAAGTGCTGAAGCTTGTCTTGGTGAATAACATGCTCCGGACACTCTGGTGGAGGACGAGTGAGTCCGGTGTTCATCCGTGGTACGTACCACTCGATGTAGTCAAGGTAAGTCCCAACGTCATACGACTGCTGCTCCTATAGAACCTCAATGTGTGTCGTCTCCGCTGTAGTCCATTGATGCTGTACTACCTACCAGTTCTCAGAATGTCGGCTCAGCCTCGATTGCCTGCATTCAAGAAGGATTTATGTGAGAAGAACGGATGTAGGTGGCTATTGTAAACATTACTCGGATGGAGTTGCACTCAGAAGTGGACAGCTCGCTCGAGCATCCTCCTGTTGGGAGGGAGCACAACCTGGTAAAGATCGAACTATCGCATTACACGCTGCGGTGCTTAAGACTCCACCATATGGGAAAAAAGGTGGCGGGTCGTCGCCCAGAACTCGGCGTCCTGTGTGCATTGCACAAACAATCCGTGCGGTGCTACCGTATTCACGAACTGCGGGTTCCATGGAGACCATATGATGTTGTCATCGTGCAACATCTCGAACTTGTTGTGGAACACGAGGTAGCACCTCACCAGTCTGTCTCTAACCTAGCATAACTTGCCAGCAGTCCACTAGGTGCCCATAGTGGGTCAGTCTATTGGGTCATGGAACTCAGCGTACGGGTGCACTGCAATCCTGAAGGTGGGCCGCCCAACAGGAAATTGTTCTCAACTCCACAACTACATCATCACGTAGCAGACGGTAAGGACTAGTTTCACACTAGTGCCACATTACATAGCGTCACACAACCCCCTATACGTGGTGTAAAGGACAACTGATCCGTAGTTGTAATGGGGTATCTCCCTAGACTCGATGTCAACCAAAGACTCAACAATGTGGATGAAGCTATGGTACACCCAATCACCATGTGTAGTGGGAAACAAGGTCCAACCGAAAAGAAACAACATATATGCGACGAGGTGCATTCGCTGGGCATCGACTGAAATGCCTAAGCCACGTACGAGGGACCCCACGGGCTCTATCTGGGATAGCTGGACCGAATTGATGCGCCAAGCGGGCCTTCCAAGTTCCAATCCACCGACAGACGGGGTGAAACAAGTGCGTCTCCCGTGATCAGCAGACTAGTCAAGAAGGACACATCCTAGAGAGTGATCATCATTTCTCCCCGCCAAAAGTGGAAGGTGTGCGTCTCGAGTCTCCATCTATCAACAAGTGCCGACATGAGACTCCCGTCTAGTGTGAAGTAGCGGCCGACGTAGAGCATCCTTGCAAAAGGCAACAAGCCCGTGTCCCAAAGGAGTGGGACGCAGTGAGGGTCAAGCTCCCAGTAATGCCTCTTTGACCTAAGCACAAGGGACGGAGGACCATCCTTGTCCCCGGTGATCCACAAATTTCTACGATGATGTTCATTGTAAAATGGTGCGAGTAGCTCTGGTAGAGGAGGCTCAGTCCCAGTCCCTCGCATCATAGCCTGCAAGAGATTAAATGCCAAAATACATGGAAACAAAGCATTAAAATGAAATCAAATACAGAAAGGCACAAACATTACAACACTACAAAATGCCGGCATTACAACGTGCAAACTAATTAGGGCTAATTAATTACGACTAATGAAGTTGGACTAATTAATCACGACAAATTATTTAGGACTAATTTAATTATGACTGATTAAGTACTACTAAATTAATTACGACTAAATTAATTAAGACTAAATTAATTACGACTAATTTAATTACGACTAATGAAGTACGACTAAATTAATTATGACCGGTTAATTACGACTAATTGATTACTACTAATTATGGCTCATTAATTATGACTAACTAACTACGACTAGTGAATTTGGACCAAGTAATTAGGACTAAATTAATTTAACACCAAGTACACAGTTAATAAACATAATGCATGCGAGAAAAATTACCTCCTATAGAAGATCGAGTTTCGCTTGATCTCGAACTTTCTCTACTAATACGACCGCTAAGCACTGCTCTAAACACTCTCAAATCAGTAGCAAAATCAAAACTAATTTCGGTCGATCGTGCAACTTCTCGCTCACTCGATCCTCTCTCTCTCTCTCTCTACATCGAGCACTCAGTTTTGGGGTGAAGAATCAGAGCGACACGCCACACTGGGTTTTATAGCCACACGAATGAAGGATTTCCGTCAATCGCGAAACGACGGGAGGGAATCGGATTCCCTCCCACGGGCTAGGTTTTTTTTTGCGCATGTGGGACAAGGAGAGACGTGATGGGACATTGGGACGATTCCCTCCCACGCGGGCACGCAACATAGAGAACCGGGCCAGGGCGATGCCGTTGGTGAGGCACACGAACACAACGTTCGTTCGCGGGCCGCACAGACGCGAAGGGGCATATACATGCACTACTACAAAAAGGCTAATACTGGACACCTCATCACAGATAGTTGACCATAACCGTCTGTATTACATGCAATCATAGACGGTTTTGGTTTTGCGACCTTGTGTGTTACTGGCTGTGTTAAAAACTGTCTGTGAAGAGGTAATATCACAGACGGTTCATTGTTAAGACTGTTTGTGAAATATCACAGACGGTTCTTAACAATAACCGTCTGTGATATTTCGAAATATCATAGACGACTTTAAACAAACAACCGTTTGTGATACTTCACAGACGGTTCTTAACACAAACCGTCTGTGATACGACACCATATCATGGACGGTTCCATTGTGGAACTGTCTGTGATATGAGACCATATCACGGACGGTTCTATTGTGGAATCATCTGTGATAACTATCACTGACGGTTCCATAATAGAACCGGCTGTGATAAGTCTCTTTATTAGTAGGAGCCTGTTAGGGTTTGCACTCTAACTCGTCACTCCCCAGCGCCCTTACTCTCGTCCGTTCCCCTCCCCCACCCGAGTGACCCCGTCACCAACACCACCCTTCTTCCCGTCGCTGACGGTTGTGACACCACGATTCACTTCAGAAGACACTCGTACGATAAGATTGTGTCTTTTGCAGTGTCACCGTTGTGCCACAACTACGGTGACACTACCTTCCCCTCTTCCTCACCCATTCCCCGGCGTGCGCGACCCTGGCTACTGAAGGGATACGGGTAGGCTACACTAGCGTAAATTAATAAAAATTCTACCCATAAACCAAGATCACTGCAGTTATAGATCACGGTCTTACCACTAAGTTGATGCAACGTCGTCGAGGCGGTAGTCGTACTACTTCCTCGTCCTCGTCGCGGCGTCCCACGTCTGACTCCTCTCTTGCGGTTCGTCCAAACGCTACAGATCTGGCGCCTCCCAAAGGTATCCACACGTCACGGGAGGAAGCGGCGACGCTGGACTACTAGATCCATGCGACGACTAGAGGCGTGGGAGGATGGCGGCGGGTTTGAGGATGTCACGAAAAACTCATCATCAATCACAGGCGCCTTGCCCTCCTTTTATAGGCGTCCTTACAATGGGCTTCTACTAATAGAGGCCCATTAGGACTCAATGCCAGATCTAATTCGGATCAATCCGAATTAGGCTTCAACCTTAAGTGTGTGACCCTATAGGTTCACGTATGTTTAGACATGACGCGAGTATACATACTTGGTCAATAGTTGGTAGCGGCCTCTAGCAAGGCGTGCCAACTCCTAAGCGTACACAAAGATCATATCGGACGAACCATCACAACGTTATGTACATGCCAATCCCTTTGCCTCACGATATTGGTCGAGCTCTAAGTGACCACTCTATCTCGATCCTATGATCCGGAATCCCTTACTAGGTTAACTCTTAACCTTAAGTAGCATGGCCATGCATTTCGGATCCGATCACTCGAGGGCCCAGAGATATCTCTCTCGGTAGAGAGGGCAAATCCCATCTCGTGACCATGCCTCGCATGCTTCATGACAAACCCGAAAGCTACCTTTATAACTACCCGATTCACAGATAGCGTTTGATAGCCCCTAAGTAGGTCGATTCACATCTCAAGTACATGCGACAATCTCGGGTCTAAGGACAAGGCGTACACATTGTGTAGAGAGAACCATAAGTATAATTGTTATGTCTCATGTTGGGTCGGTCCAACCCCATGTTCTAAACATGTGTCCACATTATTGGTTTGACATCTCCATGTCTATGACCTGTGAAACATGGTCATCAACCGATACATGTGCTAATCCATCATTCACGTGTGTCCTCACATGAACTCCGACTAGGGACAACTTTAGAATAACCATACAAGTAAAGAGTTTCACAAACAAGTCACATACTTGTTAATCAACAAAAAGGCAATATTCAAGGAACATTTATTAAATCATGGATACAACGAAATATCATCATCTCTATGATTGCCTCGAGGGCATATCTCCAACAGCTACCTCACCAACCTCCCCCGGCTTCCTCTAGCTCCACCAACCTCGGCCTCGATCGACTACCTCACCACTGACACCGGCGATGTCGATCGAGGTAAGACAGATCTATTGGTTTGTGCTGTTGGTATTCATGTGAACCGAGTTGCAATGTGGGCTACCTAGCTTGTCGGTTGATGGTCGGTTTGGACACCCTTGGCTTGCTGTCTTGCCCTCTGTGAGTACTGGTTGACTGGATGAATGGATGGATCTGGAGGTGGGGATAGGGTTGTGTTCGGGTGTGACTGCTGGTATGTTCCTAAAGACATTTTTTGTTTTCGATACGTATGATGCAGGGTGTGCTAGTTGCTAAAGAGGTGGGGAATTTGGTTGCTTCCTAGAGATTCATTTTCTGGAGGTGGGGAATTTTGTTGCCTCTTGGAGAGGATCTTAACAAATGGCTGTCTATTAATAGTAAGTTTGATCACCATCTATTCTTAGGATAAATAATTCCATGTAAGTGTTTCATGGATACAGGTGAGTTTCTACATATTGCTGCTCTTATCTGTTTGACATGAAAACCACAAATGTTACTAGTTGTGTTCACTAATGAGATATGAAATGAATCTCTAGGAACAATAGGATGAACTGTATATGAATAATTTTGGAATCAAAGCTTATGAATCTATGGAATCAAAATCCTTGCACATAGTTTGCAAATGAACTTCTACATGATATATATCGTCAACTTACCATATATTGTTATCTTATTACCATTCATGTTCTTTTACAGAAGTTTGTGGTCTTCTTATTTAGTATGAAAAATTTGCCGCTCGGTATTAAAATATATGAGCGAAATGTGATTGTAATTGTTTGAGTCTTAATTATTTGTTTCAACATATTTTATATGTTTCACTGGACTTGTATTCAAGTATTATCTATTAACCACTCATATTCCAATTTCTTACAGCCATGCACTAACATGTTTCTTTTTCTCTTTTGATAACCTAGATTCTCAATCCTTATGAGAGTTTTCCAAACAGTGGCCGCCTCCTCCGCGCCTACTCCTCTTCTCTACAAAATCTCTAAGCAGTGGCTTCTTTTGCCTTTAAAACCGGCATATATATATATATATATATATATATATATATATATATATATATATATATATATATATATATATATATATATATATATATATATATATATATATATATATATATATAAAATGGTATGGTACTCACAGAGATGCGTACTCTCACTTCTCATATACCATTTAAATCGTATGATGATACCTCTTTATCAATTTGAGCATACTCGATAATGATTATAAGATACCCCAAAGTGAGTTTCATGAAAAATTTCATTAAAGTCCACATTTTATAGCAAAATTTGTGTATATACTTCTTTTATATATGAAAAGGGTATGTAACAAAATAAAGTGCTCAATGTAAAATTTTCAATCAAGTCACATTGAAGTATCTTATAATTGGTATTTAAGTATACTGAAAGTGGTAAAGAAGTATAATATGGTCATTTAAGTGGTATATTGAAAGTAGGAGTACATACTCCTAGAAATCTGAAATAATATATATATATATATATATATATATATATATATATATATATATATATATATATATATATATATATATATATATATATATATATATATATATATATATATATATATATATATAAATATGGTATGGTACTCTTGGGAGTACGTACTCCCAACCTCTCATATACCACTTGAATCGTATGATGATATCTTTTTATCTATTTGTGTATACTCCAATAATGATTATAAGATACCCCAAAGTGAGTTCCATGAAAAATTTCATTAAATTCCACTTTTTATAGCAAAATTTGTGTATATACTTCTTTTATATATGAAAAAGGGTATATAGCAAAAAGCAAAGGGCTCCAATGAAAATTTTTCAATCAAATCGCATTGGAGTATCTTATAATTAGTATTTAAGTATCTTGAAAAGGATAAAGAAGTATAATATGTCGTTTAAGTGGTATATTGAAGATGAAATACATCTCCTCTAGAAAGTCTAAAAGCGTCCTATATATATATATATATATATATATATATATATATATATATATATATATATATACATCCTAAACGTTAGTTGAAACACAACCTACTTACGTCAATCCCGACACACTTGGAGTGTCTGCAATTTCTTACGCCATGACATCGCTCCCGTGGCACACGGACTCGGTGATACCATGCCCATGGCATATGGACTCAGTAGCACCATGCGCTGGGCGCACGGATCCGACGACGTGTCTCCCACCCGCGGCTCAGCGATGCCATTTTTGCATTTGACGTGGAGATGGAACTAGAATTGTTAATTCGCGCGTCAACAGTGCCAAATACACCAAAAACTCTGCATCTCAACCAGACAACACCGTTCAACCACACAATATCCATAGAAAGCAAGTCAGAGGACATGTTTCCTTAAAACAACACAACAGCAGAGAATTCTCTCGAATTCTCTTGCATGAGATGATATTATTAGCCTAGTGGCTAGGGAGAAAGTAGAGAAACCGACAGTTTAGAGGCATTACTATCGTCGACAGATCTGAAAAAGCTCAAAGAAAATGTGAGGCAATACTCCACCACCTTCAATTTCGTCGGCAGGTTTCGATTTCCCATTGCGAAAAGTCAGTCAAGAATGCGAAATGACTAGATCTGGATCCAAATTTGGGTCCCAGCCAAAGATCTGAAAGAGATGGAGGAATCACCAAAGCAATTGATGGGGTTGAGGAAAGATGCCCATATCTTTGAAAAGAGCGGGTGGTGTCTGCGCGCGCCATTGCACTCAACAGTCAACATGCATCAACTTTAAATTTGTCACAATCCACATCCAACCAAACCCAAACCGAACCAATTGTAACACGTCGGCAGGACCAGAAAGCGCTACGGCGCAACGGCGAAACGTTGGGCAAGGCGCAAGGGGATCAGAACAGGGATAGGCATTTCGACCTGAAGAAATGGATATGTGATGGGGAGAGAGTAGGGATGACAATTGTGCCCGTTTATCCGCATATCTATGGGTAAATACTCTGATAGAGTCAGACATGGGGCCTTTCTTTACCCATGGGAATAGAAACGGGGCAAGTTCTCTGCCCATCGGTCAAACTGGCGTGTGTATGGGTGAGTTTCATCCGTACAGGTGGGCTCAAAGAGGAAACCCGAGTCCTAGACAAACCCTGACTCCTAGCCAACTCTTCGGTCTCCACTCACCAATTCGGTCGCCACCGCCATTCCATTCTCATATGCATCCCCCTCCCAAATTCGCTCCCGCTCATCCCAATCGTGGGTCATCACCGCCAACTTCACCCTGTTTGCCGTCTGCTACTCACTCCTCCCTCTCCACAGCTCCACTTTGCCCTCCTCCCAATCCAACCGGTAACACCTTGTGTATGAAGAAATCGTCGCCGCCACCTTGCTTAAAAAGCGCTTCAGCTTTCAGTACCTTCTCTCCCATCCTCCTCGTCTTCCAGGGCCGCCAACCACGGACGAGGTTCGTTTGTCATCCATTCTCTCTCCTAAATCTCAATCTGTTGCTCGTGATTTGTGTTGAACTATCAGATTTGTTGAATTGTTGAATTTGAACTCTTTCCGTGTGTTATACTCTTGTCGAAAACTTAATTTGTTTATGTGTGATGAACTATGTCAATTTGTATCTCTATTTTAATTGTCGAACTTGAACCACCCCTTGTCTGTTGCTTGCATGTGCATTTTTGCCTTATTGATGACATGCGGAATGAAATGAGGTGTGAAGGGCACATAGGCATGCCCACGTGCGACTGGTATGGATGAGGTTCTTTGTCCGTCGTCTTTCGCAGGCATGCCTGTGGGCGATGAAATGGCTGGCGGGCATGGGTATATACGAGCACTATCTGTGCCCACCTCACTCGATTGCCATCCTAGGAGAGAGGCATCACATTCACCTCCACATACACCACTGACCTCAGGAAAGGGAGGTCATCTTTTTCAGCCATTAGTTCAATGTGCGGTAACTCTGGTTCAGTCAGATGGGGACCCAAAAGCCACACGGGAGGGCTGGTCCATGTCTTTACAAGTCCTTGTCTCCGAGTAGTGCCACATTATACAAGTATAAAGGTTCAGGGGAGTTCCCTCTTGGATCTATCTATGAGCTTTCCAGGATAATACCAAACTACTTTTTACTGAAAATAGCACTGCTAATCATCATGACAGTAACAGTAAAATATTAACTTGGGAGAATTAACAACATTCATAGAATAAGTTTGCAATGGCCACTAGCCTCTTGAACAGAATTCCATGCAATGCCCTCCTACTTACAATGTAGAAAGTTTTACCATTGCATAAAAGTCTGCTTCCCTCCATTGCCATCGTCAATAGTACATTGTGGAACCAAAACATCGTCAATATACATACCAGTGTTGTCATGGCGCACTGGCCAGTCGCGGCGACCTTTAGGCGCCAGGATGCCAGGGCAACTAGGCGGGGTGCCGTGGTGAGGATTAGACGATGACTTAAATTAGTCTAATCAGCACATATAGCATTATAACACCTATATAATAAAAGAAAAGAATGGGGGATAGATGAGAGATGAGCCACTCAGCCCACAACCCCACTCAAGCCCAAAAGCTCATCTAAGACATGCACTCCTCATGTGCCCAATAGCACCAGGACTCCACCCGCCTCATCCTCATCTTCTCCAACATCTCCCACTTATGCCTCTCCCCAGCCCTCCACAACTCCCATCACCACCAAGTTCTCTTTGCTAACGAGCGAGCAACAACATCCAGCACAGCGGGCAGTAGATCAAAGAGCAGCAGAGCAGAAGAGGGAAATGGGCAATTAGTAGAAGAGCAGATCAGGGGAGAGGGAGGAGTGGTGAGTGGCAACGGTGGTGGTCGATGCGAGTTGGAGAGGATTGACGACGACGATGATGGGAGCAGAGGTGGCGACGGCTAGGTTCCCTAGGCGTGAACCTTCTCCCCCTTCTCTCTCTTGGGTCACCCAGAGTCCAGATCTGGGCCCCTCTCTCCTAAACCGCTGCCAATCAAGGCGAGCAGTCTCTTGGGTTACCTAGAGGCTAGATCTGGGCCTCTCTCCCAGACTGCTGCAAATCGAGGCAAGCAGTTGTGTCGCCCGCTGCTGGCAAGCAGACCGACTGGACGACATATCATCGACTTGGTGACACCATGGTGACGCTGTGACAACTATGATACATACTATGACCCAAACATGCACATGTAACACTACGCAACAACAAGATTCTAATAATTAGAGTTCCTACATTAAAGACGGCATATCTCATGCACATGGGTGTATTGGTGAAAATATGGACATAGCACATCCAGACCGTCCAACACGAAATGGACGGTCCAGATCCAGTGAGCCAAATCCCACCTCCCACTTAATGCGGTTTTGCGAAAACCCCCTGCCCAATTTCTTCTTTCCCATTTCGCCACCCGCTCCCCTCTTCCAGCTCCCTCCCACCATGAGGCACTAGTTCCCAATCGACGCACGCCCGAGCTAGGGTTCGTCCCCTATCTTGTAGCCAGCCGCCCACGGGTGCCTGCGCGCTCCCTCCCTCCACTTGCTCCAGTCGAAACCACGTGTTGCCGCCTATGGAGAAGAAGAAAGCGCCGAGGGCTGGCGCAGGGGGGTGGCTCAAGGGAGGCGCCCTGCGTCTCCCTTGAGCCACATTCACCTCCACATACACCACTGACCTCAGGAAAGGGAGGTCATCTTTTTCAGCCATTAGTTCAATGTGTGGTAACTCAAAGGTTCAGTCAAATGGGGACCCAAAAGCCACATGGGAGGGCTCGTCCATGTGTCTTTGCAAGTCCTTGTGTCCGAGTAGTGCCAACTTATACGAGTATAAAGGTTCAGGGGAGTTCCCTCTTGGATCTATCTATGAGCTTTCCAGGATAATACCAAACTACTTTTTACTGAAAATAGCACTACTAATCATCATGACAGTAACAATAAAATATTAGCTTGGGAGAATTAGCAACATTCATAGAATAAGTTTGCAATGGCCACTAGCCTCTTGAACAGAATTCCATGCAATGCCCTCCTACTTACAATGTAGAAAGTTTTACCATTGCATAAAAGTCTGCTTCCCTCCATTGCCATAGTCAATAGTACATCGTGGAAGCAAAACATCGTCAATATATATACCAATGTTATCATGGCGCTCTGGCCAGTAGCGGCGACCATGGGGCGCCAGGATGCCAGGGCGACGATTAGACGATGACTTAAATTAGTCTAATCAGCACATATAGCAGTATGGCACCTATATAATAAAAGAAAAGAATGTGAAATAGATGAGAGATGAGCCACTATCCACTTAGCCCACAACCCCACTCATACCCAAAAGCTCATCTAAGTCATGCACTCCTCCTCATGTGCCCAATGTGCCCAATACCACCATGACTCCACCTGCCTCATCCTCTCCAACATCTCCCTCTTATGCCTCTCCCCAGACCTCCACAACTCCCATCACCAAGTTCTCCTTGCTAACGAGCGAGCAACAACATCCAGCACAGCGGGCAGCAGATCAAAAGAAGAGGGCCATGGGCAATTAGTAGAAGAGCAGATCAGGGGAGAGGGAGGAGTGGTGAGTGGCAACGGATGCGAGTTGGAGAGGATTGACGATGACGACGACGGGAGCAGCGGCGGTAACGGCTAGGTTCCCCAGGCGTGAACCTTCTCCCCCCTCTCTCTTGGGTCACCGAGAGGCCAGATCTAGGCCCCTCTCTCCTAATCCGCTGCCAATCGAGGCGAGCAGTCCCTTGGGTTACCCAGAGGCCAGATCTGGGCCCCTCTCCTAGATCGCTGCCAATCGAAGCAAGCAGTCGTGTCGTCCGCTGCTCGCAAACGGCCTGACTGGACGACATGCCATCGACTTGGTGACACCGTGACAACTATGATACATACTATGACCCAAACAGGCACATATAACACTACGCAACAACAAGAGTCTAATAATTAGAGGTCCTACATTAAAGGCGACATATCTCATGCACATAGGTGTATTGGTGAACATATGGATATGGCATATCCGGACCGTCCAACACGAAATAGACGGCCCAGATCTAGTGAGCCAAATCCCACCTCCCACTTAATGCAGTTTTGCGACCCCCCCCCCCTCGGGGCCCAATTTCTTCTTTCCCATTTCGCGACCCACTCCCCTCTTCCAGCTCCCTCCCACCATGAGGCGCTAGTTCCCAATCGACGCATGCCCGAGCTAGGGGTTCGTCCCCTGTGCCGCCCCGCCCCTCCACCGCACCTCCCCTCCATCGGTGCCTTGCATCGTGCCTCCCTTGAGCCGCCCCCGCGCCAGACCTCTGCGCTTTCGTCTTCTCACGGCGACAACGCGTAACCGGCCGGAGCAGCGGTAGCGGCCTAGAAGCCGACGAAGAGGCAGCCCGATTGAAGTCACGAGACACGAGACTAGCGTAGGGGGCCGTGAAGGCGGCGTAGGGCGTCGGCGGCGGGGCGATGAGGCGTAGGGTGGAGGTGCAGGGGTGGCGCAGAGAGCTGGCGCAACAAAGGGTGCTAGTGGAGGGGAGGTGCGGCACAGCGCATGGAGGCGAACCCTAGCCCAGGCGTGCAATGATTGGGAACTAGCGCCTCGTGGTGGGAGGAAGCTGGAAGATGGAAGCAGGTGGCAAAATGGAAAAGAAGAAATCGGGAGGGGAGGGTTTCGCAAAACCATGTTAGGTAGAAGGTAGGATTTGGCTCACTGAATCTGGACCGTCCATCCATATGTTCATCAATACACCCATATGCATAAGATATGCCGTCTACATTGAGGGCATTAGTATCTGCAAAACAAAGTGTTGGCATGTATACCAAAATGTAGTAGTTACTACTAAAAGTCGATATCATATGACATAATTATCAGACAGCGGATAACTTAGATCTACACTTGATCTATGTGCTTTGGTTCCTGGTCACAAAACTAGGAAGAGCTACAGAAACATACAGAACAGGCCAGCCTAAAGCTGAGGGCTGAGCTCCTTATCTTCAGAACTCAACTGAACCCATTGACGCGATTCCAGTGCTTAGGCTTCTTGATTCCTGCCTGCTCACGTAGTTGTCACAGCTGTTGCCGAGCATCCTTGCAGGAGCTGAGCTGAAGAGCTCAATGCCCTGCTTGCCCATCTGCTGCACCTCCTGCGGCGAAAGTATCTTTATGCAGGACACACTGCTGACAAATTCCCTGCACAAACCCCGTAGATGTAAGAACACAAAAACAGTAAAGACGGATGCTCAGGAGCTTACTAGGATTTTTAAAACTTACTGCCACGGATCATCACCAACTAGAAGGACATCATCCTCTCGGTCAACAAATACAAGCTGCCAGCCTGATCTCAAAGGGTCTTCCAACTGGCCCTCAAGGCCAAATAGGCGCCCTACCTCACTACGAAGTTCATGATAACTGCTAAATCTAGTGATGTCAAGCAACCTTCCAACGGTTCCAGATTTGTAAACCTATAGGACACAATTTTGTCAATTCTAGGTACTTCAGGGAAAACAATTGAAAAGGAAGCAACTTTGTTGATCACTGGTGCATCAGGTGGACAAGACAAATCACTCACATTCACGAAGGTTGGAGGCGGCCGATTTACTTGATCAGAATTCTCTGAACATGGAACATATTCCGATTCATCCAAACAGCCCGAACTAGTTAGTGCTTGATTCAAGGGGAAATCATTTTGACAAGGGCTCAGGAAATTGGAGGTGGAAAATGGAATTGTGCTTGAACCATTGTCATTCTGAAGGCTTGGAATGCCACCTTGCATCAAAAGTGACTGAGAGTCTATATTAGCACCAAACAAGAGGTGATTTTGAGGATCAGAGCTCCCATCTTGATCCACTAAGCACTCTCTTCCAGGCAATGGTGCTAATGCAGAGCTTTGAGGGATATTAGAAGGTGTCAAATCCAACTGTTCTATCTGCGACGAAATAACATGAGGTCTAGAGGGTATCACAGATTCCACTGCAACTCGCTTAGATGACCATGGGTCAGAGACAGATTCGGGGGTGGTTCTTGGCACACCTGGGAGGTTTGAAGCTGCTTCTGAACGGAATGGTCTCAATGTGTTATGCATGGATGAGACATTGGATGGAGAGAGAGAGCTGGTATTTGTGTCTGTAAAGTTTTGTTGCTGAGAGAATGCTGAAACTGTCTGCAATGTGGAAGGTAGAGACTCAGTGGCGGATGAAAGCTGAGAAAAAGCCAACAATGCATTTGGTACCGACTGATAGTTGAGCAAGTGCTTCTGTTGTTGCATTTGTTGGTGTTGCGGTGTTTGCACACACTGTGACTGCTGCTGCTGCTGTGGCTTTTGCTCATTAAATGATTGGCAGCGTTGAAGCTGTTGCTGGAGGTACTCAGCTTGAGTATGGCCTTGGATTGTGTTTTCATTGATGTTTTGGTGGTACATCTGCTGAAACTGAGGCTGTACTTGCTGCAGAATCTGACTTGATAGAAGAGCGGATCTACTAACAATGTTCTGAGGCTGCTGGAACTGCAGTACTGCAGGTGGTACTTGCTTCGTTGTGTTCTGTAAAGCTGCTGCAGCTATTGTTCGGTACATGTCAGGTTGCAGGCCAAGTAGAGAACTATCCAGCCTTGGCTGCATCCAAGGACTGATACCAAGCCCGCCAAAATTCAATGACTGGAAACCTGGGCTTGCACCATCTCGAAGCCACATAAGAGAAGAGGTCAAGTCATCATCCTTTCCACCTGCAAAAACCATTAGCGCAATGCATTAACAACCTAACCATTGTTCACTGGTATGGTATGAAGGCATTGGCTAAGGATGCATTCGCAACTTGTACCATATAAGGAAGGCAAGCCTGTTGGCCATGGACGCTTTAGTCTGAGAGGAAAAGGAGATGGATACATCGGGAAAGTAGTCAGAGGCTCGATCTCCCAAAGAGACACCCTTGGCTGCCTCTCTCCAGCAGTGGACTCATCCCATCCAACCTGCATGGTTCAAGGAAAAAGATTGCATGCTTAATTTTCAAGCATGCCATAGCCAAGGCAGCATATGTCTAAAACACACCATTTAACTGAAAACTGGACTAGGATGCAGGTAAAGTGTGAAAGCGCATGTAGAGGTTTATTGACAAATAGATATTTGTTTGTTTCAAGATCTACCTTTACAGAACGCCAGTGCGAGTTTAGCCAACGAACAGGATCGAGATCACTTATTCCTGTAATTGTCCCCATGTATCTGCAAGTACGAGCACTTGAGCAATTTAGACCACTTATTTGAAAACATGCAGCTCATTACGACAGATGAGAAAACCATAAAGATATATATAGATTATATACAAAGCACTAACACAAAGAACCTGATATAAAAGACATCAAATGACTTATCTACATTCTATATGGGAGGCAAGTGAAATCAAGATAAGAAAACAGTACTATGTGATGCCCACACAACAAAATTATAAAAGATAAACACAGGTTTGACATACCGCCTAACACTAGATTCTTCTGTCTCAAAAAGCATCCGGAAACGCATGCCCACAGATATACGGGTATGGTACACAGCTTTTACATACTTAGCCAGTGGTATGACAAACTCTGAAGGGCTTGCTCTGCAAAACACATGGAAAAAGTTGAGTATTTGAGAGGAAAATGATCAGATATATGTAAGAAATTGTTCTACCTTGGATTATAGAAAATAGTAAACCGGCTATTTGTTGATGCAGCATGAGCAGCTGCAGCAAGCAGACCAATATGCATGCTATCACTAGACAATACTGAAGATGGCATGACTGTTTGTGGCCTATTTGCCCGACGAATTCCCAGAAGCAGCTGATTGTTGTCATTCCTGATCAACCAAAGACATACATGAATACAATCAGCAGAAGAAGAAAAAAACACTGCTGGGAACAATAAGGTTAAGGAGGAGAGCATTGAGTGGTTGTTCTGAAAAAAATTGAAAGAGCAGATATACCAGATAAAAAGGACAGAGTCTCCAGCAACCAATCTCTTCGCACTTACAAAGACACTCCAACCTGTCGTCAGAAGATGCCGCTTTGGTTGGCCTGCACCAAGAATTTGATATTGCAAGTTCTTTTTCATCATACTGGTTTGTGAAACTTACATGAGTTGTAGGATACAAGGCTGCATGAAACTATGCTATGATACGAGGCCTTATGCACTACCAAAAAAAATCACAAAAATCAGAATCAACAGAAGTGCTGGAGAATAACTAACCTCGAAAGATATGACGGAATTTCCACTCATTGCCATGAAGGTCTTTGGCAATCAGCTCCTGTGCTGGAGGCTGCTGAGTGAAATCCTACAGAATTGTCAAAGGAACATTTAGAACCACAAATGGTTTAGTTCACTTGATCTGAAGAAGAAACATATCCGCTCAAAAGATGCAGCAGACATTTGCTGATCAACAATACATACCAGCGGAGGAAACACTTTCTCTGCTGCTCGGCGGCGGACAGAGAATCCACCATGTGTACTTGTGTCGCTTGCAGTTAATGTTTTGCAAAAATAATTTGTTGGTTGTTTGCTGGCAGCACCTAATTCAGCAGGTAGAAATGGGTCCTTGAGCTCTTGCTGCAAAGAAAACCAAGAAAGAAAATATAAGCTTCTTAGATACAAACAGAAGAATACAAATTGATGACAGTAGGTAGGAAATCCTGTATTACTGGGCTGAGTGGCTGTAGCGTCATCTGTGCATAGACCTCATCTGTCTCTGCATCAGCCTGAAGGAAGAAATACAGCAAAGCTAATGAGACACAAGGGTAAATAACGATATTACTTGGTTTTGAAACAGATGCGCTGTATAGCTCCAGACTTACATGCATGGTCACATTATGTAGTTGGCATATAAGCTGCGGAGGCAGGTTAGGATAGTTGGGGATCTGGGACTCCATTTCCTTATTTGTTGACGCGGCTACCTATGGTAGAAATCTATGTAAGTTCATTAACACCTAAAAAAATCTCAAGTTCTGGAAGAACCATGTAAGATATGACGATGAAACGCCGCAACATATGGAATTCAACAGAAACATTCCCAACATTTACAGTACTGATACTTAGAGAAATTCTGCAACATTTCAATCTAATCTTTGTAGCAATCTGTAGTGAGAAGAAGAAGAAGAAGAGTAACCTGCTCACTGTGACCTTGAGGAAAATACACCACCCGACTACCGACCTCGGGCAATGAAACAAGAGGTCCGGCACAAGCATGCCACAATTCAGAATTTAGGCACTTCTGCTCTTCTGCTACTGAAAAGGAAAATCATTTGAGCAGAAGACATGGCAAATATAAAGTTCAGTTAACAACAGTAGCTCTAGGAAGCATCTGATAAACGTATCCAAGTTTCATAAAATGATTTCGGCATCCTATAAACAATGCAGTTTCTACATATTTATAGGGGAAAATGTTTTTTTTTGCCAAGAAAAATCTGCACTAATAAATATCACACACTAATTTGTTTGTAGACATGTAAATGAGCAGACTATAAAAAATAAAAAAAGTTCAAACGATAGTATCATTTGTATTATTACAGTAACAGAATAGTTATGTTGTTAAAAGCAAAGTCACCCAAATGAGAATAAATCGATAGTTTGCTACATTGGATTAGTTTGGATCACTTAACTACAGAGAAATTTAAAGCAAGAGAAGCAAACAACCTAGCTAACTTATCCTACGTTCTTAAAACTACCGAAATGCCAAGATGAGATGATATACCAACTGAAACGCCAAGATGAGATGATATACCTTCCGGCGACGCCGGCTGGTCCGGGAGACCGCCGCCGGTCCACGGTGAGAGCTTCATTCTTCCCACCACCACTCGGCCAAGTCGACAAACCGATCTAGAACGCAATACAGGAGTGCACGAAATGGAAGAGAAAACGAAAGAAGAGTCCCCTTCTTTCTACACCAAATCACGAGCCCTTCCAAACATGCGCGTGGTCTGAAGCAAGCAACCCAGCGCCATCGCTTTCTCCTCCCCCCAAACTGGCCAAACCTCTCGCTCCGCGCGACCAGTCGCCCCCAAAGGCGCAATCTTTTCGATCCAAGAAGTCGAAATTTTACATCACGGGGCGAACCCCACTTTCACCTCCAAGAGCTGCGAGCCTGCGAAGCTTGCAGAGAGTCGCGGTCTTCAGGAGCAAGAAGGGCGGAAATGCGCAAAGGCGCCGCCTTTGCCACGAAACGCGCCGGAACAGCGAAGCCTTCTCGATTGAAGAACGCGGCGCCTCAGATCTCGCTACCACGAGCTCCAAAACGACAGCTCCCAACCCCGGAGGACCCGGCCGCTGCTCCACGGCAGATCCCACCGCCGCCGCCTCCAGAGGGGGCGACTAGGAGCATGCTACTGCTACTACTGCTCCTTGCTTATAGCTTCCTACTTGTGCTTGCAACTCTGCTCCAACCACTAGGAGAGTAGTAGGGAGAGAGAAGTGTACTTCTCACTCCTGAGTTCTTTGCTTGCTTCTCCCTGCTGCTGCGCTCCTCCTATGAAGTTCTTGGGGGTTTTAACCCCACGGGTGGTGCTCTTCTCATTTGCTCCTCTCTCTGTCTTCTCTCTTCCCTTCTTTTCTCTAGCACTTTAAACCAACTTTCCTCTGTGCAGTATGCTTCTGGTAAGTTTTTGCACCTCTTTGCCCGTGTAATGTATGTATGCACGTACGCATGTACACTGCTACATGACCACATGGTTCTTGACATTTGATGCATCGTAGTTACAAGGAGGAGAGAAAAATAAAAGGTTCTTTCTACTACTTTGCACACGGCCTTTTCCATGGCCTGGTTGACATCCTTCCGCCGCTCCTCCATGGATAACCAATGGTGTGGAATCGAAACGTGTTGAGATGAAAAAGGTGTCACTTCTATTCTCAGTCATGGTCATCTAGTGGGCTTCTTCATTTCATAGATCCCCCATGATATTGCCTTTTTGACTTGTGCTTATTCATCCTGATTAGCGATTTATATTATCTTCTAGCTGTTTATTGCAAATTGGTAGTGTGGTCAAACCAACATGTGACATATGTGGTGATATGTTTATTGTCAAAGTACAATTAGAGTGGAAGCTAGTCCGACTAGACTTAAGATAATTGAAGCTGCTGTTTGCATCATAACAGTGTGCGTAACGGTCCTTCAATTCCCATGTAGGCAACAAGTGTTTCTTTAAGCTTGCACAAATTAAGGCAAAATCACGTGAATTTTGCAGCAAACACTTCCAGCGTTTCAAACAAGTTCTTTTTGCGGTCAAAACAAGCTAGGTTTCAAATTTTGATGCAGTAGCCAGTAGCTATAAAACACCACCAATATCTCCTGTCTACTTTCGCTTGTTTGGGAAACTCATTCCCAGTTGAGATCTACGTAGATAGCCCGGGAATTTGAATTAAAATCCTGGCTCATCCATGAGCAGAGATTTTCGTCCAACCAAATAGGTCCGGAAAAAAAAAATACCCTGTCCCTATCCCTATCACATGCGTACAATACGTACGTATAGATACAGAAAGTACCGTACAAATAAACGACGGCCAAGGGTACGTACGTGCATATCTGGTTCTCTCCCATGAAAAAAAAACTAGCCCTCGCTTAACGAAGTCATTACTATTCCTACGCAAATTCTAAAGGCCTCTTCCACGCAGATTAATTAATTAATGGGGTCGACTATAGCCCAGTGACTGAAAACTACTAAAAACCCACTTTTTTAGTCATTGGATAACCATCCTATGGCTTTTGTTATTTACCTATTTATTTAGTTGTGGGCTTTTGTTGTCTTCCAACTGGGCTAAATCTGATGCTTAATGGGTATGATTCATTCTCCACCGACCCGTTAAGGGCCTGCTTGCTTATGGGCTGCAAGTAAAAGGCTGAGCTATGTTGTGTTGTCTGACTTTGGGCTGAGCTATGCTATGTTGTTTGACTTTGGATAGAGTTGGGGTGTTCAGAACCGGCCTACAAGATTACATATTTTAACACATTTAGTATGTTTGATTATGGTTGAAAATAAGAAAAGGACACCAAGGGATCTGCAAAGAGGGAAAAGGTAATAAATTGAATTACCCAGAGGATCTGATATAAAATGTCTACTACGGGGGCTTGGTTCTAGTCTAAATCAATGTTCTCCTTACTTCAGGATGATGGTAAATTCCCAGACATTCAGTCATGGAGCTTCAGAGGTCTGGTGGGTAATAGGAGGCCATGTGTCTTTAGATAGCAAAGCTACCAACAGATGCTCAAATAATACAGATTAAGCCAACAACCATTCAGAGTCAAGAAGATAGTTTGATACATTTTTGGTACTAGATAAAATTCAGAAAATTCTTTTGGTCCCACGACTAAACATTGTCAAAAATAACAAAATACAGATACCAACAAAAAAAACCCTAACCTACACAAATAAAATGGTATGATTTGTGAACCCCTTAAAAAACAGAGACATAAATTTTATCTAAACTTGACAAAAACTAACTAATGAGTGGTGAACCCTACAAAAAATAGAAATAGAAATTTGTTCTAACCTAGATAACTAAAAATTTAAACTAGGTTAACTCCTACAAAATACATAATCGAGACTAAATACAAATGTGCAGATAATATTATTTGAAATTGCATCTCACATAAGATTGCAAAATTTATGTAAGTTTGGTGTAATTTCTTGCCATTCACATGACTGGGTCTAAAAATCTTGGAGGAGGAAGAATAGTACATGGTGAACTAGAAATAAAGAGAAAGGCATGCAGTTGGTATTTAGCCTGAAAAAGGAAGAAATTACAGCTCTTGAATACTGAAATTCAAAGAGAAATTGAAAATAAAATAAAAAACTCTAAAGAACAAACAGAAAATTGCAGCGAAAGAACAAATAGAAAATTGCAGCGAAGTTGTTGTGAAATTGCATATTACTTAGGACTGCAAGTTTAGCTTAAGTATTGTGCAATTGTTCATGTGGTAGCTATCTCCATAGCACCCACAGTAGCTTAAAAATGCCACAGCAGCAATTAACATATAGATCTTCATTATTCAAACTAAAACTTAATGTACTACTACTCTTAATAAAAAAATAGCAAACTCAATATCCAATGTTGAAACAACACGTATTGCTCAAAAGCACACATACTGAAAATAAAAAACAATTTATAATGATCTCAAAATTGCAGTAAAGCTTTTCTAAAATTACACATTGATTAGCACCTTAAGTTAAGCTTAAGTACTATGCAATTTTCCATTGGGAAGTTATTTCCAAAGGATAAAGAAAAAAAACAAGGCATAACATGGTGGTTCCCATATAGAACTATATTACAGAAAATGTGAATATGGTTCCAACAGTGGGAAATTCCCACAAAATCACCCTTGATTTAATATTGTCCTTATAACCATATAAATGCAAACTACTCCTTGAAAGACTTGAGATGAAATCGAAGATCACATTAGCCGGTGTATTACCCATGGACCTACAGAAAACATAGAGCAAAAGTGAAGAAACAGACCACGGACCTCGATTCATCCATGTGCCACCACACTAGCACTGCATTTTCTTCCTTCGTTCCAATAACTGACTACATCCTACCCAACAACAGTCAAGTCTTACTTGCTACGTACTAGCATAACACATCCATCACTACTGCTACTATTGCTTAGATCCTCTCCCCTACCCCCTTGAATCTAGTGAATCTAAACATATGCCATTTACAAGAGACAACAGAACAGAAACACATGCAACATTGACCTCAGTTGCATTAACAATGCAGAAATGCAGACTGATAAAGAACTTACATCACTATCCTCACCATTTTCATACTCAGCCTTTAACTCTGCAGCCTTATCAAAGTAGGGCTTCTTCTCCTAATCCAGATCAACAACACACATTATGTAGCCATGAGCAACTATGCAATGCGAGACATCAAAAAAGGAATAGAAAAGGGAAAGGACACAATGCAACCGACATTTCAGTCATGGTATTCCACTTCTTCCCTGTTCCTTTGCAACCTGCAACACATGCACACATAACAGCGCACACAAGCATAGAATTGCCTTTAATTGCTGCAACAACAACAAAATAGAAAGAAAGGATCACATTTGAAAACAGAAGGACACAGATCAAGTATAATTTAGTCAATTAGAATGCCAACTAGCAGAATGACCATAGAATGCCAACTAGCAGAATAAACTTGGCACTAAACACAATGCCAACTAGCGGAATGACCATAGAAGGCACAAATCAAACCACCGAAAAACTGAGACTTAATAGAAGTTATAGAACCATAGAACTAAAATTGCAGAAAACCTTAGACTGACAATTTTAATAAGATGATATACAAGTTGTTTACAGGTCTGAATTTAACCTCAATAACATGGAACCATAATGTAACTTCAGTGCCCTAACAATAAAACATAATAAAAAACTGAAGAAACAAATGATATTCTATGAAGGACAGAATTGCTACATCGAGGTGAACCCTTACATAATACAAAATCAACACATGACAACTGAAAATAATTCTAAGAAGGATAGAAAGGCCATGACCTAGGTAGACCCTCACAAAATACAAAATTAAAATAAATTAACCTACAATTCACAGAAAAATTTGAAACCAGATGAACCCTTGCAAAATTCAGAAAAAAAACTGAACTAGTTCCTACATAAATTACAGTTTACAAATACTAAAATTGTATATAGCATAGCAGTGTAAGTTTACCTAAATTCATAAGCAACTTATAAGATGAGATGAACACCTAATATAGGAAACTCAAAATTACCCTGAACTAGGAAAAGTCAAATAATGAATCATATTAGTTAACTCTAAGGAACAAACATAAGTACTCCATTAGAAAATCTAAACATAAAACTGAGGCCATAATGCAAATTGCAGTAGCAAAAAATAGAAATTGCACATTATATAAACTTGCAATATAAGTCAAAAGAGTGTGCAAATTTCCACATGACCACAGTTAATGTTTGATAAAATTGCAGTTATATAAAACCTAGATGGCAAGTGCAATTTATGAGTTAATCTTTGATAAAATTGCAATATAAAATTTGGACAAACAATAACAATGATTTTACACAAACAAAGTAAGGTTTAACAATTAACACACATACATAAAATTTGGACTACTGCAAGCTGCAACTAATATAAAATGATTTCCAATCGAGAGACAACAAAAGAACTCATATAGAAAAAAAATGATAATACAATAATTTTCCAATGTTGACAAAAAAAAAGAGAGGAAAAAAAGATAAGACATACTAAGTTCTCAACTCTAAAAAAATGTCATTTAAGATAAACTAAATTTGCACAATAGTTTTGAACTAAAATTTCTACAATAGTGTGTGACTTTTTTATGTGGTAGCAAAACTTAGACCAGGTGATTCCGTCTACAGAGTTTGATTAACAAATATTCTAGAGAACCTAGGTAAACCCCTACAAAAGACAAGAGACAAAAAAAATCTAACCTAGACAAAAGATATCCTAACCTTGGTGAATCCCTACAAATGATAGAGACAGCAAAAATTATTCTAAGCTTGACAAAATTATTCCCATGATATACGCTTACAAAATACATAGTCGAAAAACAAAAACAAGTAAGTTACATTTTTTTGGTCCTAATCACTGATGTTCATAGTGAACCACATGATAGCCACTTAATACTAACAATAACATAAATAACTAAAAAAATCAATCCTTTGCATATTGCAATCCTTACTTGATTAACCCCTTAAAACAAACAGATACCAGATATATTCATCTAACCTAGAAAAAAACAATCCCCTTCTTGGTGAATACGTAGCAAATAAAAGAAAAAAAATAGATACATAATATATTAATCTAACCTAGACAAAAAAAATTAGTCCCCTTTTTGGTGAAGCCTTAACAAATGAAAGACAAAAAACCAATACACAAAACAGAAAAAAAGAGATTACTTGTCCAATTCAAAATTGCAAACCAATGGATATAACCTTACACATTAACTAGCACTGACAATGTAATTTAAATGGTTTACAAGTTCACCAATAATAAACTAAAAAATGAAGGAACAAACAAAAGTTCCACAACTATTGAAATAAAATTGCAGATTAACTAGCATTTAAATTTTAATTTAAATGTTTTGCAAGTTGACATCAAGAGGCATACTAGAAATTTGCACACCTAATGAACTAAAAGTGCATAATACCAAACACTGAAAATTTAATTAAAATGGCATGCAAGTTCATAACTATCAAGTAGTTTTATTCATAAATTTCAACAAAAACTTACTCTGCAATTTTACCATGGCTTGAAATCATTAACACTCGATTTTACCATGGCTTGGAATCACTAACTCTCTGATTTTACCATGGCTTGGAATCACTAACTCTCTAATTTTACCATGGCTTGAAATCAGAGTGTTAGTGATTTCAAGCCATGGTAAAATCAAAGTGTTAGTGATTCCAAGCCATGGTAAAATCAGAGTGTTAGTGATTCCAAGCCATGGTCAAATCAGAGAGTTAGTGATTCCAAGCCATGGTAAAATCGGAGTGTTAGTGATTCCAAGCCATGGTCAAATCGGAGTGTTAGTGATTCCAAGCCATGGTCAAATCGAAGTGTTAGTGATTCCAAGCCATGATAAAATCAGAGTGTTAGTGATTCCAAGCCATGGTCAAATCGGAGTGTTAGTGATTCCAAGCCATGGTAAAATCAGAGTGTTAGTGATTTCAAGCCATGGTAAAATCGGAGTGTTAGTGATTCCAAGCCATGGTAAAATCGGAGTGTTAGTGATTCCAAGCCATGGTCAAATCCGAGTGTTAGTGATTTCAAGCCATGGTAAAATCAGAGTGTTAGTGATTTCAAGCCATGGTAAAATCGGAGTGTTAGTGATTTCATGCCATGGTAAAATCGGCGTGTTAATGATTTCAAGCCATGGTAAAAATCAAAAGTACTTATCACAGATGGTTTTTAATACGAACCGTCTGTGATGAGGATGGGAAGTCACAGACGGCTTGTGTTGAAAACCGTCTGTGAAGTATCACAGACGGTTCTGAACAAGAACCGTTTGTGATACTACTAAATATCACGAGCGGTTCTTGTTGAACCGCTGCAGGATACTCCTGACGATTTTCAACACGAACCGCTGCGTGATGAGGTCCGAAAGTCACAGACGGTTTGTATTGAAAACCGTCAGGAAGTATCCTGAGCGGTTACGAACAAGAACCGTATGTGATATTAATAGTATCACGAGCGATTCTTGTTGAACCGCCTGCGTGATACTTCATGACGTTTTCAACACGATAAATGCGTGATATTACTTCTTCCATGAGCGGTTTTAGCACGCTAGTAATCTGAGCGATCGCTAAACCAAAACCGTCTATGATTGTATTTATCTGAGCGGTTTTGGTCAACCGTCTGTGATGAGGCATCCAGTATTAGCCTTTTTGTAGTAGTGAATCGAGTGGAGAACGCATCCTAGTTCGCATAGTCTTCAAGGTATTCATCAAAAAAATCTCTGTATTCCCTGGTTCTTCCTCTGTGACTATTCAACAATGGTGCAAAGCCGTGAGTACTTTAAAGTACTTAGCAAGTCGTAGGGAAATGTATGCAAATAGTATTCATGCAAGGCTTGACAAGGATAGCTTTATAGCTACTTTGCAGAAAGTAGTATTGATATTAAATACAGTAAATAGATTGTAGAGCATAATTTAAAAGATTAAGTACATAATTAAACAAGTTCTTTCAAAACAACTAGTGAACACCCCGTTCACTTCCCAACCAACAAGCAGTGAACAGCCCGTTCACTTCTCAACCATTCCAACCAAACCATTCCAACACTTTTGAGAAAATCTACCCCTCGTGTGAAATCACTAGGCATTGTCCATAACCGGGGACACGACTATTCAAATAGTTTTACATTCTACAGAGGTTGTACAGCTTGACCCACAAGAGATAATCATCTTATACTGTCCACTCACACACTTCCAGGGTGTGCGACTAAGAGATTATCACAAGGACTTTACAAAGCTCCGTTTTGACTTGGTTCTACCTACTAAGGTTTCGCCATTCTGGACCCCCTCTTGCGCCATGTGAATCCCTCCGTAAACTCAGAGATCACACCACCACGACAGAACCAACCCAAAACATTGCTAATTAGTTAGTCAGGTCCACCCCATAAATAGACCTGTGGTTGTACGGTATGGACCAGTTCAATGGCGCACAAAGTTAAGTCCTTAGTGGTTGCTCAAGTGAGACTTTTCACATTCCAATGTGCTTCCCGCACCCACCTTTGCCACCGACCACTCGCCCGAGCATAAATCATTTTCGGTTCAACCCGACCAAATGGCAACTCTTGCCATGGCACAACAAATTTTATCACAAGTGGCTTCACACGAAAATTCCATATATCAATTAGTCAAATTCAATCATTCTTTGAGTATGTGATCATGAATCCCATCGTGGCTAAGCATGACTAAGCATAAGACGACCCATGTTGGTAGTACAATAATATCCAACTAATAATTAACCATTCTATGGTGTCCAAGGATTTATGTCATTCAAGGGTACATGTCAATAGCAATTATACAAGGAGGCATAGCGACAATTAGGTATTTAACTATTCCCGAAAGCATTTAATATAAAATTAGCAATGCATAATGATATAAAACAATATAATTTTATAAAATGGGTTCAATATGATCAAAGGTCTATGACTTGCCTCCGTTGAAGGCTTGAAATGCTTGGGCAGATGGTTCTAGGAATTCCTCGGGAACGCTGGAATCTACACGCGTGAAAAGAGCCAAATAAATACAACAAATCCAAATAAAATCCAAAAATTATGAAATTAGTAGTGATAGGAAGAGGCAGAATTTAGATGAATTTAGAATTAAGAATCAATGGAATCGGATTTCGCATGAAGGAGAACGAATATCCGGAAGTTTGCCTTCATATGAAATATAGAATAACATCAGGCATGAATAGTGCAGACTTGGACAAAAATGATGGTGCAAGCGAGAGAAAGGGAGGAACGGCCGGCGAACTAGCAAAATGGAATCCCAGGAGCGAGATAGACCCAATGGTGGTGGTCGCGTCATCGCGGAGGTCCGGTGCGGCGGCGGTGCGCAAAATAGTGTCGGGTGAATAGTGGCACCCACTACTATATACAACCTCATCACAGATGGTTCGGAACCGTTTGAATTTGTACGTCTGTGATAACGTCAGTTATCACAGATGGTTCAAAAAACCGTCTGTGATACGTCATAACACAAACGGTTTTCTTGTTGAAACTGTCTGTGAAGGCATAGTATCACAGACGGTTTCCATTAAATACATAGCATATCACAGATGGTTTTATTTAGAAACTGTCTGTGATATTCTCAAATATCACAGATGGTTTCTATTTAATGGAAACCGTCTGTGATACCATGCCTTTACAGACAGTTTCAACAAAATGGCTTCACAGATAGTTTCAACAAAAAAAACCGTCTGTGATAGCTCCTTATCGTAACTACTTTTTTTTTTTAATTTTTGGCTAGTCTCAGGAATTGCTAGCCATGCCCTCTGAAAACAAGCATATAGAAAACAGATACATCATAGATAATCAATTGTTGACAACTGAAAGTGATTATTACTCAAAATAAATTACAAAAGAACTTGTTCAAGTATGCTCGCTATAATTACAACTGGATTACAATTGAATCAATTGTTTGCACGTGGTTGAGAGGTGTCGACGGGGTGAAACTTTGGGTCGGCGATGGAGTGAAAGTCTCTGTTGGGGTTAATGATAGATGTCTTGATGAAGGCGCAGAGGTTCACTCGAACGTACACGATCTCTCTCGCAACGAGTGCATCTAATTTTATCATCAAGTCCTGTCGCTAGCAAGAGTAAAGTGGTAAGCATATATATTTAAATTTATAATTCAGAAATAATTATTTCGAGATTGACAAACCTCGGGATCCTTCGTCTTAGCACTAATTATTTGCTGCATATGATGGCAAACGTAGAATGCACATAGCTTATCATTTGTTTGCTGGCGGCACTGCAAAAATAGAATTACATATATAGGTATAGTCAGTTCGAGACACATTATTAGGAAATATGATATAGCATTATTGTGTTGTAGCGCATACCAAAAATTACGTCATGTGTGTTAGTGTCTTGTTCAATCTCCCCTTGTATAGTCCTCCCTTATCAACATAGGCGGTGAACGACCTATATGATTCCAAAAAGTTATCCTCGGCCATTTCAAATGAAGGAAGCCTACAATAGAGTTATGTATGGAGGAAATGAGCATACACATCCGAGTATTTCATCGTCGAATCTTTGAAGTCGTCTTTGTTGTTTTGTGATTAGGGAATCAAGGTATATTACCTTGTTCCTCTTTGGTATAATGACTAAAAGGATCTAGTGGTACCTACTCATGTATGTCGCTATAGTTATTAAACCTAAGTTCGTGCTGCGTATAAAGTACAAATGAAATTTATATAGCAAGAAGTGAAGCACTTACCCCTAGTTGTAGGGCACCAGTATGTAGTCCTTGTTGTCTTGACAAAGCAATCCCGCCGTTATGTATTTCTCGACGAAGGATGCGTCTGTTTCGATGGTTTGCATGGAGACCACGTGTAGGTCGAGGAAACCCACCAGTTCGGACCATTCCTCGGCTTTTTTCATCATGTATCTATACATAAGCAATGAGTTGTGATATTTATCGGTATTACATGAATGTAGAACTTGATTATACACACTTACAGTGTCCAACATCGTAGAAGCGAGGCGTCGAGGGCAATGAGGTTGAATAGGTTGTATAAGTCACTGAAGCCCACGACGAAGTGGCCCGACTCGTTGAAGAAATGCTCATCCTTTTATCTAACGGTGATTCCAATATCGTACCCCTTCTTTTCGATCTTCCGCATGTACCAGAGATGCAAAGCCTGACAACCTAATCCAATGAGGGTTAATACTGTGTCAGAGCACAACGGTTTTTCGATGGAGTATTTCGAGGGATTGGGAGGCGCCTTAATGTTCATCGATTTCGATTTAGCCTTAACGACTTGCCTACTACACGTCTTCCTGCGAGACGACTCGGGAACCGATACAATGGCACGCTTTTCTTGTTCCTTCGGCGTCTTCTCCACGGGAACCGATGAGGTGGCCTTCTGAGGCGAAGGATGAGGTGGAGTCATCGAGGGTCCCGTTGGAGAGGAATGGTTGTGTCGAGATCGCGGCACTGCTGGGTCCAGGGCGATGTCCTTCTTGGGCCATTGGATAAAAGTGTGCACGGCATCCCCTAGTGTTCTGATGTCTTCGTTCGGGCGAATCTCCAGCGGGACGGCCATGAAATTGTCATGTACCATGTCCACCTGGACCCTAGCGTAACCCTACGCCAGTTAGGCACCGTGCTGCACTGTCCCTTCCTAGCATGGATACGCCATCCCCCGCCCAGCCTCAATAGAAATAGACCCAACCATCCTCACTTGGAGCTCGCAGGGCGTCGGGTCCTACAAAACAATACACAATTAGCTAACGCGTCCTATAGGTCTATCTTTGGAGTATTCCACAGATGTACATTACCTTGATGTCGTCAATAGGTAATTGGATGTCATCATGTTTAGAATTATGCGTGGACGCGATGCTACTCCGATGTCGAGGAGGACTAGCTCCCAAATTAACGGGGGCGGCTTGCGATTGGTTCAGGAGTTGATTCATTTGATCATGCAATTGTGTTATCTGTCCTTGAAATTTTGCAGTAAGCATCTGTACCAACTGGTCCTCGTGCTCGACCTTGGATCTCTTCCTACTCCTATACGTGTCGTAGTCGCCTCGGAATCCATAACTCCAAGGTACGTTAACCCCAAGGCCTCGCGTGCGACCCGGGTGCTCCTTGTTTCCCAGGGCCGTAGATAGTATATTCTTCTCCCTGTCTGCTTGGAAGGAGCCTTGGGAAGATTGTGCAGTCAATTCATGCTGCAATAGGTCATCATATTATTATAGACACTATGAAGTTATGGACTTATTAACAACTAGGTAGTTCGACATATTCACCAGACATTGGGACACTTCTTGGTCTGCCTGGTTTGTGAAAGAGATGCTGCCCAAAGACGAGACTTTTGCCCTCGCTTTTAACCAGCTTAGGGCACGCGGGTCTGTGATCTTAGAAAATGGCCCGGTTGCGTTCTCGTCCTCCGCCCATTCATGGATTTACTGCGTGCCAGCCAGGTCTTGAGTCTGTGGGGGTGAGTGTTTCATGTCTGGAGAGCTTTGTGTGCCGCACTTTGTTCCCGAAATTCGGCCGTCGTCTTCATAGCCACAAAGGCGACCCATATTTCTCGCGTCAAGAATGGATGCTTCGTGAAGGGTGTCCGACCCGTATTCAGGTACTTTGTGACAAGCTTGCTCTTGAAGGTCCTCCACGTGTGACACAGCGCGAGCAACGTGTAACATCTCAAACTCCTAATCTTGGGATTAAGTAATATAAATGCATTAGGAAAAATTCCATTGAACATTTGCATTTAAACTTTGTCTTTTTGAAAATCTTGTGTTAGTTTTAAAACTAAAAACTGAACAACATTAGGTGCTAAAAAGGAAATAGAGAAAACAAAATAAAATTTCTCTAAGTAAGAGAATGGTTTTGGGCTTTTATCCCAGGAACTATTCAACCAGAATTTCTATATGAAATTTTGTTTATGAAAAATCTTTGCAAACACCTAGGATTAGCACCTCGTTTGAATTTTGTGAAAATTCACAAATGGTGTTAGCCTCTAAAAATTTTATTGTAGGAACTACTTGAGCCCAGTAGCCTACACAAAAATTTTCATAATTTTTGGACTTCGTTTGTGTGGTGAATTAAATCAGCAAAGAAATCAGCTGATGATTTAAAACCCTAAAGCCTGTACTGTTCATCGAGCTCGAGTCAAAGCTCCACAGTTGAACCCAACCCCTTCGCAATCGGACTAGCCCAAAAGTGCACAAGCAATGTGAGCCGTTGGATTTAGAAATCAACCGTCCAGATCCAATGTGTCGTTCGGACCATCCGAACAGCACAACCCTTGTGAGCTGTTGGATCTAAAGCCAACCGCCTAGATCAACTGGGACCATCCGAACGTTTGTGCAATCTGGGCCACTCATTTTTTATTGGGCCGTCCCAAAAAACACATGCGTGCACCATTTGATCTTTATTAGACGAATCAGATCGAGTGTGCCGTTCGGACCATCCGAACAACACATTTCATCTGAGCCGTTGATTATCAAATGAACGCTCCAGATTAGTTGGGCCGTTCGGACCATCCGAACAGCACAATTAATCTCAGCCGTTCGTTTCTAATCGTACTGCCAAGTTTAACTCAACTCTTATCGTTTCGTTTGAGCCACTAGCTGGTGGGCCCCGAGTGCAGGGACCTTCGTCCACCTCGCACCTAGGAGCTCCAGCGCAACACCGAAGCTCTCCGCCGCCCACCGTTTTTGACCTCACCGCCCATGGTTTTGCTGTAGCTCAACTACTCCGGTCGCATCGCCATTCAATTTCGTGCCCATGCCTGCCCGCGCCAACTCGTAGCTGCCCATACAACGTTGGAATGCTCCGCCACTTTGACCATGGCTGCCTGAGCCCTTTCTCGTTCATATCCGCCACTCTGCCTATAAAAGGCCACCCCGAGCTTCGCATTCTCTTTTCCAACTCCGTGCGCTCACCCATTTCTCATTTCATCCACTCAGTCCAACTCTAGAGCTTCGAGAGCTAAAACCCTAAAACCACTGTGCACCATCGTCTTCGTCTCCGGCGCCGTGAAGGGTTTTGTGTCAATTCTATCGCGTCATATCGCGTCCTTTGACACCTTGAGTATTTCCCCTCACTCAATTTAGCCTTTGATCCACAGGAACTCCCAATTTGGATCTTCTTTTTCGTCTCCGATCAGAGCGCCGCCTCAAGCATTGCCGGTGATTCTTTGCGCTTTGGACCAATTGGTTGCACCTAGAGCATCGCCAGAGCATTAGGGATCTCCTCCGATCATCAGACTTCAAGCTCCTTCACCCTATTGACTTCTCCACGCACGATCAACTTCGCCACCGCACCTCACCGTCGACAAACCACCTCAGACCATCCTTGCACCTCTGCGTCATTCCAGTACACCCCTAGTAGTCCCTAGATGCTTATGCGCACGTTAGTTTGTCACGAGCGTAGCTCGTTTGCCTTGTCATCGTTTGCCGTAGCAACCCTTCCGCTTGCTGCCGGCGCGCCACCGCGTTGAGCCACCCCAGGCCACGCCGTCGGTGCCGACAGGTGTGCATTAGTATGTAGTTTCCATTTTGATCACCCACTTGCCTCGCCGAGCCCTACATCACTGGCGAGTAGCGCAACCGTGAGCACCACCGCGGTGACGAGCACTGTAGCTCGTCATCAGCGTGTCTAAACTTGTCATTAGGGTTAACAAAGTGTCTAACTATTTAGTTGATCCTAATGAGTCGTTGACACGTGGGACCAAGCTATTAAGTTAATTCCAACCCTTAGCTTCACTTGAGTCTATGACATGCGGGCCCCACAGTTTTAGTACACAGTGAGAGCCTAGTGGACCGTCTCGCTGACAGTGGGCCCCATCTGTCAGTGTTAATCAGAAATC
This sequence comes from Phyllostachys edulis, assembly GCA_036346405.1. NCBI lineage: Eukaryota > Viridiplantae > Streptophyta > Magnoliopsida > Poales > Poaceae > Phyllostachys > Phyllostachys edulis. The sequence goes on along the minus strand of JAYEVD010000256.1, from coordinate 20,796 downwards.
CAATGGAAAATGGAAACTACGCTTTCTCTGTTAGAAAACGTACTTTTCATTTATTTTGGATTATTCAAACCAATTGTAGTAAAAGCTTAATAACTTTTACTACACAACTCCAAATTTAGTGAAATTAGTCTCTGAAGTCGTATAAAATCATGATCTACCTAAATATGTAAAAATATTTTATTTTGGTTGCTGTTGCTTTTGTTGGATGTTATTTTAATTCTCTTCCGGCTCTTTTTAGACATCGATTATTCGGGTTATTCTTGCGACGATCAATCCGTTATACCTCCAGAACATCAAGAGCAAGGCAAGCACCCCCTTTGATCATATTGATCCTAGTATTTTACTTATTGTACTTTGTTTTGCAAATCCTATTATGCATGCGTGTATGTTTGTACGAAAATGCTATTATCGGGAAAATGGTAGTTGTACATCTTGCTCGCTGCATATGCCTCCTTGGATTATTGATCTCTTACTGTTGTAACCTTTAGAATATGGGTTAGACAAAATATAATGTCATTTGGGAATTTTCGAGTGCAGTCATTGCACAAATGCAATTAGAGCAATAGAATTTCTGAAAAATTGATTAAAGGACAATATGTTAATTTGTGAGTTTGGGATTATTTTGAAAAAAATGTCCAGAGAGGTTACCTCTATTATTTTTTATGAGAATGTGTAATACCCCAAAAGTATTCAAGAATATTCAAAAGAGTATTTGGGAGAGATTAATTGAATTCGGAGAAGGACCAAATATAATATAGATTTAGCAACTATTAGGCAGAGGGTTTTTCGCAGTTTTTGGCAGAACTGGGCCTCGGGCCTCGGCCCAGAGGCCCATGAGGGGCGACCACCAATAGAAGGAGGAGGAACCCTAGTGCTACAGTACTGCCGCCCCTAGTACTGTAGCGCCGCACTGTAGCATCCCCCTCTGCTATGCCAAGAGGAGAAAGGATGGAGAGGAAGGAAGAAGGAGGAACGCCGAATTGTGTCGAGGAGAAAGCAAGGGAAAAGAGAAGGAGAGGATCCTCGTGCGGTGCTGGTGTGGGTGTTAGTCAACGATTTGTCAAGGGTAACACCGATCTCCGATAGTTTAGAGGTTTAATTGGTTGTTTAATCAATGTCGGGTAATAGATTCAATTCTGTCCAGATTCTTGGACGTAGGTTTTCGTATCTTTAGAGGCAGAATCTGGGGATTACTTCTCTTAGAGAAAGTTGGGTGACGTCCTTAGCTTTACGTGGCCGCCAAGAACACCCAAATCCGATTAACGGTCAGCAAGTTATGAATTTTTTAGTGTCGCTGTCCTGCTAGTCTGTCAGATTTCTGACAGGTTGTAGAAACCTGGGTTAAACCATTAGTTAAAGACGAAATCAGAGGATCTCGATATAACAAAAACTGTGGGTAATTTCCATACCTTTCCAGAAAGCCAAAGAACGCAATATTTGGACTTTCATAGGAAAAGTTATGACTTTTTTTGTGTGCTGTCCAGAGAACCCGATATGATATTTGTTGTCCTAAAGAGTGGCTTGGTAGGGGCATTTGATGGCAGAATCAGAAGGGCTCCCCAACTAAGTTTATTTAGATAATTTTATTATATTTTCATAAAGTGTTAGAACACCTGATTTGGATTCCTGAGCAGAAAGTTATATAATTTAGAAGTTGACTGTCCGCAGTGGACACTTAATCGATCGGTAGAAATTGGAAGGTTGGGAAGCGCTTGGGAGTTTAGCGAGTTCAATTGTGTTCTTATTTGTTTATGGGTCCAGTATGCTTGTCTTAGATTGGGTTATTATTATGTTCAGGTGGGAGGGTGATCCCAGGGGCAGCGCCTTCTTCGCGTCCATCGTCCTCGCGTGGTTGAGGCAAGTATTCGGGTTAAAGAATAATGATGATTGTTTGCTAAGATTGAGTGTGTCTTGATCGTGATTGCCATGCATGGATGTTATTGTGATGAATTACAATATATCTTGGTATATTCAAGCTATGGTTAAAGTTCTGTGTTCATGGTTAATGCTTACGTTACTATGTACATGTTGAATTCATATGTTTAGAAGATAATGTCAATGAACATATGCATGTAGTAAGCATGATTGAGTTTTGGTCACGTGGTGACCAAGTATGAATGTTGAGGTCCCGTCATGTCGATGACGGGCTAGAGGTCCCCACATTCGTGTAATGTGGGCAATGAGTAAAGAGGTCCCCATCATGTCGATGATGGGCAAAGGTCCTTATACTTGTGGAGTATAGGCTCTTGGTCCCTATTGCCGAGTGCATAGGCATGGGTATACATCGACGGTTGTATACCCGCATTACCGGTAAAATGCGAAAAGAGATAAAGATTAAAAGGTGCATTGCATGGTTGCATTACATAAGCATGAAGGCTATATTTAGCGTAATGTTTAATTGTGAATATTAATCTTGTGTTGTGTTTCTAGATTTGGCCTTGTTGATACTTGCCGAGTCTGTGGACTCACCCTTGCTTTGTTGTGCTTTTAGGTACCTCTGGCAAGAGCGGCATGCATGGGAGGGAGTAGCTTTTCTTGGATTGCACACACTACCCTTCAACCTAATAAAATCATATCATGTAGTTCATACTATATGAATGAGTAAACCGTTAAGTTTCATTAATAGATTTGGTTGAGTGTTTTGGTCTATCTGTAATGTTGAGATTAGCAAGTTGGATTATGCTAAATATTTCCCCATCGGATTAGACTATATTATATGCTTGGATGATAGTGAATGTTGATTTGTTGATGAACTGTAATAAGTAAACCAAGATGGGAAGGAATGATACCTTCTCCATGATTTATTACCGCTTGTGAATCTAGTTTAGTGATGAACTGTAATAGATAGAAATTAATCGGTGAAGGAAGGATACCTTCTCCATATATTGGATGTTTTATTTATGCCTTCCTATGATATTCATTGGTACCTCCGGTATTAATTAATAATACAAAGGAGGTTCTCGCTAATTTTGTAAGATGGTTGTAGATAGTTCGTTTTACTTGTTTAATTTAGTAGCATTCCGTGCTCATGTTGAAATTTGTTACAGATTGGTATCGAGCGCGAAGTAGGTCCGTGGTATTGAAAATATTAAACTTGACACACTAAGCACATAGTTGGGGATGGGTTTTGCATTGCATTTACGCTCATCGAGTAAATAGTTACTTTTGTGCTACAGCTGCTAGTTGATCATTGTGCTTAATGTATGATATGATCTTATATACTTATAATTGATTATATCGGTTATATATTATGATAGTTGATGTCGAGAGATTGAGGTCGTGGTTGTGGCCTCGGCTTTACCAGTTATACCACCGTTCATAGTAAGAGAATAGTGAAGTGGTTACCTCGGATAACTTAAATACAAAGCGTGATTGTGATGTACCTTTAGAAAAGTTGTTATCTTCTTTGACTTTGGTCAACTCTTGTCGATTGTGACTAATGAGTTTCACAAGGGTATTTTGAGTGTTGAAGATTAATGGATCTCTTTTATGAAAGAAGATGTTACACCCTTTAGCGATGTTTTGTCATGATAAGATGAGAGGTTATAAACAAAGCACTTAATGAATATGATATGGATTATCAAGATTGGGTGACGATGTGTGCATGATTGATCTTAGCTAAGATCCTTGAAAGGAAAGTTGAATAAGTTGAGGTTGTTCTCTAGTAGTCTTGATGAGCCGTGACTATGAGTATGACAGTATTTAGGTGGAATCAATAGAGTTAGTAACAAGTATGGAGCGTTGATTTAACCGGTTTGATCACTATGGGTGATTAATTGATAAGCTTCTTGGATAGAGTAGATTTGCGAGTCTCAGCGGATTAATCTAACCCTTTGGGATGGATAAGTCCGAAGATGTTAGAATATTGTCATAGTGGATATTAATCTTGAAGTTAACTTTTATGGATAAGTAATGATCATATGAAATTGCTAGGTGCATTTATTACGTATCGAAGTATGGGTTGAGCATTACTAAGAGATGAACTGATGGAATGTAACTAGTAATTTATGTTTACATGATGGTGGAGTGGTCGGATAATAATATGTCTTTGATGAGAAGGTTGATCCTTAAAAAATTGTTTAGTTTACTAAACTGGTTGGATACTTGATCTCAATGGATTAATTTAATTGTGTAGGAAGGAGAGATAAGGATGTTTTTGGTTGCTTGATGGTCTTATGTTTGCTAGTGGGAGCATAAATAGAGAAATGACCATAAATCCTTCCAAGACAAAGATAATCGCCAATCAGCTATTTATAACCATTAGATTGGAATTGGTGTGCGCTAAATTGATGTTGAGCTTTGCTAAAAGGTTAATGATTGGAAATTAAGGGTGATCTATATAGGTGTGTTGTGAGGATGAATCAAGCGGTATGCCCTAGTTAAAAGACGGTTTACTTTGATAGTGGGGTTTGTGCATTAGTTATCATCTTGACCAAAGTTGAGTATTGCAACCTTATAGAAAAAAAATGAAATAGGTTATTGTGTTTCCTTGGAAAGGTTAGTGATGGGATAGTGAGTTATGTTGGTTCATGCCAGAGTGCATGATAGGATGTTAGAAAGACTAACAGCTATGGTTGCTAGAGTGATGTTGATTCCTTTAAGAGGAGATTAATTTGATTGCCTTTCATGATATTCCGTAAATGAAAATGTTTGAGTTTTATGGTGAGATCATTTGGATCTCATGATTTATATGGTAGTTGAACTGCTCCAAAAAAAAAATTGATGTGTGAAGGATCTTATTGGTACTTGCGGGTTGGTCTTAAGAACTTATCTTGTTCGAGCTAACCAAGTATTGTTGTAATCAAAGAATTGTTTTCGTGTTAACGGAAGAGTGTATTAGGAGTATTTGAGGTTTGAAGTCACGCTCAGAACTTACGGTTTGATATCCTCTTCTTGGGGAACTGTGTCTTCAATTGTGGACTCTCTTATGTTTTCTCGAGTTCATTGCCAATTGATCTGTTCCTTTTGGTCTTGTGTTTACCGTGAATGGTAAACGTTTATCTGAAAATGAAATTACTATTAATATTCATATTGGCCTCTTCTTCGGAGAAAGGATTAATTGATTCATGTTGCAAAACCTTTAAAGATGAATTTTGGCAATGAGATAGTGGTGGTCGAATAGATGATTCCGTGAGGCTTCGTGAAGATGTTTGGGATGCATGGCGCAATAAATCAATTTATTAGGATAACCCTTGGAAAGGATTTGATTTAAATAGAATGTTTGTCTTTGGAGCTAACTGTGTTTCGTTGTCACAATTAGTAGGACCTATAGCAAGATGTGGTCCAAGATCTTGTGTTCATTTTGATAGAACATTAGAATTAGCAAGTTTGGAAATCTTGATCGGTTTCTTAGAGTATCGCACTTGGAGTACTCGGTAAGATTGTGTAGAAGATTTATGAGGGTGTAGTTTAATGAGAGTAGCGAGATAGAGGAATCTAGTAGCCGTGTTAATTAATGGGATAGTAAGGTTTGGTTAAGTTATTGTCAAGTATGACTCGGCCTCGATGAGTAACCCTTTGGGAGATAGATTATCTCTAAAGATAACTTGGTCAAGAATATAATTATTTATTGATGTTAGTGATCGAGTATGTTTGAATCGTGATCAAATAGTTAGGTCTTGTGAATGGGTATATTGTGGTCGTGTAGTTGAATATGATTAGTGTGGGTTAGAGAAGGTCTAAGATTGGTGAAATGAATCGCCTTAGGTCATTATTTAATTAGTGAGGAATGTTGATATTAATGACCGAGGGTATTGTTGAGTCGTGTGAAATTTTAGTCATCGATCGAGGGTTACTGTCAAGTATACTAGAAGTTCATGGAAGGAGACTTGGAGGTTAAATTTGGGGCTTTATTTTACGCTAGGACCTTGGAGACCCAATATTATGTGTAGAGGTGAATGAATGCGGCGAATTTTGAATAGTATGTTGATCTTTGATAGAATATTTTGGGTAAAGTAAATGAGTGTGAATGTGGTGAATTTCAAGTTGATTAACCTTAAAAGATTGAGGTGAGGTGATTGTGGCTGAAATTTATATGGAGGTGTGTGGGGAATTATATGTCAAAGTAATTCCTTGGTAGAGAAGTTGATCGAGTATGTTATTATGGATTAGAAGAGTCTCTCTTCCTAGATGTGGATTTTGTGTTCAGTTTGAGCATAGCTTTGAGGTTGCCAAATTAAAAGAAAAGAATTAGTGTGCTATGCGATGATTTGAGAATCCTTTATTTTCGATTGCGCTCGCTTTCTAAAAGAGTTTGTTAAAAATGAGTTCCGTTGAGCGTCCTGGTTGAAGGAGGTGCCCATTGTTAAAGTGAAGAGATCGATTGATACAAGAAACAATAGTTTTTGTACCATGCGCAGTTGTGTGGCTTGGTACCGAAGGGAATGTTGGCCCAAGGTACATTGGTTGTTTCAAAGTTGTGGAGATTTGAGAGATAGCGACATTAAGACCGTCTAGAGTCTGGCGTAAGCACAGATTGTTTTGTATGACACGGTGTCTAGGGAGTACTCGAGAAATCCAGAGTGTGAAGTTTCGTTAGAACCGCTGACCTACAATAAGACCGTACCTTCAAGTCATGTCCGTTGAGTGACTCTTGAAAGGTTGGGACGAGTAATAAGGCGTAACACGCCGATTCGCCAAGGTGCTTTGGTCGCAGCAGACAGAGAGAGAGACCACAGGGAATTTGAAGTCTAGCAAGCGAGCAATATCGAAATTATTCACAATGTATGTGCTAATATTTTTTAAGTATTAACTGTGGATATACCTTGGCATTAAGAGTGATTAGAATTGGTCGAATTCAATTTAAGGGGGTAGAATGTAATACCCCAAAAGTATTCAAGAATATTCAAAAGAGTATTTGGGAGAGATTAATTGAATTAGAGAAGGACCAAATATAATATAGATTTAGCACTATTAGACAGAGGGTTTTCTGCAGTTTTTGGCAACTTTGGGCCTCGGGCCTTGGCCAGAGGCCCATGAGGGCCAGCCACCAATAAAAGGAGGGGAACCCTAGTGCTACAGTACTGCCGCCCCTAGTACTGTAGTGCCGCACTGTAGCATCCCCCCTACTGCTATGCCAAGAGGAGAAAGGATGGAGAGGAAGGAAGAAGGAGGAACGCCGGGAATTGGCCAATCGAGGAGAAAGCAAGGGAAAAGAGAAGGAGAGGATCCTCATGCCGGTGCTGGTGTGGGTGTTCGTCAACGATTTGTCAAGGGTAACATCGATCTCCGATAGTTTAGAGGTTTAATTGGTTGTTTAATCAATGTCGGGTAATAGATTCAATTCTGTCCAGATTCTTGGACGTAGGTTTTCGTATCTTTAGAGGCAGAATCTGGGGATGACTTCTCTTAGAGAAAGTTGGGTGACGTCCTTAGCTTTACATGGCCGCCAAGAACACCCAAATCCGATTAACGGTCAGCAAGTTATGAATTTTTAGTGTCGCTGTCCTGCTAGTCTGTCAGATTTCTGACAGGTTGTAGAAACCTGGGTTAAGCCATTAGTTAAAGACGAAATCAGAGGATCTCGGTATAACAAAACTGTGGGTAATTTCCATACCTTTCCAGAAAGCCAAAGAACGCAATATTTGGACTTTCGTAGGAAAAGTTATGACTTTTTTTGTGTGCTGTCCAGAGAACCCGATATGATATTTGTTGTCCTAAAGAGTGGCTTGGTAGGGGCATTTGATGGCAGAATCAGAAGGGCTCCCCAACTAAGTTTATTTAGATAATTTTATTATCTTTTCATAAAGTGTTAGAACACCTGATTTGGATTCCTGAGCAGAAAGTTATATAATTTAGAAGTTGACTGTCCGCAGTGGACACTTAATCGATCGGTAGAAATTGGAAGGTTGGGAAGCGCTTGGGAGTTTAGCGAGTTCAATTGTGTTCTTATTTGTTTATGGGTCCAGTATGCTTGTCTTAGATTGGGTTATTATTATGTTCAGGTGGGAGGGTGATCCCAGGGGCAGCGCTTTCTTCGCGGCCATCGCCCTCGCGTGGTTGAGGCAAGTATTCGGGTTAAAGAATAATGATGATTGTTTGCTAAGATTGAGTGTGTCTTGATCGTGATTGCCATGCATGGATGTTATTGTGATGAATTACAATATATCTTGGTATATTCAAGCTATGGTTAAAGTTCCTGTGTTCATGGTTAATGCTTACACGTTACTATGTACATGTTGAATTCATATGTTTAGAAGATAATGTCAATGAACATATGCATGTAGTAAGCATGATTGAGTTTTGGTCACGTGGTGACCAAGTATGAATTGTTGAGGTCCCGCCATGTCGATGACGGGCTAGAGGTCCCCACATTACGTGTAATGTGGGCAATGAGTAAAGAGGTCCCCATCATGCCGATGATGGGCAAAGGTCCCTATACTTGTGGAGTATAGCCTCTTGGTCCCTATTGCCAGAGTGCATAGGTATGGGTATACATCGACGGTTGTATACCCCGCATTACCGGTAAAATGCGAAAAGAGATAAAGATTAAAAGGTGCATTGCATGGTTGCATTACATAAGCATGAAGGCTATGTTTAGCGTAATGTTTAATTGTGAATATTAATGCTTTGTGGATCGTGTTTCTAGATTTGGCCTTGTTGATACTTGCCGAGTCTGTGGACTCACCCTTGCTTTGTTGTGCTTTTAGGTACCTCTCCGCAAGAGCGGCATGCATGGGAGGGAGTAGCTTTATCGGATTGCACACACTACCCTTCAACCTAATAAAATCATATCATGTAGTTCATACTATATGAATGAGTAAACCGTTAAGTTTCATTAATAGATTTGGTTGAGTGTTTTGGTCTATCTGTAATGTTGAGATTAGCAAGTTGGATTATGCTAAATATTTCCCCATCGGATTAGACTATATTATATGCTTGGATGATAGTGAATGTTGATTTGTTGATGAACTGTAATAAGTAAACCAAGATGGGAAGGAATGATACCTTCTCCATGATTTATTACCGCTTGTGAATCTAGTTTAATGATGAACTGTAATAGATAGAAATTAATCGGTGAAGGAAGGATACCTTCTCCATATATTGGATGTTTTATTTATGCCTTCCTATGATATTCATTGGTACCTCCAGTATTAATTAATAATACAAAGGAGGTTCTCACGAATTTTGGTAAGATGGTTGTAGATAGTTCGTTTTACTTGTTTAATTTAGTAGCATTCCAGGCTCATGTTGGGCTGGGGTGTTACAGAATGACATGAAAACTTTAGTCTTTAGACACATGCAAGTTATGTTGTATTCTGGAAAAGTGAGGATTGAAACTCACTAGTAGATAGGGTGGAGAGACTGAAGCCAGCAAATCTGGGACTAAGACCTAATCGTACAACCATATGTGCTAGTGTGGGCTGGTCATAGCTAACTAAGCTATCGAAATCATGGCCTTGCATGATAGTAGGCAGAAGTAGTGCGCACATTGCCGGGGTATCGGTAATGCCGACACAACTGTGAATGCCTCACTTCGACAGGTGTTATCCAAACGAAGTGAGGGACTTGCTCAACGGGGGCTGTCCGACGAGTAAGGCTCCTCATCCGATGTGTTACCTTGTTACTATCAGTGTTACTATTATTATTTGTCCCAACGGATGAGGATAATGATTCGCAGGGCTAGTGCAAGGTTGGGACTAGATAATGTAAAGGTTGCGTCGCAAACTCTAGGTTGCTGACCTTCGGCAGTGAGCAACGATATAGAGATATTCAGGCAACTGGAATACTGCGTACTATGGGTAAAGTTGTACACCTCTGCAGAGTGATAAACTATTCGAATAGCCACGCTCGCGGTCATGAGCATGCTTAGTGCGGCTGGTATGGTGGTAGTTTTTGTTTTCCAAACTGTTTTGTCACAAAAGATTGGGGTAATGACATGGGGTTTTACTTTGTTGAGTTAACTGCCATGTCTATGGTTTGTTGCTATGTCTATAGCCGATTGTCATTCTCTGACTGATTTGCTATTTCCATAGCAGTATTGCCATGTCTATGGTTGAACACGAACTTGTCAGTGCCATTTCAATGGCAAAACTTGATTATATTTTTGCTTACAACCGGGTAGGGTTGTAGGTGTTTGTTGTTACTTATTTAGTTACTTTATGTACTGTCCTGTACTTACTTTTTCATAAACTACTCTTTCAAATTTCCGTTGCAAATTATTACTTATGATTATTGCAAATAAACTTGGCTTTGAGCAAATGAACTTGTAGAGTAGAGCCATACACTTGTTAGCCTTGCATCTAATATACTTTTTGCGATACACTACAAGTCTTGCTGAGTGCACAAGTACTCAATCTTGCTATTGTTGTTGCTTTAGAATTTGCAGATGATCCGACGCCTGACGACGTGTTCTTTGCACCTAGCACCAAGTGGTTCGGTGATGCGTCTACTTAGGCCTTGTTTCCTTGTCGGTTGCCTGAGGGATTAGATGGGCATGCCGCTGGACTTTTGCTACTACTACTACTATATCTTCCGCTGCTATTTTACGTTCTCTAATGACTACTTTTATTTGGCCCGTCGGCCGTGGTTTGTAATAATTCTTGTAATAGCTTAAGTAGATTACACCCTTTTGCTTTACTTTAGTATGTGAATGCATGAATGTGATGCCAAATGTTGTGAATGTGTGTGCTAGCCTTTATTCCTGGGACTAGCACAGTATACACATAAGATCCGCGCGTATTCCACGCCCGGGGGTCTGACAGCACTTGGTATCAGAGCCATACTGACTGTAGGACAAGCCCTAGGTAGAATGGTTAATAGAAATAAAATTTGCAATCTAATTTAACCTTAGTAATGGTTCTGAAAATTTAGAAAATTTTGCTAAACTTATCCCTCTTAGCATTCTTTTCTTACCTAAAGTCTCTTTTTGATCATCTCCTCTCATTTGGTTCAAAATAGATCTAGTTTTAAGAGATGGGATGCTCTCTGAAAATAACAGTCCATAATCAACTTTTAGGACTTTAAAAACTGAACCAAAGTGTGGTCAAAACATCCCCACAAAATCCTTTTTGAAGTTTATTCGTCGAACTACTAAGGATACCACTTTACATATCTCTTTTCATAAAATTTCAGAATGTGCTACTTGCTGAAATTTTTGTAATGTACTATCTTATTAAACCTCCCTACCTTCATTTGGAGTTATTTGAAGTGAAATTATAAAGGTCTATTTATATAAAGACCAAGGGGTAGAAATACCTGTTTAACAGCCTTAAGGGATTAGTAAGTGAACATAGGAATGGTTAAAAGTGTGTGCTGAAAATTCTTTCCTAACTACTGTCTTTCTTGCCCATAATTCTGGTCATTTGATCTTTGACTCATCTTCTCTTTATAATTATGTAGATGGTCAAATAGTGGGAGCCTCTGTACCGCACGAGTGCCTTTGAGGAGGGCACGTTGCAGCATACTCTTTGGGTGATGTTGCAGAGTGGCCTCACACCTTGCAGATAGATACCATCTCTGACCCATGAAAGTGCAGCTCCTCCGAGTATCTCACCCAGGTGCTCATCCAGGGGAGGAACTTCAGCGACCCAACTTTCCGTTGCTACGGGAGAGGCTCTACTGTTCGGATGTCCCTGCTTGACGCGACTTATGTTGCTATCGTTCGATCATGACATGAGCCGCCGGCCACATGAACCTTTTTTCACTTCGGCCTCGAGCTGCGGACTAGGAGGAGCCTACCTACTAGGTAGAGGGGAGACAGTTTCTTACCCCTCACCTGCACCTCACAAGCCTGGTGAGGTCACTTGATGGATATCTCCGTCGGGTGTCTCGCGAGCTTCTAGAGGCCCGTCGGAGGATCTGCACACTGGAGGATAGTATCGCTCCTATGGTAGCCCAGGGTTTCTTCTCCCGAGAGCTGCTATACGGGGAGGATGCAGTGCTGGCACCTGCCGAGGAGCTACCCTAGCCCATCGTTCGCCTGCAGCCCTGTACTCGACGTCCTTGTATGTCAATGACCGGACATCGCCGTCGGGTGATGGCTCTCTACGCGGATGCAGTAGATCCTACACAACCGTTGCAACGTTTTTGCCACTGCCTTGCTGGACTTGGGGACACCGAGCCCCAGAGTACTCATTCCTCCGCTGCCCCTGAGTCTTCGGGAGCTACCTAGCGCGACTAGAGCTCACTTGTAGGTATTTAAGTGAGCGCTTTTGGACATTTTGTAGACATAGACCGAGGTGGGACCTCGCTGTACTTTTGTTGTAATATGCTACTTGTTATGTTTTAGTTACTCTCGTTTGTATTTCGGAAACAACGGGCATGTGTGCCATGTAATGTTTAACTAGTATGTTAAAATTCATGTGTGCTGCCCCTAAATCTTAAGGATATGCATGCTACTAGTTTATATTAAGTTACAATAGTTTGGGATGAAGCTGCTTACTGACCCTCTTAAGTTCTGCTCATTTCCTCGCATCCTGCGAACTTTTGTTTACTCTACCTGCTGTTTTGATCAGGATACCAGTAACCCGCTTAGTTCGCTAGCTCATGGAGAATGAGGATTTTCCTATCATTTACACCAGCTGTTAATTGTAGGATTCTTGGAGGCTCAAATTGGGCTTGTGATTTATGCTAGAACCTTGGTCGCTTCACGATTATGTGTATAAGTAGAAGAACAAAAGTGGATTTCAAAGAGCGTTGATCATTGATAGAATCCTTTGGGGTGTAGTAAATGAGTATGTGTGCTCAGATTTCAAATTGATTATCCTTAACAGAATGAGGTGATGTGGTTGTGAGTAAACAATCTTTATTGAGGTGATGGAAACCTTTTGTCAAATTCCTTTGGTATAGGAGTGGACTAGAGAATCGTTTTGTGGATTAGTAGAGTCCCTCTAAATAGGTATGGTTGTTCTTTCGGTTTGAGGATTGTTTTGGGATTGACGGTTAAGAGAATGAGTTAGTGTGATGATTTGGAAGCCTGTGATTTGGGAAATGATTTATTTCTTAAGAGAACATCTGAGAAAAGAATGTCTTCTCGAACAGAGAAGTGCTCTATTGGTTCTTGTTTGAGTTGGGTTTTTATGATGGAAATCATATACAATTTGAGTTGACTTTATGATCGGCAAGGTGGTTCTTTCCGGTTCAGGAGAATAAATGAAGTGTTTGATGTGGGTATTCGGGCGAATTCTCTTTTGGCTTATGTGGTGTTTATTAGCAATCTGCATAGTTGTAATGTGAAAAGGTTTTCTTGATGAATCTTCAATTTTGTATTTGAGTGTTTTGGAGGAAAGTTGGTTAAGGTTGGGTTGCATTGTGAACCCTTTGTTTTCGATTGAGTTTTGATTATTAAAGCTGTTTAAAATAAGCTGCGTTGTGCGCTCCTACTTAATGAAGGTTCTCCTTGTTAGGATGAGGAAATCAATTGAGAGATGGAACAAGAGTTCCATATATTTTTGTGCAAGTTATGTGGATTGGTTCCAAAGGGAATGATAGCCCAAAGCATATCTGGTTTGTTCTGGAAGTTGTGCGGATATTGGAAGAAAACAATTCGTTAGAATCGTCTCGAGTCTTGGAGCGGGGTATATAACGTTTTGGATGAACCAGTGCTAAGAGAATGCTTGAGGCATTTTGGAGTGTGAAGTTTCGTAAGGGCCGTTGACCAGCGAGAAATATCGGATCTTCGAGTCCTGTCCATTAAGTGGTTCTGGTTAGGTCGGTACAAGTGATGAGGTGTAATACACCAGTTACATCAGGGTGCGGTGGTCCCACAAGTCTGGGGGAAAAGCGACTTTGGAACTGGAGTCTCGCATGCATGAGCAATATCCAGAAATATTCACAATAAGTACGTGGTAATGTTGGTAGAATTATTAGCTGAGATTGTTAATTGGCGTTAAGCGTGGTTAGAATTCGGGGTCGAATTCTATTTAAGGGGGGTAGAATGTAATACTCCAAATTAAATTAATTGAGAAGAAATAAATTAGAGAGAAAGACTAATTAGAAAAGTGGTTTTAACAGGAGATTAGAGAAGGGTTTATGCATAATTTGGACAACCTGGGCTGTGGGCTTCCGGCCCACAGCATTTAGGCCCAAGGGGGAAGGGTAGCCGGCCACATAAGAAGGAGAGGGGGCAACCCTAGGGTTGCTACAGTACCAAAGCTACAGTACCACTACCATGCTATAGTGCTGCGCCGTGCTACAGTGCCCTCCCACCCTTAGCTTTCGCTGCTGGCCAAGAAGGAGGAAGGGAGAAGCCTCCTCAGGTGCTGCCGGCCAAGGAAGAGAAAGGAAGAAGAGGAAGGAGAAAGAGGGAGAAGGGAAGGAAGATGATTCACGGGGTGTTCACCATGTTCGACAGCGGGGTTCATCAAGGGTAATCTTGATCCCCGTTCGTTTAGTAGTATAATTGAGTAATTTGGCATTAGTCGGTATTAGGTCTGTTTAGGACAGTCAGGTTTGGCCAACATTTTTGATGTGGTTAACTGCAGAATCTGTCCTGGATGCTTCCTAGAGAGTTGTAGGCAACGTCAATACCTTTCCGTAGATTATTAGATCACGTCGTTTGGACGAGCGGATTAGGAGTTATGAATTTTGTAGCGCTGCTGTTCGGTAGATCTATTATAATCCTGACAGTAAATATTAATCGGTCTATAGCGATTCGTTAATGGATTTTAATTTGAAGATCTCACCATAACGAATGTTTTATACATTCTTATAAGCTTTCTAGAAAGCTAAAGAACATAAAATTTGGCCTTGTGTACTGAAAGTTATGTTAGATTTAGTGCCACTGTCCAGAAATCCCGACGAGAATTGACTGTTCTGTTAATCAGTTTGGTGAGGGTAGAAGATGGCAAAATCTGGACAGCTGTAGGACCGGAAAGGCGACTAGAGGGGGGGGGTGAATAGACGCTTTCTCTAATTTTCTCCTCGATCAAACTCAACACTACTTTCACTCCAATAGCTATAAAGCTATGAAGATCAGATATCTGAGCACAATGACACATGTTGAATCGATCAAACCCCGAAGCACAAGACTAAAAACACCTCATAACTGCATGCATAAAATCCAAAGCATCTTCTCACGGATCAAACCACACAGATCTGACAAACAAGAACAGCAGCTGAAACACCTATTCAGAGCATACCTTGAGATCATCACGTTCCAAGAAATCAAGTCTCTCTGCGCCATGCCATCAAAGACTCTTCTCGACACATCAATCCAACCAGCCTCTCGGAAACACCAAAACCTCAAGCAATAAACAATTAATATCTCAAAGCAAAAGCTTGAAGATTCCACAAACTGATGCCTCATTTGCACACATCAAGATGGCAGCCATACAAATCTAAAAATAGTGAACAACTAGTAAAGACTCAAAGCTATATTAAATCACTACTGCAGCACCGAGATCAAACACAGAAAAGAAAAAAAACGGCTCCATCTTTTTACCGGGGACAGCAGGCACTCTGGATTCTTACAGGAACCGGCCAGAGCCTGCACAGCTGCCACCGATGGCTTTTTCCTGGAGTTCACGAACAGCCAACAAACATGTACAAGAGATTATGAGCACTTCAACCAAAACAATAAACTAGTCTCATATTTCTGTGGAGGACAAGAGGCCAGTAGCAAGGCAATAAAAATTCAACAATCACTTCATTAAGCAATAGGCTAAGCAGAGGCAAAAGGCCGGCTAAGATCCGGTTTCTGCGGGCTCATACAGGCGCTGCCAAGCCACAGATTTTTCAGCGGGGCGCTCTCCTTTTTTCGCTAAGAACTGCCGCCCCAACCTTTTCTCAGGCGCCATGCCGGGACAACACAAAGACGAAGAAGCAAAATGACGATCTACTACACGCCGACGACTCGACATCCATCTCTGGAGTTCACACGCGCCACACGAGCTACTTTACACAAGGGCAAGACAGCGCACAATTTACGGAGGGCGCGACCAGATTTTTTCACGCACAGATTTCCCTCAACAAATCAGCAAAACACAAATCAAATCGTGCGAATCCAAGCTGACAAGAAACTTGTTTAAGCTGGCGACTCTGTATGCCGCCAGAGGCTTCATTTTTCTCCCGACGCAAAGATGCCGCCATGCTCTGGTTTCTTCGGAAGCTCATCCCGGCGCCCCACATGCAAAGAACCAGCAGAAAATTGAAGCTAAGCAATAGAATAATCAAAACAGAGAATAGCCAATCGGATCAAGATTGCAGTCAAAAGCAATAAATGAATCTAAACTTCCGACACAGCATGCAAGAGGCAAAACACTGCGATTTCTACTCCATACACGCCGCCAAACGAGATTGGTTTTTGGGGACACATCCAGGGCGCGCGATTTTTGTGGGAGAGAGGCCACACACACACCTGTGGCTTCTAATTTTGGGCAAAGAAGAACAAGCCACCGATCCCGATTTTCAGAAGCATCATTTTTGGGAGGCGCCGTCACCAGCTCTCCAGATTTTTCAAGGCAGCCCTCCAGGCGCCGCCACCATGGCTCCAAAAGCGCGCACCAGAATATCCCATCTCCTATTCCTTTTATATGACAGCTCTTAACCCTAAAACCCTTTTAGAATTGGAGCTAAACCTAATGGGCTTCCGTTAAGGCCCAACAACAACGGAACACACACACACACGTATTTTAAAGCGCCGTCTTCAATTCTCTTGACTTAAACCACTTCCTTTGCGCCGTCCCATGCCGTGGTTTAGCCAAAAGGTCACCAAGATGGTATTTGGTAAAATTACCAAAATACCCCTTCTCGATCTTTTCCGAAGACCGAGTCCAATCCTGTTGAAGCAATCGCCTGCTTCGCCACGTGTAGGTTGATCAACGGCTCCATGTCGTCAAGTCTCTCCCGTCCGGATCCCACCGCACCATCGAGCACTTGTAATGACTCGCTACCGCTTGATCCAACCAGTCGCACCGAACTGCCTGTTCGGTCATCCTTGTCCATTCTGCGCCACGCTTGAGTCACTTGACCTCACTCGGCATCCATGATCATTCTGGACCTCAGCTCTCCAAGCTTAGTCCCGATCCTCCTCGCCGTTGACCGTCGTTGACCTGCAAGCCACCGCTTGAATAGACAAGCAAACATGAATCCGGGAACAAGTTCTTCACAACTTAACCCACGTTAGTGAAAACATGCAACATGCAACACATATGCAATATAGCCTATGAACTCAATCTATTCCAAAGCCAAAATCCCAAAAAGACTAAAGATCATCCTTTTAACTTTGTCGAAAACGCGTGAAACTTCAAATCAAAAGCAACATTGCCAATTGTTTCATCATCCTAAGATCATGGGCATATCCCCATGATATCCATTACAGATCACCAACTAGGTTTAGTTGGGGAATTTGATAATCTTTCCAGAAAGTCCAAGAACGCCCCATTTTGATCTCTGTACTAAAAGATATGAATTTGTGATTATGACTGTCTCTTAAGGGAACAAGCTGCTGTTTAAGATTTTGGGAGTTGGGGTTGCACTAGAGAATGTAGCGATTTTGTAATTGCTTCTAGCTTTGTTTTGTTTAGTATTGTTATCTTAGAGTGCTTGTTAACTTAATTCAAAGTGGGGAGTGGTCCCGGCGCGCCTCTTTAAATCCTCCATTTTCGCATTTGAGACAAGTACTTTGATTGATAGATTAATTATGAGTGTTTGATCGTGATTATAAGTATTTGGTACAAATGAGCTATGCATGGTTGCTAGTATGATATGTATGTTAATGATTGTGAATGCTAGAAGTATGAGTAAGTTTATTCATGTATGATGCTGCTGCTAATACATGTTAATGATGGATAGTGTAATTGTTCATGGGCATGATGCTATCATATTTGAGACTTGGTCATGTGGTGACTAAGCATTTCTTTGAGGTCCCCGTCATGTATATGACGCGCTTGTGGTCCCCACATTTGTGGAGTGTGGGCTTGTGGTCCCCATACTATGAGTATGGGCTTTGGTCCCTGCGTTGAGAGCATATGCATGGGTATGCAGCGACGGTTGCATGCCCGCATGACACGGTAAAATGCAAAGAGAGTCAAAGAGAAAGGATGCATTGTGCATTGCATAAGCATGTGATATGTTATGTTGTAAAGATTTGAGTATGGATGCTGATGTTATAATTGTGTGTTATAATGTCTTATTATTTGTACTTTGCTGAGTCTGTGGATTCACTCTTGCTATTGTTTGTGGTTTTAGGTACCCCTTACAAGAATGGCATGCATGGGAGGGAACGGTCATAAGAGTGGTCGCACTTTGGCACGAACCATTCATATTTAAATAAATTGGATTGATGATTTAGTATTTGAGTATTCTGCTTAAAGAATTATTCATGATTACTTCCTATGCTTGGAATATTTTGTAATGGAGTTGATTAGAAGATTATGGATGCCCTTTGATTATGCTTTAGTTGTTTAGCATACTTGGATGATCTATGATGATTAGTTTAAATCAGACGATTTGAATATTGATTGATGTTATATTAGACTGTTAGAACCTTCGGTATAATCACCTATACAAAGGAGGTTCTACCGAATTTTAGAGAAATGTCTTAGTTGTATTTGGTTAAAATGTTAGTTTAGTAGCAGTCTAGGCTCATGTTGAGCAGGGGTGTTACATATCCTCATCAAAAGCACAGTCCACATCCGGCGTATCGTTGACTTCCTCGGTGATGCCGTCATTATTAACTTCATGTATAATCTGCTCTTCACCGTGACTGGTCCAACATGTATACCCTTTTTTGAAACCCCTTCGAATCAAGTGTGCTTCGATCTGCGCCGGGTTGTTAAACATCTTCAGATTACCGCAATCAATGCATGGCAGTACATAAATTTTATTCCCTTCTTCAACATATCTTGCTCGGCGGCTCTTCTAAAAGCAAACACACCATTAATGTACTCTTCACTCACACGGTTCACACCGTACATCCAGTTTCGGTCCATCTACGCTACGCATGTAATAAATTAGTATCAAATTAGATTAATAAACCGCAAGTACCTACTCTTCCTATTTACCAAACATACTTAAGTTGATTAATTAGCGATTAATTTATAGCAAACATAAAGGGTTATAGATCGTTACCCTCGGAGCTCACGATGAATATATCAAATATATCTCGAGAATCATCTCCTTCTCCTTCTCCTCCCTTGCTCCTCTCCTTCTCCTCCCTTCCTCCTTCCTTCCCTTCCTTCTCCTCTTTGTTGGCGGCGCAATGTGGGAGGACCTGGGTGGCGGCTCAAATGGGAATGGGCAGGGGGACTGTCGGGTCCGGGAATTTATAGTGGAAGCTTATCACAGACAGTTCTTATTATGAACCGCTCAGGATACATAATCACGATTTGCCCATAACGTAACTGCTCAGGATACCAGTGATTATCACGACGGTTTTATTAAAGAATCAGTATGTGATCGCCCAACGCTTCATTTTATAGAGCACGGGCTATGCGGACTATCGATCGAATCGAATCAGCCCCGATCGGAGAGACATTTCGATATCGAATGTCTCCTCGATCGACCGTCGATCCGATCAAACGGTTCGAATAGACTGGGATCTGTAAAATAGCCAAAAAAATCATAAAATCCTAAAATTTCAAGGAGGTTCCTGGGATGTGCTAATACTCAAATAAAATTATTTTAGGATTTTATGAATTTGATTCCTATTTTTAGCTATTTTATAGATCCCGAGTCTGTTCGGATCGTTCGATCCGAATCGGACGGTCCCGATCGGAGGAGACGTTCGGACGGTCCGAATAGCCATGGCTCTATGAGATGAGCAGTGGAACGTATCACAGATGGTTCGTAAATAGAACCGTCTATGATTATTCACTGCATTTATTTTTGAGAGCCGCTCGCGATACTTAAGGATTATCACAGCATTTCGCCTCGTTAATAGAATCGTCTGTGAATTATCATAGACGGTTCTATTGACGAACCATCTATGATAGGCTCACACAAAATGCCTCGCTTCCTCGACAGAGAATACGCATTTGGTTACGCTTGAACCGTCTGTGATGAGGCGCCAGATAGCCCCTTTTGTAGTAGTGACCGGTGAGCCGGGGGTGCTTCGGGGGAAAAGAAGGGAGCACCGCGTAGAAAGTTGCAAGGCGAAGCCAACGGCATGGACGATGTCATCGGGGGGGTGTCAAAGACGGCGGCACCGGCGGAAAATGACGAAAGAAGGTGGTTCGGCTGCCGGCGGAAAATGTTTGCTTGAGGCGAGAGAGAGAGAGGGGCGAATTCTAGGAATAGGAAGAGGAAGCCATGGGGCACGCCGTGACGCGGTCGGCTCGAAAAATGAGTGATCGAGGAGGGAGAACGGAGGTGGTGAAGCTTACTACATGAGTATGTATTAGCTGGTGCGTGCATGAGTTATCTAGTACTCCATGCATGTGTGATAGATGAGTTAGTGTATGCATGCATGCAGTGGGTGATTGCAAAGATGCTCACTTTGAGTGTAGTCTTACCAAAGAAGAGAGAGGGGAGCTGGAGGCGCTTCAACTGAGGGAGAAATGGAGGCGAGGAGGGAGCAGTACAGCAAGGGGGAGGAGCATGCGGCCGATTAAAGAAGAAAGAAGGAGGAGCTTGGTGTTGCTGGTTGTGGTTTATATGAGAGGAAGGGAGCAATGGAGGTGGCCGACTGTGGCAGTGCATGGGGCGGCAGCATTGGGGGAGGGTGGCGCCAGGAGATGGGCTACTGGCTGCTTCGGCTGGGGGAGGAAATGAGCTCGGTAGTGGGGAGCTTCGGTGGAGCAACAGCAGGGAGCTTTGGTTTGGAGAAGAATGAAGGGGGATGGGGAGAGGATGAGAGCTTGGAACGCTATGGCGAGTGGTGCCATGGTGGCGCTGTGATCATGAGCTTGGGTTGGG